>JAXQQM020060730.1:0-488898 GCA_034641835.2 Pinus albicaulis | reverse complement strand
TAAACAAAAAGAACTGATAAAGCCAAGGGTTTGATATTACAAACCAAAGGAATTGGTGAAACCAAGGGATAAATATTAAAGACATAAGTGATCAATACGGCCAAGGGATTAATTTTAAAAACACAAGAGATTAAAAAACACTAAGAATTAATATTTTTACTCAAAAACCTAAGAAATTAACAAACCCTAAGAATTAATATTTTTAACTCAAGAGATTCTAAGACCCAAGTGTGGCTTAATATTATAAATGAAAATAACTAATAAACGAAAGGGTTTGATGTCATAAACCCAAGGAATTGGCGAACCCAATGAATAAATATTAAAAACCTAAGGAATAAATAAGGCGAAGGGATCACTATGAAAAACAAAAGAGATTAATAAAGCCTGCCAATTAATATCTTAAACAAAAAGGTTTGATAAACTCACATGATTATTAATATTATAAACTCAAGGGAATGATATTAAACTTAACATATTAATATTATAAACCTCAAGTATATAAAAACCTGTAGATAAATATTATAAACCGTAAAATAAACATGGTTGAGCATGTTTGACTTAAATATTGAGACAATTATTGTTATAATGCGAGGTTGGACGAAGAATGACCATGGTTTTCCATGGTTGATTTTCATATTGAGACAATCTTTGTCACAATGTAACATTCGACCATGGAAGACCTTGATTGACTATGACTAACTATGATTAACAATGGTAGCCCATGGTTGATTTTCATATAGAGATAATGTTATTCCTAACGTGACATTGGACCATGCATTAATATTAAAGTGTACGACTAATATTTAACACCTAATATTACCCACCCAAAGAATTAGGAAACCCAAGGGATTAATAAACCCTAATAATTAATATTTTAAGCTCAAGAGATTAATAAACAGTAAGAATTAATATCCTAAACTCAAGAGATTAATAAACCCAAGGGATTATTAATATTATAAACAAAAGGAACTGATAAAGCCAAGGGTTTGATATTACAAACCAAAGGAATTGGTGAACCCAAGGGATAAATATTAAAAACATAAGTGATAAATATGGCCAAAGAATCAATATTAAAAACACAAGAGATTAAAAAACCCTAAGAATTAATATTTTTAACTCAAAAACCTAAGAAATTAATAAACCCTAAGAATTAATATTTTTAACTCAAGAGATTCTAATACCCAAGTGTCGTTTAATATTATAAATGAAAATAAATAATAAACCAAAGGGTTTCATGTCATAAACTGAAGGAATTGGTGAACCCAATGGATAAATATTAAAAACCTAAGGGATAAATAAGGCGAAGGGATCAATATGAAGATTAATAAAGCCTGAAAATTAATATCTTAAACAAAAAGGTTTGATAAACTCGCATGATTATTAATATTATAAAATCAAGGGAGTGATATTAAACCTAAGATATTAAGATTATAAACCTCAAGTATATAAAAACCTGTAGATAAATACTATAAACCATAAAATAAACATAGTTGAACATGTTTGACTTGAACATTGAGACAATTATTGTCATAATGCGAGTTTGGACGAAGAATGACCATGGTTTTCCATGGTTGATTTTCATATTGAGACAATATTTGTCACAATGTGACATTCGACCATGGAAGACATTGATTGACTATGACTAACTATGATTAAAATTGGCAGCCAATGGTTGATTTAATATAGAGACAATGTTTTTCTTAATGTGACATTGGACCATGCATTAATATTAAAGTGTACAACCAATATTTAACGCCTAATATTACCAACCCAAAGAATTAGGAAACCCAAGGGATTAATAAACCCTAATAATTAGTATCTTAAACTCAAAGCCTAAGAAATGAATAAACCCTAATAATTAATAATTTAAACTCAAGTGATTAATAAACTGAAGGGATTATTAATATCATAAACCAAAAGAACTAATAAACCCAGGGGTTTAATATTATAAACCAAAATAATTGTTGAACCAAAAGGATAAATATTAATATTATAAACCAAGAAATTAATAAAGCATAAGAATTAATATTTTAAACTCAAGATTAATAAATCCTAAGACTTAATAATTTAAACTTTTGAGATGAATAAACCCAAGGGGTTATTAATATTATAAACCAAAATAATAAACCCAAGGATTTAATATTATAAACCAAAGGAATTGGTGAACCGAAGAGATAAATATTAAAGACCTATGGGATCAATAAGGCCAAGGGATCAATATTAAAAACAAAAGATATAAATAAACCCTAAGAATCAATATTATGAACTAAAATATTATAATCCCCAATGTTATAAACTGTAAATAGTAAACACAATATTATAAACCCTAATATTAAACCCAAAAATTATAAATCCAATATTAACCCCTAAGTATAAACGCTATATATCAGAATCTATATTATAACCCAACATATTACGCCATAATGCAAATCATAATATTAAAACTCAAAATATTAATAAACCCAAGGGATTATTAATATTATAAACCAAAAGAACTAATAAACGCAAGGGTTTAATATTATAAACTAAAGGAATCGGTGAACCAAGGGGATAAATATTAAAAACATACATGATCAATAAGGCCGAGGGATCAATATTAAAAAGAAAAAATATTATTAACCCCTAAGAATAAAATTTTTAAACTCGAGAACCTAAAAAGTTAATAAACCCTAATAATTAATATTTAAAATTAAATAGATTAATAAACCCAAGACATTATTAATATTATAAAGAAAAAGAAGTAATAAACCCAAGGGTTTAATATTATAAACCAAAGTAATTGGTGAACCCAAGGGATAAATATTAATATTATAAACAAATAAATTAATACACCCTAATAATTAATATTTTAAACTCAAGAGATTAAAAAACCCTAAGAATTAATATTTTAAACTCAAGAGATTAATAAACACAAGGGGTTATTAATATTTTAAACATAAAGAACTAATAAAACCAAGGGTTTGATATTACAAACCAAAGGAATTGGTGAACCGAAAGGATAAATATTAAAAACCTAAGGGATCAATGAGGCCAAGCGATCAATATTAAAAACACAAGAGATTAATAAATCCTAAGAATTAATATTTTTATCTCAAAAACCTAACAAATTAAGAAACCCTAAGTATTAATATTTTTAACTCAAGAGATTATTAGGTGCAAGGGTGGTTTAATATTATAAAAGAAAAAATTAATAAGCCCGAGGGATTTATATTATAAACCCAAGGAATTGGTGAACCCAAGGGATAAATATTTAAAACCTAAGTGATCAATAAGGTGAAGGGATCAATATGAAAAACATAAGAGATTAATAAAGCCCGAAAATTAATATCTTAAACAAAAAAGGTTTGATAAACTCACATTATTATTAATATTAGAAACTCAAAGGAATAATATTAAACCTCAGATATTAATATTATATACCTCAAGTATATAAAAACCTTTAGATAAATATTATAAACATCATGTATATAAAAATATTTAGATAAATACTATAAACCATAAAATAAACATGGTTGAGCATGCTTGATTTAAACATTGAGACAACTCTTGTCACAATGTGACGTTGGATGAAGAATGACCATGGTTTTCCATGGTTGATTTTCATATTGAGACAATATTTGTCACAATGTGACATTAGACGTGGAAGAACTTCATTCACTATGACTAACTATGATTAATAATGGTAGCTCATGCTTGATTTTAATATTGAGACAATGTTTTTCATAACGTGACATTGGACCATGCATTAATATTAAAGTGTAATACTAATATTTAACACCCTAATAAACCCAAATAATTAATATCTTAAACTTAAAACGTAAGAAATGAATAAACCCTAAGAATTAATAATTTAAAGTGAAGAGACTAATAAACCAAAGGGATTATTAATATCATAAACCAAAAGATCTAATAAACCCAAGGGTTTAATTTTTCTAAACCAAAGGAATTGGTGAACCCAAGGGATAAATATTAATATTATAAACAAAAATAATAATAAAGCACAAGAATTAATATTTTAAACTCAAGAGATTAATAAAACCTAAGAGTTAATATTTTGAACTTAAGAGATTAATAAACCTAAGGGGTTATTAATATTATAAACCAACATAATAAACCCAAGGGTTTAATATTACAAACCAAAGGAATTGGTGAACCCAATGGATAAATATTAAAGACTTAAGTGATCAATAAGGTGAAGGGATCAATATTAAAAACAAAAGAGATCAATAAACCCTAAGAATCAATATTATGAACCGAAATATTATAATCCTCAATGTTATAAACTATAAATATTAAACACAATATTATAAACCCTAATATTAAACCCAATATTAACTCCTAATTATAAAAGATATATATTAAAAGCTATATTATAACCCAACATATTACACCATAATGTAAATCATAATATTAAAATTCAAAAAATTAATAAACCCAAGGGATTATTAATATTATAAACCAAAATAAATAATAAATACAAGGGTTTAATATTATAAACGAAAGGAATCAGTGAATCGAGGAGATAAATATTAAAAACCTACATGATCAATAAGGCCAAGGGATCAATATTAAAAACAAAAAAAGATTAGTAAACCCTAAGAATAAAATTTTTAAACTAAAAAACCTAAGAAATTAACCTTAATAATTAATATGTTAAATTAAATACATTAATAAACCTAAGACTTTATTAATATTATAAACCAAAAGAAGTAATGTTGAGTCTCAAATCTACATCTTTCCTATACACCTTTCTAGACCTTTTTCATTCACCTGAACCTTCTAAGTTGTCAATATCATTTTATATCAATTGTAAAAGAGCATCTTAAATGGTTTTTAACTATATTTTTTGTCTGCTATTTGATTTAGATTTTTGCTCATTTAGCTGTGGAATCTTGCCACTTTCCGCAGCTGCTGCAACTTTCCGTAGCCATTTTGTGAAATTCTATGTTACAGGTGTCTACAGGCAATTCGAGCCACATGGGCAAGTCTGAAATGATGTGGACATGGATCGTGTCCTATTGGCTCGGGCAAATTCACCTAAGGAGGCTGCGGTCAAAGGTGGCCAAGTGGAAGTCAACCGTAGAATCCCACGGTGACAGGACTCTGCTTCTCAACACGTGAAGATTTGTATGGCCGTTTCTGAGTTACAGGAGACACATCAACACCTGTACATGGCTCCATAAGCCGAATCCAACATCCACTCTTCATAGATTTACTCCTCAACGCGGCCATGATCCTAGATCTCTAGACGTAATGGTTTACGTGTTTTCTATCAGCATAAACTTTAGGGAATTAGTTATATCACCTTCAGTTATAAATAACGCGTTTGCATACGCATAATAGTTAGTCTCCATAGCCTCCAGATAGCTCTGTAATGTAATTACGTTGCCACTGTGCCGTAATATCATCTCTCTGTTATGACTGCATTTTAATATATAAGAAGACTCTGTTTCCAAGCGTAATTCGTATTTGAAGGCTATTGCCCGAGGCTGGTGCAGAGGGCCCCTGCACACGCTGAGGTTTTGTGCATTATTGTATAGTTTCTTGTTTTATTTCTTTAAGCTCATTGTGCCATAAGTCATTCATGTGTTTATACATTACATCTTTCATGGTATTTATGCTTCATCTCTATTTATAATCTTTCATGCTTTACATCTTACTTCTGTCCATAATCTTTCATGTTTTATGTTAACTGATCAGTGTTCTTGTTTCAGATTACAAATAGGAAGCCCGAGCATTTGCATAATCTTTTGACTAATGACATGGAATCAATATTGTTCTGCTGCTAATTTATTTCTCTTAGTTTTTGTTTAATTCCAGTACTGCTTTGTTTATTTCAGTCTTGCACATTTGCTTTAGTAGTTAGATTTAGATATATTAAATTGCTCATGTCATTTTCAGTTACCTCCGAAAGCCACAGCTGGACTGATGGTGAAGGATTGAAGTATGAGTGTGTAGTTTGATATTAGTTTACTTTCTGCAAGTTAGATATATTAAATTGCTCATGTCATTTTCAGTTACCTCCGAAAGCCACAGCTGGACTGATGGTGAGGGATTGAAGTATGAGTGTGTAGTTTGATATTAGTTTACTTTCTGCAAGTTAGATATATTAAATTACTCATGTCATTTTCAGTTACCTCTGAAAGCCACAGCTGGACTGATGGTGAGGGATTAAAGTATGAGTGTGTAGTTTGATATTAGTTTCTTTTTCTGCAAATTAGATATAAGATTGCTCAAGTTGTTTATGGTTACCTCCGAAAGCCATAGCTAGACTAATGGCGAGGGATCAGAATATAAGTTGATGTAATTTGATTTAGATTTACGTTGTTGCAATTATTGGATTTCTTTAAGCATAGTTTCTTTTGTGTTTAAACAGCAACAAGGATAGTTTGGTTTTCATGCTCAATAGTTCACTGTTTGATTCATTAGGCTAGCAGGACATTTTCATTTCCTTTCAAGTTTTGTCATTGTATGTTTCAAATTCCTTTTGAAGTTTACAGTTGGTAAATCATTATAAAGGATATCATTGCCTTTAACAATCATAAACCATAATTGTTTTTATTTTAGTCTCACATTAGAAAACCAAAAACGACAAAAAGGTAAGAAATAGGTTATCTTGCACATATAGTGCGCCACACTTCATCAGCTTACGAATCCCGGATTGATAAATTAATGTAGAAATTTAGGATACACTAAATTGACCAAACATTTTGGCGTCGTTGCCGGGGAAGTGTAACTAGGTAGCCAATTTCTTAAAAAAAAAACAACAAAATAATAAAAGAAGGGAAAACTTGATAACTTCTTGAAGTATGCTCTCCTCTTGCACCTAGTGTGATCTAGAGGATCAGAAAATAGAGTTATTGGTTTAGTAATTTCTTAAGTATGCTCTCTTCTTGCACCTAGTGTGATCTGAAAGATCAGAAAGAGAATTATTAGCCCAACTTTTAAAAAAATAAAAAATAAAAAATAAAAAATGACATGCACAGAGCAAGAGATTCTAGGGGAAGGTTTATAGCTAAAGCCAAGAGTTCGATTTTCAAAACTCCATCTTCTTCAAGGCATAGACAAGGTTCACCACCATCTACCCCTAGCCTTAAGATTTTTGGAATTCAAGGAGCAGCTGAATTAGAGGATTCTCCTATACCACCTACTAAATCTCATTTAGAAAAGGAAGAGACTCCCTCTCATCCTCCCTTGATAGAAGAACCAGAAGACTTTAAGGACTCTAAAGAAACTATCATGGCAGAGGAAATAATAGATGGATTTGGAGGTAGAGGTAGAGGTAGAGGAGGAGGAAACAATGGAGACAACAATGGTGAAGGTAATAATGGAAGAAATAGGGAAGAAGACAACTTGTTTGGATTATTTATAGTTGATGAGGAAACTCATACAACAATGAAAAATATCTCACCATCTGTCCTCCCCAACTTTTATGGATTGCGAAGTGAGGATCCTGAAACATTTCTGTTTGAGTTTGAAGTCGTGTGCCGAACCTATGACTATATGGAAGACTCTCAAAAACTCAAACTGTTTCCTTCAACATTGAAGGGAGTTGCTTTGAAAAGGTTCATGGGATTAGCCACCCAATCTATTAGGACTTGGAATGATATGAAACAAACATTTTTGGATAGATATTTGGACTATTGTATGCCCACCAATCACAAGGATGAGGTATTCAAAATGATGCAAAAAGAAGATGAAAATTTGGAAGACTTACTTGAAAGATTTCAATACAACTTTAAAAGAGCAAAGATGAGCAACTTAGATGATGAAACCTTGAAAGCCCTCATATTAAAAGCCATTAGAGATGAATGGATAGATATTTTAAACATGATGGGGAAAGGAGACATTTCTCAACTTCCACTTCGTGATATAATAGAACTATGTGTCCATCTCTCAAGAGGAAAATCTAAAACAGGAAAAGGGCCTAGGGATCCTTCTCTTATTAGGGCTAACAAATATTCAACCGGATCAGTAAGTAGGGCAGAGATTGGTAATATGCTTGATGAATTCAAAACTGATATCTTAGGGAGACTTAGTGAACAACTAGACACCCTTAAAATCCAAAACAAGCAGAAAGCAGAAACAGATGCTCTAGCCATATTTTGTCCTAAATGTAGGAAGAAACATGCTTTAAGGGAATGTCCCTTGGATGCAAAAGTTGTAGAAACATGTATAATTTTCTCAGAGAATCATGAGACCAAGGATTGTCCTTCAATTCCTGGACTCAAAGCTGTCTTTCAAGAAGACACAAATTCAATAGAATCTCTCTGTTTTGTTGCAAGAAGACCTTGGCAGGGACAAAAAAATCAAGGGTTTAATAAGCCTATGAATCTTCAAACCCCACCAAATTGGAATCCTCGGCAACAACCTTGGCCCCAACATCAAAATCCATATCAGCCATGGGTACAAGGGATGCAAAATCCTTATGGGAGATTTGCTCAATTTTATCAATATCCTCCATCTTTTCAAAATCAACAAGTTCCACAACTTCCAAACCCAAATCCACAACTTTCATTGCCATTTCCACAACAACAAACTTCTCAACAAAATCCAAATCCTCAACTTATGCTCCCATACCAACAAAAGACAAATCAACTTCCAGCTCAGCCATTGCCAAATCCTAACAATAAAAATCCTCAAAATACTTACATGATAGAAGGACAACAATTTCCTACCTATATGATTGTTCCTCTCAATGATGTACAACTCAGATCTGGTAGAGTTTTAGAAAAACCTTCTATAGATATTCAAGATCAAGATGCCTCTGAGGAGGACTCTCTTAAAGTCAATGAGGGTTCTGAGGAAGCATCTTTTCAAAATTCAAACATTCAAAAAGAAAAATAAAAATTAACACCCACAACTCCTATAGTTGAGCAACCTGCATCTTCATCTACACCTCCTTTTCCTGAAAGACTACAAATTGACAAGAGGGTGGAAAAACAAATCTTGTTGCCTAACTATGATTTTCTAGATGAATTGAAGAATGTTTGTATCAAGATTCCCTTGCTACAAGCCATTCGGGAGATTCCTATTCTAGCAAAAACAATAAGGGATTTGAGTTTCAAAAGACCAGGAAGGAAACTAAAAGACACAAGAAGAATCCACCTGGTAGGAAAAATTGCAGATGTTATGATGGGAAAAATTACCATGCAGAAGTATATAGATCTAGGAAGTCCAATTGTCAAGACACATATAAATGGGATAGAAATTCCGAACACATTGATTGACTTAGGGGCTTCTATCAACATTATGAGTAGACAGACTATGGAACAGCTAAAAATTCCTAACCTTCTTTTTACACCTACTTTACTGCAACTTGCAGATCGATCAATTATTAAACCAGATGGTGTATTAGAAGATATTTCAGTCTCCTTAGATTCTTGGGAATATCCGGTAGATTTTATGATTTTTACTCCCAAGAGTAATCTAGGAGGGCACCCACTTATCTTAGGAAGACCTTGGCTAGCCACAGCTGATGCTTTTATTAGTTGTAGATCTGGGGATATGTACATTTCTAATGGTAATTCGACAAATAAATTCAATTTGTATCCTCCAGCAAAATCAATCACAGAAGTAGGAGACAATGAATGGGTTGATGATGAGGACACTATACAACCTGTCTTTACCATTTCTGAAATCAGTGAGGATAGTCAAATTCTGAATAAATTAGAAAATTTTGAGATATCTTCAGAATATGACCCCACACAATTTCAATTGGAATCTGACATAGAATATTTATCATCAAGACAAATGTCTCTTTACTCTATGGAAGATTTTGGTAGTTCTACTATTCAGATTTTTCCAAGAAAAACATTGAATATCAACCAACATTTGGAAAAGTCACAATAAGAAGAACTAATCAAAATCTTACAAAAACATTCTACTGCATTTGCATGGGAGTATACTGACATGAAAGGTATTGATCCTAAGACTTGCATCCATCATATCTATATTGAGGAAAACAGTAGACCAATCAGACAACCTCAAAGAAGGATGAATCCAAATCTTAGGGAGATAATGAAAGAAGAGCTCCAAAAATTACTCAATGTAAACTTCATTTATCCAATTTCAGATAGCCGATGGGTTTCTCCTTTGGTTATAGTACCTAAAAAGAATGGTAAATGGAGGGTATGCATTGATTAGAGGGAATTGAAAAAAGAAACTTTGAAGGATCACTTTCCTTTGCCTTTTATCGATCAGGTATTAGATACATTAGCAGGTAAAAAGTACTTTTAATTTTTGGATGGTTTTAGTGGCTATAATCAAATTCAGGTAGCACCTGAAGATCAAGATAAGACCACATTTACTTGTCCATGGGGAACTTTTGCCTACCGAGTGCTTCCTTTTGGGTTATGTAATGCACCTGCAACAGTCCAAAGAGCAGTACTAGGAATTTTTTCTGATCTAATCCATGATTGTGTGGAGGTTTATATGAATGATTTCACAGTTTATGGTAATTCATTTGAAGAGGCATTAGAGAATTTGGAAAAAGTTCTTATAAGATGTAAAGAAACAAACCTTTCATTAAGCCATGAAAAATGCTTTATGATGTTTACTGAAGGGATTGTTTTAGGACATCATATTTCAGGAGATGGGATTAAGGTTGATAAATCAAAAGTTGAAGTCATCTCCAAGTTGCCTATTCCAAATTGTCAAAGAGATGTTAGAAGTTTTCTAGGATTTACTGGTTACTATAGAAGATTTATAGAAAACTTCATTAAAATAGCATCTCCACTCTTCAAATTTCTTACAAAAGATTGTGAATTCAAATGGGATCCTGATTGTCAATCAACCTTTGAAACTTTGAAAACAAGAATATCTGAAGCACCTATCTTGAGAGGACCAAATTGGAAACTCCCTTTCCATATTTCTACAGATGCTTTAGATACAGCTCTAGGAGCTGTGTTGGGTCAAAAGGATTTAGTCCCTTATGCCATTTATTATACCGGTAAAAATTTGACTCCCACAGAGTTGAACTATACTGTGACTGAAAAAGAGTTTTTAGCTGTTGTTCATGCAATTAATAAGTTTAGACATTACATAACAGGCTATGAAACTTTTATTCATACTGACCATTCTGCAATTAGATATTTAATGAACAAACCTGTTACTAATGGCAGAGCGACAAGATGGCTCTTACTTTTACAAGAATTCAATATTACTGTGTTGGATAGACCAGGAAAACAAAATGCAGTAACTAATTTCTTGTCTAGGATTCAGAATACTAAAGAAGATTCTCCTGTAGAGGATAAGTTTCTTGATGAATACTTGTTTGCAATAACTATTAAGACTCCTTGGTATGCAGATACTGCTAACTATTTGGTTACAGGGAAACTGCCTTCACATTTATTTCCAAGTGAAAAACGAAAAATTATTCAGGAGAGTTCAAAATATTCATGGATTTCTAACAAATTGTTTAAAACAGGGCCAGATCTTGTGATCAGAAGATGTGTCAGGGAAGATGAAATGCCTGATATTCTTAAGGCATGTCATGATGAACCATGCGGCGGACACTTTGCAGACAAAAGGACGGCCTATAAAATCCTCTCTTTAAGATATTATTGGCCTTCCCTCTTCAAAGATGCAAAACAATATGTCAAAAGGTGTGACAGCTGCCAAAGAGTAGGGAAACCTACCCTTTCAAATGAAATGCCATTACAAACACAGGTACTCATTGAACCCTTTGAAAAATGGGCTTTAGATTTCATTGGACCTATTAATCCACCATCTCAGAAAAAGAAGTATATATTGGTTTTTACTGATTATGTTACTAAATGGGTAGGAGCCAAAGCATTAGTATCTGCTACTGAAAATTTAGTTTTTCATTTTCTTTATGAGGATATTTTTACTCGCTTTGGTGTTCCAAGAGAAATTGTGACAGATCAAGGAAGCCAATTAACATCCAACCTGGTGGAGAAGCTGATGTAAGAATACAAAATCAAGCATAGAAGATCTACTCCTTACCATCCACAAGAAAATGGTCAAGTGGAGTCTACCAACAAAGTTCTCGAAAGTATAATCACCAAAACTATTCATCTACATAGAAGAGATTGGGCAGAAAGGCTTCTTGAAGCCTTATGGGCCTACAGAACTACATGGAGAAATACAACAGGACATTCTCCCTATGAACTTGTTTATGGGAAGGAAGTCCTGCTCCCCATTGAGTTCCAAGTCAAGACCTTCAAGATAGCAGTGCAGTTGGGGATGGACTTATCAGAAGCCCAAAAGCATATAATGGAGCAGTTGAACGAGCTAGATGAGATCAGACAAGAAGCAATTTTAAGAACTGATCTAGTTCAATATCAAAGAGCTAAATTGCATGACAAGTACATTAAAGAGAAGAAGTTTCAAGAAGGAGATTGGGCATTGTTATTTGATTCCAAGTTTAAATATTTTCAAGGAAAATTTCAGACTCATTGGTTTGGGCCATACGAGATTGACAAGATCTTTAGCAATGGAGCGGTAAGAATCAAGACCATTGATGAGTTTCAAACTCTTCTTATTGTGAATGGCCATAGATTGAAAGTCTATCATAAGCCACTCTCAAAAGAGGAATTTGTCAAAATGTTTTAAGAAAATTCTGCAATCAGGCTGGTACAGAAGAATTCTTCTTCTCCACCAGCCTAGCTTTTGTTCTTTTCAGTTTTAAAAAAAATAAAAGATAAAAAAAATTGTATAAGCCTGAAAACCAATCACTGATTGGAAGTCTTATACAGAAAATATTGGGTGAAAATCAGGAACACCTGACACCCTATATTTTCCAAAAAAAAAATCTCTCTTTCATTTCACAAGTTTTGTGACCACCCACTCCACTTCATTCCACTTCATTTCACTCCACTTCATTTTATCTGTTTCATTCCATTTCACCAATAAAATTCTTTTTCATGACCATTTCCATCTAGTCATTTGTCATCCATTCATTTCCATTCACCCAAATAATAGCTATGTCAGTTTCCGCAGCTGACATCTGCTTCAACAGCTGACACCAGTTTCCGCAGCCAGAAGCAGATTCCGCAACTACCACTCTATTTTTCAAAAGAATGTACAGCCAGATGTTATTTTCATAATCATGAAATAAAATGCAGGTATGAGGACCAATTATGAAGACATGGAGCATTCAACATATCAATGAAGAGCAACTAATTGAAGACCAAGGAAAAATGGCAAGAATTCCAAGGTATGGGTAAAAAAATTTATTTCAAATAGCATTTAAAACACATTTTTATATAGTTATAAACCATAAGCTCCATCCATTATGTGCAATGATTATATTGACAAACTTCGTAATCACTCCATGATCTCTATACAATCCTCCCACAATCCTCGCATTCATTCTCAACCGGTCCCATAATTAAACCTCCGATCTTCACTCATACTCCGATATTCCACCTGTGACAATGAGACATAGTTGATTTGACTACGGCTTCTTTCAGCCGCATAAAATCCGTAGCCGTTGTATAAACGTGCTTAAATTTATTTTGCAGCCACCAAATTTTAAAACACTGCCAGATGTGTTATACTCCTATTGTTCTATTAATCTCATAGCCGCATTTCTGTCATGCTCACGTAACCCTTCTCTGTTCCACTTCACTGCATTTCGTTCTCTGTTACGCTACAGTCTGTATACCCACTCTCTGATATCTACCTACAGTCATCGTGCCCATTTCCGTTCATTTAGCGGTCCTACTTCCATTGAGCCCTCCTCACGCAGGCAAGTTTTTAAAGAGCAGAAAGAAGGATGGGTAAATTGTTGAGAGCAGAACCAGAGGGACCTAAATTCATGGAAGGATATCCGCAAGTCAGGGATATATTGAAGAAGGCAAAGTGGCTGCGATTTATCCAAAAGTTTAGAGGCTACCATAAAGAAGTGACAAAAGCGTTTGCAAGGTCTTTCAATGGCCTGGAGGTAGAGATTGGAGACCTTAATTTTACGGTGAATGAGGCGTCTATAACATCTGCCACAGAACTTCTTCAAGAGGGTGAACGTTGGTTTAAGAAAAAAATCATTAGTGATGAAGCCTAGAGAGTGATTCTACATAACCCAGGTATGGACATAACTATTTTTAAAAGAGGAATTCATGTTCATGCTTTGAAAGAGGAATGGGCTACTTTGCTGCTAGTTGTTCAAAAATTTATCACCTGTGAAGGCCGTTTTGGGTCAATGTATATGTACCATACCAGATTGTTGGTGAATTTTCTAGATAACCAGACCCTCAATCTGCCATATTTTCTATTAAATAGTTTGAATAAGATGTCTGTGACTGTTCAGAAACATTTAGGGGATGTAGAACCACATCTATATCACCATGGTCTTGTGAAAATTTTGATTGAAAAAGAGTTAAAGGAGAAGAAGGACACATGGGAACAATTTTTGATTAGAAATTTCTTTGAGGAACCTCAAGAAATTCCTAAAGGTAGCACATCAAGAAGGAGTAGGAGAAAAAGAACAAATAATGAAACTCAAAGTACTCCTACTACTACTATTGAAAGAACTAGTAGGGAAGAGAGACTGTCAAAAAGGAAGAAGAGAGAAACCAAGGGTAAAAAGCCAATAACATCAAAAGAGAGAAAAAGTATTGAGGCTATGCATCAAACCCCTTCTTCCGAAGAAGATCATCAAGTGTTATCTAAGAGATTGGTTCATCTTCAAGAACAGTTAAAGAAAGAGAAAGGAAAACAAAAGCAAAAAGACAGTGGTCCACAGCGTGTGAGAAGAAGTTCCAGGCTTAAGGGGAAGTTGAGGAAAATGCAAATGAAGGGACCACATTTTATTGACTTGGGAGAAGAAACATCTGAACAATCCCCAGCTAGCCATAGTCCATCTCACTCTCAGTCATACAGTGAACCTATTTCATTTCATTCTCAGTCAGACATTGAACATAGTCCATCCCATTTTCAGCCAGACGTTGATGTGAGTCCTTCTCAGCCAGATTTTGAAGACAACTCTCCTCCACGGCATTTTGGGGACAGCCCAATAAAAACGACACCTGATATAGACCCAAAGCAACAAGAAGTATATGATTATATAGAATCTTTGGAAAGAGTAGCTACTGGTCCCAGTACTTTGTCCACTCAGCCTCACACAGTACAAGATGATCTAGTCCAATCACTAAAACAAGAAGTCTTTGAGCTAGAGCTTAAAAATAAACACATTAAAAATGAAAATGAGGTATTGAAGGAACAAAGAAAATTGGACAAAATCATTCATGATAATAGCATGCTACATCTGGGAATATGGCAGAAGAAGAACAAGAAATTGAAAAAGAAATGCCAGAAGTTAAGCAGAGCACTGGTTAATATCAAATTCAGATGCTTAATCAAGAAGCCCAGGATGTTAGCAACACCAAGGAAGAGGAGGAGAGGACTGGATGTACTGGCTGAAGTGTCAAGGCATATGAATTGAAAAAGGATTATCAAAATTTTGGTTGCATGAGGACATGCAACACCTTCACAGTGGGGGTATGTTGAGTCTCAAATCTGCATCTTTCCTATACACCTTTCTAGACCTTTTTCATTCACCTGAACTTTCTAAGTTGTCAATATCATTTTATATCAATTGTAAAAGAGCATCTTAAATGGTTTTTAACTATATTTTTTGTCTGCTATTTGATTTAGATTTTTGCTCATTTAGCTGTGGAATCTTGCCACTTTCCGCAGCTGCTGCAACTTTCCGTAGCCATTTTGTGAAATTCTATGTTACAGGTGTCTACAGGCAATTCGAGCCACATGGGCAAGTCTGAAATGATGTGGACATGGATCGTGTCCTATTGGCTCGGGCAAATTCACCTAAGGAGGCTGCGGTCAAAGGTGGCCAAGTGGAAGTCAACCGTAGAATCCCACGGTGACAGGACTCTGCTTCTCAACACGTGAAGATTTGTATGGCCGTTTCTGAGTTACAGGAGACACATCAACACCTGTACATGGCTCCATAAGCCGAATCCAACATCCACTCTTCATAGATTTACTCCTCAACGCGGCCATGATCCTAGATCTCTAGACGTAATGGTTTACGTGTTTTCTATCAGCATAAACTTTAGGGAATTAGTTATATCACCTTCAGTTATAAATAACGCGTTTGCATACGCATAATAGTTAGTCTCCATAGCCTCCAGATAGCTCTGTAATGTAATTACGTTGCCACTGTGCCGTAATATCATCTCTCTGTTATGACTGCATTTTAATATATAAGAAGACTCTGTTTCCAAGCGTAATTCGTATTTGAAGGCTATTGCCCGAGGCTGGTGCAGAGGGCCCCTGCACACGCTGAGGTTTTGTGCATTATTGTATAGTTTCTTGTTTTATTTCTTTAAGCTCATTGTGCCATAAGTCATTCATGTGTTTATACATTACATCTTTCATGGTATTTATGCTTCATCTCTATTTATAATCTTTCATGCTTTACATCTTACTTCTGTCCATAATCTTTCATGTTTTATGTTAACTGATCAGTGTTCTTGTTTCAGATTACAAATAGGAAGCCCGGGCATTTGCATAATCTTTTGACTAATGACATGGAATTAATATTGTTCTGCTGCTAATTTAATTTTCTTAGTTTCTGTTTAATTTCAGTACTGCTTTGTTTATTTCAGTCTTGCACATTTGTTTCCATAGTTAGATTTAGATATATTAAATTGCTCATGTCATTTTCAGTTACCTCCGAAAGCCACAGCTGGACTGATGGTGAGGAATTCAAGTATGAGTGTGTAGTTTGATATTAGTTTACTTTCTGCAAGTTAGATATATTAAATTGCTCATGTCATTTTCAGTTACCTCCGAAAGCCACAGCTGGACTGATGGTGAGGGATTGAAGTATGAGTGTGTAGTTTGATATTAGTTTACTTTCTGCAAGTTAGATATATTAAATTACTCATGTCATTTTCAGTTACCTCTGAAAGCCACAGCTGGACTGATGGTGAGGGATTAAAGTATGAGTGTGTAGTTTGATATTAGTTTCTTTTTCTGCAAATTAGATATAAGATTGCTCAAGTTGTTTATGGTTACCTCCGAAAGCCATAGCTAGACTAATGGCGAGGGATCAGAATATAAGTTGATGTAATTTGATTTAGATTTACGTTGTTGCAATTATTGGATTTCTTTAAGCATAGTTTCT
Source organism: Pinus albicaulis (assembly GCA_034641835.2). Classification (NCBI taxonomy): domain Eukaryota; kingdom Viridiplantae; phylum Streptophyta; class Pinopsida; order Pinales; family Pinaceae; genus Pinus; species Pinus albicaulis. The sequence goes on along the minus strand of JAXQQM020060730.1, from coordinate 471,785 downwards.
TTTGTGTTTAAACAGCAACAAGGATAGTTTGGTTTTCATGCTCAATAGTTCACTGTTTGATTCATTAGGCTAGCAGGACATTTTCATTTCCTTTCAAGTTTTGTCATTGTATGTTTCAAATTCCTTTTGAAGTTTACAGTTGGTAAATCATTATAAAGGATATCATTGCCTTTAACAATCATAAACCATAATTGTTTTTATTTTAGTCTCACATTAGAAAACCAAAAACGACAAAAAGGTAAGAAATAGGTTATCTTGCACATATAGTGCGCCACACTTCATCAGCTTACGAATCCCGGATTGATAAATTAATGTAGAAATTTAGGATACACTAAATTGACCAAACATTTTGGCGTCGTTGCCGGGGAAGTGTAACTAGGTAGCCAATTTCTTAAAAAAAAAACAACAAAATAATAAAAGAAGGGAAAACTTGATAACTTCTTGAAGTATGCTCTCCTCTTGCACCTAGTGTGATCTGGAGGATCAGAAAAGAGAGTTATTGGTTTAGTAATTTCTTAAGTATGCTCTCTTCTTGCACCTAGTGTGACCTGGAAGATCAGAAAGAGAATTATTAGCCCAACTTTTAAAAAATAAAAAATATAAAATATAAAAATGACATGCATAGAGCAAGAGATTCTAGGGGAAGGTTTATAGCTAAAGCCAAGAGTTCGATTTTTACAACTCCATCTTCTTCAAGGCATAGACAAGGTTCACCACCATCTACCCCTAGCCTTAAGATTTTTGGAATTCAAGGAGCAGCTGAATTAGAGGATTCTCCTATACCACCTACTAAATCTCATTTAGAAAAGGAAGAGACTCCCTCTCATCCTCCTTTGATAGAAGAACTAGAGGACTTTAAGGACTCTAAAGAAACTATCATGGCAGAGGAAATAATAGATGGATTTGGAGGTAGAGGTAGAGGTAGAGGAGGAGGAAACAATGGAGACAACAATGGTGAAGGTAATAATGGAAGAAATAGGGAAGAAGACAACTTGTTTGGATTATTTATAGTTGATGAGGAAACTCATACAACAATGAAAAATATCTCACCATCTGTCCTCCCCAACTTTTATGGATTGCGAAGTGAGGATCCTGAAACATTTCTGTTTGAGTTTGAAGTCGTGTGCCGAACCTATGACTATATGGAAGACTCTCAAAAACTCAAATTGTTTCCTTCAACATTGAAGGGAGCTTCTTTGAAATGGTTCATGGGATTAGCCACCCAATCTATTAGGACTTGGAATGATATGAAAAAAACTTTTTTGGATAGATATTTGGACTATTGTATGCCTACCAATCACAAGGATGAGGTATTCAAAATGAGCAAAAGGAAGATGAAAATTTGGAAGATTTACTTGAAAGATTTCAATACAACTTGAAAAGAGCAAAGATGAGAAACTTAGATGATGAAACCTTGAAAGCCCTCATATTAAAAGCCATTAGAGATGAATGGATAAATATTTTAAACATGATTGGGAAAGGAGACATTTCTCAACTTCCACTTCGTGACATAACAGAACTATGTGTCCATCTCTCAAGAGGAAAATCTAAAACAGGAAAAGGGCCTAGGGATCCTTCTCTTATTAGGGCTAACAAATATGCAACTGGATCAGTAAGTAGGGCAGAGATTGGTAATATGCTTGATGAGTTCAAAACTAATATCTTAGGGAGACTTAGTGAACAACTAGACACCCTTAAAATCCAAAACAAGCAGAAAGCAGAAACAGATGCTTTAGCCATCTTTTGTCCGAAATGTAGGAAGAAACATGCTTTAAGGGAATGTCCCTTGGATGCAAAAGTTGTAGAAACATGTATAATTTTCTCAGAGAATCATGAGATCAAGGATTGTCCTTCAATTCCTGGACTCAAAGTTGTCTTTCAAGAAGACCCAAATTCAGTAGAATCTCTCTGTTTTGTTGCAAGAAGACCTTGGCGGGGACAACAAACTCAAGGGTTTAACAACCCTATGAATCTTCAAACCCCACCAAATTGGAATCCTTGGCAACAACCTTGGCCCCAACATCAAAATCCATATCAGCCATGGGTACAAGGGATGCAAAATCCTTATGGGAGATTTGCTCAATTTTATCAATATCCTCCATCTTTTCAAAATCAACAAGTTCCACAACTTCCAAACCCAAATCCACAACTTTCATTGCCATTTCCACAACAACAAACTTCTCAACAAAATCCAAATCCTCAACTTATGCTCCCATACCAACAAAAGACAAATCAACTTCCAGCTCAGCCATTGCCAAATCCTAACAATAAAAATCCTCAAAATACTTACATGATAGAAGGACAACAATTTCCTACCTATATGATTGTTCCTCTCAATGATGTACAACTCAGATCTGGTAGAGTTTTAGAAAAACCTTCTATAGATATTCAAGATCAAGATGCCTCTGAGGAGGACTCTCTTAAAGTCAATGAGGGTTCTGAGGAAGCATCTTTTCAAAATTCAAACATTCAAAAAGAAAAATAAAAATTAACACCCACAACTCCTATAGTTGAGCAACCTGCATCTTCATCTACACCTCCTTTTCCTGAAAGACTACAAATTGACAAGAGGGTGGAAAAACAAATCTTGTTGCCTAACTATGATTTTCTAGATGAATTGAAGAATGTTTGTATCAAGATTCCCTTGCTACAAGCCATTCGGGAGATTCCTATTCTAGCAAAAACAATAAGGCCTTGCTACAAGCCATTCGGGAGATTGCTATTCTAGCAAAAACAATAAAGGAGTTGAGTTTCAAAAGACCAGGAAGGAAACTAAAAGACACAAGAAGAATCCACCTGGTAGGAAAAATTGCAGATATCATGATGGGAAAAATTACCATGCAGAAGTATGTAGATCCAGGAAGTCGAATTGTCAAGACACATATAAATGGGATAGAAATTCCAAACACATTGATTGACTTAGGGGCTGCTATCAACATTATGAGTAGACAGACTATGGACTAGCTAAAACTTCCTAACCTTCCTTTTACACCTACTTTACTGCAACTTGCAGATCGATCAATTATTAAACCAGATGGTGTATTAGAAGATATTTCAGTCTCCTTAGATTCTTGGGAATATCCAGTAGATTTTATGATTTTGACTCCCAAGAGTAATCTAGGAGGACACCCACTTATCTTAGGAAGGCCTTGGCTAGCCACAGCTGATGCTTTTATTAGTTGTAGATCTGGGGACATGTACATTTCTAATGGTAATTCGACAAAGAAATTCAATTTGTATTCTCCAGCAAGAGCAATCACAGAAGTAGGAGACAATGAATGGGTTGATGATGAGGACACTATACAACTTGTCTTTACCATTTCTGAAATCAGTGAGGATAGTCAAATTCTGAACACATTAGAAAATTTTGAGACATCTTCAGAATATGACCCTACACAATTTCAGTTGGAATCTGACATAGAATATTTATCATCAAGACAAATGTCTCTTTACTCTATGGAAGATTTTGGTAGTTCTACCATTGAGATTTTTCCAAAAAAAACATTGAATATCAACAAACATTTGGAAAAGTCACAACAAGAAGAACTAATCAAAATCTTACAAAAACATTCTACTGCATTTGCATGGGAGTATACTAACATGAAAGGTATTGATCCTAAGACTTGCATCCATCATATCTATATTGAGGAAAACAGTAGACCAATCAGACAACCTCAAAGAAGGATGAATCCAAATCTTAGGGAGATAGTGAAAGAAGAGCTCCAAAAACTACTCAATGTAAACTTCATTTATCCAATTTCAGATAGCCGATAGGTTTCTCCTTTGGTTATAGTACCTAAAAAGAATGGTAAATGGAGGGTATGCATTGATTATAGGGAATTGAACAAAGCAACTTTGAAGGATCACTTTCCTTTGCCTTTTATCGATCAGGTATTAGATACATTAGCAGGTAAAAAGTACTTTTCATTTTTGGATGGTTTAGTGGCTATAATCAAATTTAGGTAGCACCTGAAGATCAAGATAAGACCACATTTACTTGTCCATGGGGAACTTTTGCCTACCGAGTGCTTCCTTTTGGGTTATGTAATGCACCTGCAACATTCCAAAGAGCAGTACTAGGAATTTTTTCCGATCTAATCCATGATTGTGTAGAGGTTTATATGGATGATTTTACAGTTTATGGTAATTCATTTGAAGAGGCATTAGAAAATTTGGAAAAAGTCCTTATAAGATGTAAAGAAACAAACCTTTCATTAAGCCATGAAAAATTATTTATGATGTTTACTGAAGGTATTGTTTTGGGGCATCATATTTCAAGAGATGGGATTAAGGTTGATAGATCAAAAGTTGAAGTCATCTCCAAGTTGCCTATTCCAAATTGTCAAAGAGATGTTAGAAGTTTTCTAGGATTTACTGGTTACTATAGAAGATTTATAGAAAACTTCACCAAAATAGCATCTCCACTCTTCAAACTGCTTACAAAAGATTGTGAATTCAAATGGGATCCTGATTGTCAATCGGCCTTTGAAACTTTGAAAACAAGAATATCTGAAGCACCTATCTTGAGAGGACCAAATTGGAAACTCCCTTTCCATATTTCTACAGATGCTTCAGATACAGCTCTAGGAGCTGTGTTGGGTCAAAAATATTTAGTTCCTTATGCGATTTATTATACCAGTAAAAATTTGACTCCCACAGAGTTGAATTATACTGTGACTGAAAAAGAGTTTTTAGCTGTTGTTCATGCAATTAATAAGTTTAGACATTACATAACAGGCTATGAAACTTTTATTCATACTGACCATTCTGCAATTAGATATTTAATGAACAAACCTGTTACTAATGGCGGAGTGACAAGATGGCTTTTACTTTTACAAGAATTCAATATTACTGTGTTGGATAGACCAGGAAAACAGAATACAGTAGCTGATTTCTTGTCTAGGATTCAGAATACTAAAGAAGATTCTCATGTAGAGGATAAGTTTCCTGATGAATACTTGTTTGCAGTAACTATTAAGACCCCTTGGTATGCAGATATTGCTAACTATTTGGTTACAGGGAAACTACCTTCACATTTATTTCCAAGAGAAAACCGAAAGATTATTCAGGAGAGTTCAAAATATTCATGGATTTCTAACGAATTGTTTAAAACAGGGCCAGATCTTGTGATCAGAAGATGTGTCAGGGAAGATGAAATGCCTGATATTCTTAGGGCATGTCATGATGAACCATGCGGCGGACACTTTGCAGACAAAAGGACGGCCTATAAAATCCTCTCTTTAGGATATTATTGGCCTTTCCTCTTCAAAGATGCAAAACAATATGTCAAAAGGTGTGACAGCTGCCAAAGAGTAGGGAAACCTACCCTTTCAAATGAAATGCCATTGCAAACACAAGTACTCATTGAACCCTTTGAAAAATGGGCTTTAGATTTCATTGGACCTATTAATCCACCATCTAAGAAAAAGAAGTATATATTGGTTTGTACTGATTATGTTACTAAATGGGTAGAAGCCAAATCATTAGTATCTGCTACTGAAAATTTAGTTGTTCATTTTCTTTATGAGGATATTTTTACTCACTTTGGTGTTCCAAGAGAAATTGTGACAGATCAAGGAAGCCAATTCACATCCAACTTGGTGGAGAAGTTGATGGAAGAATACAAAATCAAGCACAGAAGATCTACTCCTTACCATCCACAAGAAAATGGTCAAGTGGAGTCTACAAACAAAGTTCTCGAAAGTATCATCACCAAAACTGTTCATCTACACAGAAGAGATTGGGCAGAAAGGCTTCTTGAAGCCTTGTGGGCCTACAGAACTACATGGAGAAATACAACAGGACATTCTCCCTATGAACTTGTTTATGGGAAAGAAGTCTTGCTTCCCATTGAGTTCCAAGTCAAGACCTTCAAGATAGCAGTTCAGTTGGGGATGGACTTATCAGAAGCCCAAAAGCATAGAATGGAGCAGTTGAATGAGCTAGATGAGATCAGACAAGAAGCAATTTTAAGAACTGATCTAGTTCTATATCAAAGAGCTAAATGGCATGACAAGTACATCAAAGAGAAGAAGTTTCAAGAAGGAGATTGGGCATTGTTATTTGATTCCAAGTTTAAACATTTTCAAGGAAAATTTCATCAGTTGGGGATGGACTTATCAGAAGCCCAAAAGCATAGAATGGAGCAGTTGAATGAGCTAGATGAGATCAGACAAGAAGCAATTTTAAGAACTGATCTAGTTCAATATCAAAGAGCTAAATGGCATGACAAGTACATCAAAGAGAAGAAGTTTCAAGAAAGAGATTGGGCATTGTTATTTGATTCCAAGTTTAAAGATTTTCAAGGAAAATTTCAGACTCATTGGCTTGGGCCATATGAGATTGACAAGATCTTTAGCAATGGAGCGGTAAGAATCAAGACCATTGATGAGTTTCAAACTCATCTTATTGTGAATGGCCACAGATTGAAAGTCTATCATAAGCCACTCTCAAAAGAGAAATTTGTCAAAATGTTTCAAGAAAATTCTGCAATCAGGCTGGTACAAAAGAATTCTTCTTCTCCACCAGCCTAGCTTTTGTTATTTTCAGTTTAAAAAAAAAATAAAATTTGTATAAGCCTGAAAACCAATCACTGATTGGCAGTCTTATACAGAAAATATTGGGTGAAAATCAGGAACACCTAACACTCTATATTTTCCAAAAAAAAAATCTCTCTTTCATTTCACAAGTTTTGTGACCACCCATTCCACTTCATTCCACTTCATTTCACTCCACTTCATTCCATTCCACTTCATTTTATCTGTTTCATTCCATTTCACCAATAAAATTCTTTTTCATGACCATTTCCATCTATTCATTTGTCATCTGTTCATTTCCATTCACCAAAATAATAGCTGTGTCAGTTTCCGCAGCTGACATTTGTTTCCGCAGCTGACACCAGTTTCCACAGCCAGAAGCAGATTCCGCAGCTACCACTCTGTTTTTCAAAAGAATGTACAGCCAGATGTTATTTCCATAATCATGAAATAAAATGCAGGTATGAGGACCAATTATGAAGACATGGAGCATTCAAGATATCAATGAAGAGAAACTAATTGAAGACCAAGGAAAAATGGAAAGAATTCCAAGGTATGGGTAAAAAAATTTATTTCAAATAGCATTTAAAACACATTTTTATATAGTTATAAACCATAAGCTCCATCCATTATGTGCAATGATTATATTTACAAACTCCGTAATCACTCCATGATCTCTGTACAATCCTCCCACAATCCTCGCATTCATTCTCAAATGGTCCCATAATTAAACCTCCAATCTTCACTCATACTCTGATATTCCACCTGTGACAATGAGACGTAGTTGATTTGACTATGGCTTCTTTCAGCCGCATAAAATCCGTAGCCGTTGTATAAACGTGCTTACATTTATTTTGCAGCCACCAAATTTTAAAACACTGCCGGATGTGTTATACTCCTCCTATTATTCTATTAATCTCACAGTCGCATTTCTGTCGTGCTCACGTAACCCTTCTCTGTTCCGCTTCACTCCATTTCGTTCTCTGTTACGCTACAGTCTGTATACCCACTCTCTGATATCTACCTACAGTCTTCGTGCCCATTTCCGTTCATTTAGCCGTCCTACTTCCATTGAACCCTCCTCACGCAGGCAAGTTTTTAAAGAGCAGAAAGAAGGATGGGTAAATTGTTGAGAGCAGAACCAGAGGGACCTAAATTCATGGAAGGATATCCGCAAGTCAGGGATATATTGAAGAAGGCAAAGTGGCTGCGGTTTATCCAAAATTTTAGAGGCTACCATAAAGAAGTGACAAAAGCGTTTGCAAGGTCTTTCAATGGCCTGGAGGTAGAGATTGGAGACCTTAAGTTTACGGTGAATGAGGCATCTATAGCATCTGCCACAGAACTTCTTCAAGAGGGTGAACGTTGGTTTAAGAACAAAAGCATTAGTGATGAAGCCTGGAGAGTGATTCAACATAACCCAGGTATGGACATAACTATTTTTAAAAGAGGAATTCAGGTTCATGCTTTGAGAGAGGAATGGGCTACTTTGCTGCTAGTTGTTCAAAAATTTATCACCTGTGAAGGCCGTTTTGGGTCAATGTATATGTACCATACCAGATTGCTGATGAATTTTCTAGATAACCAGACCCTCAATCTGCCATATTTTCTATTAAATAGTTTGAAGAAAATGTATGTTACTGTTCAGAAGCATTTAGGAGATGTAGAACCACATCTATATCACCATGGTCTTGTAAAAATTTTGATTGAAAAAGAGTTAAAGGAGAAGAAGGACACATGGGAACAATTTTTGATTAGAAATTTTTTTGAGATAGAATTTCTGAAGGTAACACATCAAGAAAGGTAGGAAAAAGAACAAATAATGAAAACTCTCAAGTACTCCTACTACTGCTATCGAAAAGAGCTAGTAGGGAAGAAGGAGGCCTATCGAAAAGGAAGAAGAGAGAAACCAAGGGTAAAAAGCCAATAACATCAAAAGAGAGAAAAAGTATTGAGGCTGTGCATCAAACCCCTTCTTCCGAAGAAGATCATCAAATGTTCTCCCCGGAAGATTGGTTCATCTTCAAGAGCAGTTAAAAGAAAGAAAGAGAAAAACAAAAGCAAAAAGGCAGTGGTCCACAGCATGTGAGAAGAAGTTTCAGGCTTAAGGGGAAGTTGAGGAAAACGCAAACGAAAGGACCCCATTTTATTGACTTGGGAGAAGAAACATCTGAACAATCCCCTACTGACCATAGTCCATCTCACTCTCAGTCATACAGTGAACCTAGTTCATTTCATTCCCAGTCAGACATTGAACATAGTCCATCCCGTTCTCAGCCAGATGTTGATGTGAGCCCTTCTCATCCAGATTTTGAAGACAACTCTCCTCCACGGCATTTTGGGGACAACCCAATAAAAACGACACCTGACATAGACACAAAGCAACAAGAAGTATATGATTATATAGAATCTTTAGAAAGAGCAGCTACGGGTCCCAGTACTTCGTCCACTCAGCCTCACACAGTACAAGATGATCTAGTCCAATCACTAAAAAAAAAAGTCTTTGAGCTAGAGATTTTAAATAAAAACATTAAAAATGAAAATGAGGCATTGAAGGAACAAAGAAAATTGGACAAAATCATTCATGATAATACCATGCTACATCTGGGAATATGGCAGAAGAAGAACAGGAAATTGAAAAATAAATGCCAGAAGTTAAGCAGGGCACTAGTTAATATCAAATTCAGATGCTTAATGAAGAAGCCCAGGATGTTAGCAGCACCAAGGAAGAGGAGGAGAGGATTGGATGTACTGGCTGAAGTGTCAAGGCACATGAACTGAAGAAGGATTATCAAAATTTTGGTTGCATGAGGACATACGACACCTTCACGGTGGGGGTATGTTGAGTCTCAAATGTTGCATCTTTCCTATTACACTACACTGAACACACTGTTCACACACCACTTCTAAATTTGTCAATATCATTGTATTTTAATTGTAAAGAGCATCTAAAATGGTTTTTTTGGTAACTATTTACAGTAATATAGCTGTTTGATTTAGATTTTTGTTCATTTAATTTGTGAAATCTTTGCCACTTTAAAGCATTTCTTTGCAACTTCATGACCATTTTGTGAAAGTCTATATTCACGGTGTCTACGAACAGGTCGAGCCACATGGGCAAGTCAGAAATGATGTGGACATGGATCGTGTCCTATTGGCTCGGACAAATTCATTCAGGGAGGCTGCGGTCAAAGATGGCCAAGTGCAAGTCAACCGTAGAGTCCCACGGTGACAGGACTCTGTTTCTCGTCACGTGGAGATTTCTATGGCCGTTTCTGAATTGCGGGAGACAAATCAACACTTGTACACGGCTCCATAAGCCAAATCCAGCATCCACTTCTCATAAATTTACTCCTCAACGCGGCCATGATCCTAGATCTCTGGACGTAATGGTTTACGTGTTTTCTATCAGCATAAACTTTAGGGAATTAGTTATATCACCTTCAGTTATAAATAATGCGTTTGCATACGCATAATAGTTAGTCTCCATAGCCTCCAGATAGCTCTGTAATGTAATTACGTTGCCACTGTGCCGTAATATCATCTCTCGGTTATGACTGCATTTTAATATATAAAGGCCTCTTTGTATCAGCTGGTCGTATTTGAAGGTACATTTGCTCAAAGGTAGTGTAGGGCCTACTGTTTGAGGTTTGGCCATTATTGTATAGTTTCTTGTTTTATTTCTTTAGCTCATTGTGCCATAAGTCATTCACGTGTTTATACATTGCATCTTTCATGGTATTTGTGCTTCATCTCTTCATTTATAATCTTTTCATGCTTTACATCTTACTTCTATCCATAATCTTTCATGTTTTATGTTAACTGATCAGTGTTCTTGTTTCAGATTACAAATAGGAAGCCTAGACATTTGCATATCTTTTGACTAATGACATGGAATCAATATTGTTCTGCTGCTAATTTATTTTTCTTAGTTTTTGTTTAATTCCAGTACTGATTTGTTTATTTCAGTCTTGCACATTTGTTTCCATAGTTAGATTTAGATATATTAAATTGCTCATGTCATTTTCAGTTACCTCCGAAAGCCACAGCTAGACTGATGGTGAGGGATTGAAGTATGAAGTGTGTAGTTTGATATTAGTTTACTTTCTGCAAGTTAGATATATTAAATTGCTCATGTCATTTTCAGTTACCTACGAAAGCCACAGCTGGACTGATGGTGAGGGATTGAAGTATGAGTGTGGTTTGATGTTAGTTGCTATGATTAAGTATAATAAATTTCTCATGTCATTTTTCGATTCCTCAGAAAGCCCACAAAATTTGGAATGATGGTAAAGTTAGTATGAGTGTGTAGTTTGATATTAGTTTCTTTTAAATTAGATATGGAATTGCTCAAGTTTTTTATGGTTACCTCCGAAAGCCATAGCTGGACTAATGGCAAAGGATGAATATAAGTTGATGTAATTTGGTTAGATTTACTTTATTTGCAATTCTTGGATTCTTTAGCATAGTTTTTTTTGTTTAGATAGCAGCAAGGATAGTTTGGTTTTCATGCTCAATAGTTCACTGTTTGATTTATTAGGCTAGCAGCACATTTTCATTTCCTTTCAAGTTTTGTCATTGTATGTTTCAAATTCCTTTTGAAGTTTAAAGTTGGTAAATCATTATAAGGGATATCATTGCCTTGAACAATCATAAACCATACTTATTTTTTATTTTAGAATTTCCATCTCATATTAGAAAACCAAAAATGACAAAAAGGTAAGAAATAGGTTATCTTGCACATATAGTGCGCCACACTTCATCAGCTTACGAATCCCGGATTGATAAATTAATGTAGCAATTTATGACACACTAAATTGACCAAACAAGTAATAAACCCAAGGGTTTAGTATTATAAGTCAAATGGGTAGTGAACCCTAAGGGATAAATATTAATATATAAACCAATAAATTACTACCTCTAATAATTAATATTTTAAACTCAAGAGATTATAAACACATAAGGAACTAATAACATGAAGGGTTTGATATTAAACAAAAAGGAATTGGTGAACCAAAGGGATGAATTAAAAACCTAAAGGGATCAATATTAAAAACATAAGAGATTAATAAATGCTAAGAATTAATAGTTTTTTCTCAAAAACCTAAGAAATAAATAAACCCTAAGAATTAATATTTTCATCTCAAGAGATTATAAAACCCAAGTGTGGTTTAATATTATAAATGAAAAGAACTAATAAACCCAAGGGTTTTATATTATAAACCACAAGAATTGGTCATCCCAAGGGATAAATATTAAAAACCTAAGAGATCACTAAAGTGAAGGCATCAATATGAAAAACATAAGAGATTAATAAATCCTAAACATTAATATCTTAACAAAAAGGTTTGATAAACTCACACGATTATTAATATATAAACTCAAGGGAACAATATTAAACCTAAGATATTAATGTTATAAAAACAAAGTATATACAAACTTTTAAATAAATATTATAAACCTCAATTATATAAAAATCTTTAGATAAATATTATAAACCGTAAAATAAACATGGTTGAGCATGCTTGATTTAAACATTGAGATAATTGTTGTCACAATGTGATGTTGGACGAAGGATGACCATGGTTTTCCATAGTTGATTTTCATATTCACACAATCTTTGTCACAATGTAACATTAGACCATGGAAGATCTGCATTGACTACAAGATGACTACAACTAACTGTGATTAAACTTGGTTGCTTATGGTGAATTTTCATATTCGTCTGATGATTTTCATAATGTGACATTGGACCCATGAATTAATATTAAAGTGTAAGAGTAATATTTACGCCTACTATTAGCGACCAAAGAATTAGAGCTCAAGGATAAATAAGCCTAATAATTAATATCTTAAACAAACCTAATAAATTAATAAACTCTATGAATTAATAATTTAAAGTGAAAGTTAATAAACGAAGAAGATTAATAATAATATAAACCAAAATAACTAATAAACCCAAGGGTTTAACGTATATCAAACAAAGGAATTGGTAGACAAAGAGGATAAATATTAATATTATAAACCAAGAAATTAATAAAGCATAGGAATTAATACTTTAACTCAAGAGATTAATAAACCATAAGAATTAATATTCTTTTCTAAACTCAAGGAATTTATAAACCCAAGAGCCCCAGATGCGGGTGATCAGACAGAATGATATGTGGCAGAGGATTTGGGCATGCGCGTGGGATTCTACCACCACCACCCTTCCTCTTGTCCTCGTCCTCATTAGCTGCATTAACGATGAGCCTGCCATCCACCCCACTACATTTATGCAGCACAGTTGCCCATGCTTGCATCGGTTCTTCAACAATATGGCTTCTCTCGGAAGCTTCATGCCTGCTTTGTTGCCTCTGCGCTCTTTCTGCTCCTCGGCTATCTTAGAGCACAGCTCCAGAACCAACACTAGGCACAGATGTTCAATTTTATGTTGCATAGACCTCATTCCGGGCTTTCATGTTTCGCAGAGCTCCCATTACTCTCGGGGATTCTTGTTTCACTTTGACTCTTTCCCTGATCCGTTCGCCCTTTCTCTGCCTTCTGAGCTTAGCACTGGTTTGCCCGTTCATTCCCCGCCCTCTGCTTCTTGCTTTGTCTCACTCAGTGTAGTCGTGGCTCGAGCCGTGGCTGTCCTCCCTGCCACCCTCCCTCCACCTCTCCGAGCTCGTCCTCTCCTCCCTCAGACTCCCCGCTGGGTCGTTACCCTGAGACAAGAAGTGGTCGTGGCTTCCGAGCTGGTTGGGGGATTTCTCAGCCTACAAGAGGCATCTCCAGTCTCATCCCCAGTCAGCAGCATACTTCCCAGTTTTGTTTCCCCTGTTTGCTCAACATGTCGAATATAACAACCACCATTACCATTGATTTTAAAGAGGAGCCCCCTGAAATGAGTACTGAGCTTCCGAGAACTAATCTGGCGCAAAATGAGGTTGAAAGGCCTAGCTCTCCCTCCAGAGGTGGTCAGAAAAGGAAAGCGGTCGAGTGTAGCACCTCGCAAGATCTCAGAGTCGAAGCCGACTCGAGCAACACCAAGCGAGGCTATTCCAGTGCTATAGATGATAAGCAGGACAAGGACAACACCAAGAGAGGTTGTTCCGGTGCTAAAGATGATATGCAAGATGAGGACAACCCTTACGCCTATGCATGTCGCGTGGTCGAATCTCCCCCCTCCTCTCAAGGTATTTAAATGGCTAATCTCCATTTTTGCTTGTTTTTGGATCGACGGGAAGTCAGATTAGTAACTCTTTTTGCTCTTGCCACCCTAGCAAAACGCCCTTCATATTCACAGAGTTTGTCAAATGGGACTGGTTTCCCCTTGGTATTGTGTTTTGTTTAAGAATGATTTTGTATGCATAACCTATCTTGGTTCTTGTGGGTTGATAAATTGTTGGAGCTTCATGGCAGGTTTCCCCTATGAGGACGACACTCTCTTGTTGAATGCCTGATACATGTTGATTATGTCCGCTATTTTAGAATGCCCATACCATGGGCAGGCTCAGACCCGAAGCCTCCATGTAATCTTACATGCTAATAGATTAAACTTATTCGAGAGAAAAAAAAAAAAACCCAAGAGGTTATTAATATTATAAACCAAAATAAATAATAAACCCAAGGATTTAATATTACAAACCAAAGAAATTCGTGAATCCAAGGGATAAATATAAAATACCTAAGGGATCAATAATTCCAAGGGATCAATTTTAAATACACAAGAGATCAATAAACCCTAAGAATCAATATTATAAAGTGAAATATTATAATCCCCAATGTTATAAACTCTAAATATTAAACACAATATTATAAACCTTAATATTAAACCCAAATATTATAAACACAATATTAAAGCCTAATTATAAACCCTATATATTAGAATATATATTATAACCCAACATATTACTCCATAATGTAAATCATAATATTAAAACCAAATATTATAAGCCCCATATATATATATATATATATATATATATATATATATATATATATATTAAAAAATCAATATTATAAACTCTAATATTAAAACAAATATTATATGACTTATTATTAAACCCAATAATATAAACCTTAATATTATACCCAAAAATTGTCTCAATGTTTAACCACCTCTCATCAGGTTTTATCTTTGCTCACCTTGCGGACCTTTATATAAATATTTTAATTAATATATTGTCAAGTGTTTTAATTAATCTTATAAAATATTTTAATTAATTAACTTAATATTACTATTAATTAATATGAAAATATTAATTTTAAAATTTTAAAATTAATGTTTATTGTAATTGAACATTTTTATATAAATGTTTTAATTAATATATTGCCAAATGTTTTAATTAATGTTAAACATTTTAATGTTTTTATAAATGTTATCAATGTTTCATATAATGTTAAAAATTAATTAATTAAAGTTAAAATTAATTAATGTTAATGTTTTAATTAATTAATATAAATGTTAATTATTGTTTTAATAATGTAATAATTTAATGTTGTATTAATCTATTTCTTTAAACATGTTTAAATTAACGTTATTAAAAAATTTTAAATAAATGTTTTAATTAATATATTGTCAAAAATTTTAATTAATATTTTAAATTTAAAAAAATTTAACTACAATTCCAACATCTTATTATTGTTATTATTATTTTAAGTATGAGGGGGTTCCGTAGTGCATTATATTAGATATCATTTTTGGGATTCAACTGCGTTAATTTAGTCATTCATCTATGACCATTTCCATGAGAGGTAGTCGTAACTGGCTAATTTCTCATGATTTTTGAATATTGAAACTAGTGAAATGAATCACATAGCATCAACCATCACTTTTGGGGCTTGCACCCGGTAACTAGGACTTCCTGGGAGGTCACCCATCCTAGAACTCCTCTGGCTCAAGTGCGCTTAACTGTGGAGTTTTCCCACAATCAAGCCCACTTAGCTTGCTACCCCATTTGCAAAACCTTAGCAACTATTGTTCCTCATGAACCATTCAAGAAGAGATCCCTTTAATCTTAGTATGTTAAGTATGAATTGTTTCCACACTGCATTATATTAGATATCATTTTTGGGATTCAACTGCGTTAATTTTTTCATTCATCTATGACCATTTCCATGAGAGGTAGTTGTAACTGACTAATTTCTCATGATTTTTGAATAGTCCACTTGGCACTCATTGCATCGGGTGATGCTCACAAGGGTGAAGAATTAGGATTGAAACTAGTGAAATGAATCACATAGCATCAATCATCACTTCCGGGGCTTGCACCTGGTAACCAGGACTTCTCGAGAGGTCACCCATCCCAGAACTCCTCTGGCTCAAGCGCGCTTAACTATGGAGTTTTCCCACAATCAAGCCCACTTAGCTTGCTACCCCATTATTATTATTATTATTATTATTAACAAATCTCAATATATTCATGTTTAGATATATTTGAATAATGTAGTTAATTATAATAATTATGTATTAATGATTTAATTAATATGTGAATGTAATAATGGAAATATAATAATTATTTGACTTTATTATTAATTAATATTAATATATTTTTTTACTGATTTTTTAATTAATCTTTAATGTTATTAAACTTTTTTTATATAAAAGTTTTAATTACACATTGTAAAATGTTTTAATTAATGCTATTAATTAATATTTTAATTAATAATATTTAATGTTTCAATTTATTAATATTTTAATGTTTTAATTAATTAATTTATATTAATTATGGATTGCATTAAAATACAATTTACTCATCTAGAGTGATCAAGTAGATTTTTTTTATGTTTTCAAGGTTTAAATATTATTAAAATAGATTCTAAATTTATTATTATTATTATTATATAATAATTTATTAATATAACATTATAATATAATTGTATTAAAATAATCATTATAATTTAATCTTATAATTTATTATTGTATTAAAATAATTTCATTAAAATTTAACCTTAAAGTTTATTTCATATGTAGCAATTATGTGTTAATGAAACCTTATTATTAAGAAAATCTTTCAATACACCAAATTTTAATACAAATGTTGAATAAAACAAAAAGTATAATTGCATTATTCAAGTGATATATGATCACATGATAGTCACAATTTTTTTTACAACTAATTTATGAAACTAAAACTATATTATCATTTAAACCTACAATTTATTAGTTATTCATTATATTTTTTAAATAATATGATCATATTAAGTAAAGGAAGTCAACATTAAGGAAGTCTAAATGAGTAGCATGGACACTTGAATACCAGAGAAACAACATTTTTTTTCAATTAATGAAAAATAAATAGGGCAAGAATAATTTAATAAAATAATATTTTGTTCTTTATAGTTAATTGTGAGTGGGAGTACATTTGAATGGCATGCATAGGACATTATATCTTAAAATAATTATTATAATTTAATCTTACAATGTATTTATAACACAATTATATTAAAATAATTATTATAATTTAATCTTACAATTTATTATTGTATTAAAATAATTTTATTATAATTTAATATTAGGGGTTATCCCTATATTACAATTCTCTCAATTATGTGATAATGAAATATTATTATTAAGGAAAGCTTCCAATACACCATGAGTTAACACAAATGGTCAATACAACAAGAAGTATAATTGAATTAGTTAAGTGATATATTATCACATGATATGTAATATTCTCAAAATGGGACTACTAGCAAGGCATGTCTGAAAATGAATTTTTTAGAAATTGATGCTACAGAATTTAAAACCAACCCTTGGATCCCTTAGATATGGTAATCTAAGACCCAAATCCAAGAGGTGAGTAGAAACAAATCAAACTAGGTGTGATAAATAGACCTCCCACACCTAGAATGGTTTGAAAATTTCCCAAGTAAGGGACTGCAGCAATACACAATAATACTGCTCAGGAAATAACACAGTTCAGCAAATTGATAGCAGGAGACCAATATGGAGGCTCGATAATCTCATTTTCATCAATAATACAGAGTTATATTGAAGCCCTTTCATTATAGAACACAATGAAGAGGACATTACATGAAGAAATGCTCAAAATAAGAGGCTGCAACCAAATGATATGACTATAAAAGCTTGACAGTGTTATTTTATTAGCTGGAAAGAGCTTTATGTTACGCTTAAGATCTAGAGCAGATCTGCGTACAAAAATATAGATCTATATCATATCTGTACACTATAGAGTCTCCTCTTCAAAAGCCCCTTAGGGTTTTCAGCAAAAAGTGAAGTACATGGAGTAGATCTGAGACCTAATGCAGCAGATCTGCAGAATGATTCAGAATTTCTAAAGAAAATGCACCAGTATTCAAATCATATCTGAATGGAACATGGATTAGATCTGTAATCCATGGATCACCACAGTGAAAGGCAGATTCCCAACACTAGATATCTCTTCTCCTTGAAGTTCCAAAAGACCCTGCAACTTTCTCTTTGAAAATACCGTAGTTCTGGAAGATTGATTACACTGTAGTCTATATAAAATGATGTGGCCTCAATCCAAGATCTGAAAATGAGCTATCCTCATCCAATACTCTCTTTCCAGGGGGATATAAGGCTTTCCCACTGAAAAGAGGCACTAGAGTGGCTTAGATCTGAATAGATCTAGCCTCCACTTGCTGCAGATTACAAAGAAAACCAAACCGTCAACAGGATCTATGTTGTAGTTGGAAGAAGAGCTTGGCCAAATGCCTGATAGTGGACAAGAAATGCAAGACTCCCCCAAGAGCTACTCAAAGAAGGAGGTGGGATTCCCGATCAGGAACACCCAGTGCTAAACAACGCTATTCTCTGCTAAACAACAAAGAGAATGAGAAATTTCTAAACATACATGTTCTTCCAAAACAATATGTTCAACAACCTTCTTCTGTTATTCTCCTATTTATTTTATAGGATAAAAAGCCTTGAAAAACTTTAAACCATCTCAAAGGTTTAGCTCCTTTCACATGTGTAGTCTCCAACTAGAACTGTGTTGTGCATCTAGGAGGTTCATTGCATCTGGACAATGTTGTGGACCCTGTCCTATTGACCCAGTCAATTGTCTCAATCCCTTTCACACATAAGGGAGTTTTATTAAGACAGCCCAGATTTAGCCTTGTTCACATGGGGCATTGATTTATTTTTCTGTTTTAGGAGTTTATTGATCCTCCTTCACAATTTTATTCATGCAGCAAGAAAATTGAAACAAAATTGTATATTCCCATTAGCTTGGGCTAATTGGAAATATTACAATTCTCCCCTCGAAAATGTTGCTTGTCCTCAAGCAACTGATAAGGTGAGTGCTACAACTCCTTTCCTCTTCCATTGGTGACACCATAAGTGATAAGCTTCCTCCATGAGCTGAGCGTTCACCAAACCAACCTTCCATGAATTGTTTCTCCAATTTTCTTATGAGAGGTAAATGATCCATCCCATAAGGAGTTAAGAACTCAAATGAAACAAACATGGCTGAACCAAAAATCTCTCTCAAACATGTAGCATAGTGTACATAGAGAGTCTCTATCCCCAGTGGTACATACATGGTTCCCCCCCTTATTCCATACATCCCCATAAATAGTACAAGAATATCATCAATGTACGGAAGTAAAACTACATATAAGAAAACATAAATTTGAACATGAGGGGTGGGTCATAGTCCCACATATGGTACCAATGCAGTGCATCTCCTGCCTACCTCAAATCAATATATGGTAAGTGGTTTTCCCACCATTTACTTGCTGCCCAAGTCATCTCACTATGGCTAAAAGTGTGAGATATGTTTGGTGCTTTTGGGAAGCACCCATAATGAAAGTAAATATCCCTTTGCTCATTAAGGGAGTGGCCAAGTTCAGAAATTTTAGTGGCCCAATAGTTTCCATAAGATTTACATGATACATCACTCCTTTTAGGAGTCATGGCCTACATAAAAATATTAAAAGAACATGTACAATCAAAAAATAAAACTTTCTTTACATGAACATATCCCTTACAAACAAAGTCTCTCATACACATGAAGTTGTGCATGGATCTTTCTCCTCTTTACAAAGAAGGAAGAGATGGATGAGATGACTCTTGCATAGATTCCCATGGCTGCCCCAACTCCACATAGCTCATTCATTCTTGAAAATGTTGATATAGTTCCTCTTTCAAGCCTTCCCAATCCAAGCTCCTCATGATGATGTTGTAGATCCTTATGGAATACATGTGGCTGAAATAGAACTCTGTGTGTGCTTCTTATAGTATCTTATGCTTGAGCTTAGGAGATCTAGACAAAAATATTCTACCATGATGATAGATGACTCCTCCTTGGACTTGGAAGCCCTCTTCATGCAACTAATCATCAAGTATCATATATCTGTGAAGATCTTTGGAATAATCCAGTAGCAGTTGGGATTTCCAATACAGATCTACACTGCTCAAAAATGACAGCGCTGATGATGCATCAACCAAGGTGTCTGTCATGTTTCTGATCCTTCCCTTGACACCTCCTATGCCAAAGGTGTGTGTTGGAAGGTTGTTCCTTCCATTCTTCTCCTCCCACAGCGCGGATCCAGAAATGATAGTGGGTGATGATGATAAGGGAAAAATATTTCCATCCTTCTTGAGCTTACCCAAGTCTCCCAGTGATGTAGCTTTGTCTTCAAGTGCTCCAAACCCTTATGGATCTAATTTTGGAGCAGAAATTTGTGAGGTCTTCCCCACAAAATATGAATCAGGTGGCCTCCCAGGTGGTTTTCCACTAGATAAAGAGATTTCAGGGACCATTCTCATAGGAATAATAGATGAGATCCGCATGTCCCTGCTTCCATTGCGCAATTTCAACTCTGTTTGATGTGTGGAAGTCTCATGAATTTTGGAGACCCATCTTAGTGGTGTAAGAGTGCCTCTGATTGGAACATTTGTTCCATCCTCTCCTTCTAGGAATAGTGGATCATCTTCTGCAATGTCATCTTTGTGATCCCCCCTTTGTTTTGTCTCATTGTCTCTTACCATAAACACATGCTTCTCATGTCCTCCATATGGAAGATCCTTAGGAACTCCTTGCAAAGATGCAAGAGCCCCTCTAGTGGAAGCCATTGCTTCATCTCCATCTCCTAATGAAAATATATGTGCTCCTGCTATCATAGTGCTAGAGGATCTTCTATGCTCTTTCTCTCCCTTCTCCTCATCAATGGAGAACGCCTCATCACTAAGAGACCCTTTTCTTTTGTCTCTTCTTGAATAAGGAACCCTCATGTTTTCTCTTTGAGAAAAGAGACCTTGTTGTAGTGGGGTTTTTTCCCTTGGCAAGTCATGCAACAGATCTTCAACCCCTTCAACAATGTTTAGAACTTGAGTTGTCTTTAGGGAATATTCCAACTTATGAAAGGATTCAAATTTCTTGGGCTTGATTTACTCTCCCCAAGAAGTCTCAGAGTGTCTTACATCAAATATTTTCACTAGTATCCTAGTGAACTTTTCACAAGAAGAGATATTTACCCCTTTCAAGGAAGAAGACTCAAATAGCCACTAGACATAAGATTTTCCTTAAAGATCTAGTGCTGCTACTCTCAAGGCTTTTTCTCCTGAAACATGATGCAGCTGGAAGTATGTGCCAAGCTTTCTTACCCAAGACTTGGCTGGGTCCTTAGGTGATCCATCAAAAGTAGGTAGAGAAAATGTACCCAAAGTGTGCTGCATGCACCCTCTTCTTCTATTGTAGCTGCTAGATATTTCTTCTTTAAGTTGATAGAACTCTTGGAAACTAAGATGCTCTTTGAATATCTCTGATAGAGACTCATATTCTTGGAGATAATCACCAAGGGATTCCTCCTTTGGTGTTCCTCCCTTTCCTTATTTATTTGACAAGAAAGTAGGCATGCTCCAACGTTGTAGATCAGGTTGTGTGGCTGAATGCTCACACACATAGTAAGAAGTATTAGGGCTTTCTTGATGTAAAAATCCTCCTGAGGGATCTGCATGTCTTTCCCTCTTCATTCCCTGGATTTATTATTTCCGTTCATACATAGCTTGAGAAAGAGTTTAGAGAACTCTTCTCTTTGCAAACTTCCAGTTAAAGGGATCTTACCCTTTTCCTCTGTGTCTTCAGTGTAACCATACTTTTTCATCAGTATTTTCTTTCCATTGAAAATACATATTGGCTTCTCAAGAAAATAAAATCACAGGTCGTGCCAAGATGATTGCTCTGATACCACTGTAATATCCCCAAAATGGGATTGATAGTAAGCCATGTCTGAAAAACACATTTTTCAGAAATGGATACTATAGAATTTAAAACCAGCCCTTAGATCCCTTAGATATGATAATCTAAGACCAAAATACAAGAGGGCAACAGAAACAAATCAAACTAGGTGAGGTAAACATACCTCCCACACCTAGAATGGCTTGAAAATTTCCCAAGTAAGGGACTGCAGCAATACACAACAATACTGCTCAGGAAATAAAAAAATTCAGAAAATTGATAGCAAGAGACCATTATGGAGGCTCAATAATGTCATTTACATCAACAATACAGAGTTATATTGAAACACGTTCTTTATAGAATAGAAAGAAGAGGACATTACATGAAGAAATGCTCAAAATAAGAGGCTGCAACCAGATGATATGACTATACAAGATTGACAGCGTTATTTTATTAGCTGGAAAGAGTTTTATATTAAAATTCAGATCTAGAGAAAATACGTGTACAAAAATATAGATCTATATCATAACTTTACACTATAGACTCTCATCTTCAAAAGCCCCTTGGGGTTTTCAGTAAAAAGTGAAGTACATGGAGAAAATCTAAGATCTGATACAGCAAATCTGCATAATGATTCAGAATTTCTGAAGAAAATACTTCAGATAAAATCTGAATGGAACATGGATTAGATCTGTAATCCATAGATCACCACAGTGAAGGGTAGATTTCCAACACTAGAGATCTCTCCTCCTTGAAGTGCCAAAAGACCTTGCAAATTTCTCTTTGCAAATAATGCAGTTGTGGAAGATGGACTACGTTCTAGGCTCTAGAACATGATGTGGCCTCAAGCCAAGATCTGAAAATGAGCTCTCCTCATCCAATACTCTCTTGCCAGGGGGATAGAAGGCTTTCCCACTGAAAAGAGGCACTAAAGTGACTTAGATCTGAATAGATCTAGCCTCCACTTGCTGCAGCTTACAAGGCCAACCAAACCCTCAATAGGATCTGTGTTGTAGTTGGAAGAAGATATTAGCCAATTTTTTAATAGTGGACAATAAATGCAAGACTCCCTCAAGAGCTACTCAAAGAAGGAGGTGGGATTCCTGATTAGGAACACCCAGTGCTAAACAACACTATTCTCTGCTAAACAGCCAAGAGAATGAGAAATGCCTAAACATGCATGTTCTTCCAAAACAATATGTTCAACAACCTTATTTTGTTGTTCTCCTATTTATTTTATAGGATAAAAAGCCATGCAAAACCCTATACCATCTCAAAGGTTTAGCTCCTTTCACATGTGTAGCCTCCAACTAGAACTGCCCTATGCATCTAGGAGGTTCATTGCATCTGGTAAGTGCTGTGGATTTGGTCCTGTTGACCCAGTCAATTGTCTCAATCCCTTTCACACATAAGGGATTTTTATTAAGGCAACCCAGGTTTAGCCTTGTTCACATGGGGCATTGATTTATTTTTCCGCTTTAGGAGTTTATTGATCCTCCTTTACAATTTTATTCATGCAGCAAGAAAATTGAAACAAAATTGTATATTCCCATTAGCTTGGGCTAATTGGGAATATTACATGATAGTCACAATTTTGTTTTTACATTACATTATTAAACCTAAAACTATATTATAATTTAAACCCATCATTTATTATTTATTCATTATATTGTTTAAATAATATGAAACTCTAATTATCTTTTATTATAATATATCATGTCAACCCCATTAATCATTCTAGATTTAATTATTGAGGTGGATACATTAAAAAAATAAGTGGATACATTAAGGAAGTAAGTTTCAATGAGTAGTATGGAGACTTGAATACCCATCAACAATAATTTTTTTTAAAGTAATAAAAAATCAATCCACTGCAGCAATAATACTTTAATAAAATAATATTTTTTTTTCTTTATAGTAACATGTGAGCGAGAATTTGAATGTCATGCATATGAAACCACTAACTTAATGTAGTGGAGGAAAATATTTTAAACGCACACTTTCCAAGTGGTATAAGTTTGAGAATGTGAACAATTATAAGTTTCAAAATTAATCCACATTGCAATGAATCTTTTATAACTTTTTTTGATTTATTTCATTTCTAACTAATTAGCATACGTGGTTATCAACAAAAGGCACAGTAAATTTTTAATCTTGTTTTTTAAAAAATCAATTTAAGTATGGTTTAAACATGTGATTTAGAAATGCAAGAAAGTTATGAATTTTAATTCCATTCGTTGATGGAGTGGTGATGACGAGAATATACCAGCATCATCCAATTCACACCATCCAATCAAAAAGATTAATTAGAAAAATGATTAAAGTAGCCAATTACAAGAGGGCGACGCCTATCGGTGTAACAAATCACTCAACATTCAACAAGGTAATCAAGTCCACCTAAAATTCTAGGACCAAGTGATTCGATTTATATTTATGAGTTGAAGTAATTATTTTGTTCAGTGAGTAGCGAATAGTTCCAAGACTAAGGTGTTCTGTAACCACAAGCACTAGGTTTTAGAAATATTGAATGCCCTTATAAGACACAACGTTTCACAACTGTCTCAAAAATGGCCCATCATATCTTCCTCTTTGATCCATTGTCTCTTAAATTAATGATCAACGCATGTTTCATAATTATTTTTCCTCTTTGATCCATTGTCTCTTAAATTAATGTAATAAATGAAATATCAATTAATGTTTCATAATTATTTTTCTTGGATTTACATTGATATATTCCTTATGCCAAATTTGTATGGTATATGGGAAAATCTATCCTTCAAAATTTTTAAAACTCTTAATGTATAATCATTTCCTTTTGGACATGGGCCTTTCTAGTGACTACTTCCCCTCCATGGTCAGAATGTCATCATTATAAGACAAATCACTTTGTAAGGGAGGGAAATATTATTCTTAAATCTAGTGGTTTACCTCTAATTGTTGAAAACAATTTATACATAGTTGCATAGCCAATATTTGATTGGTGAAATTAATATTCTTCTATAAAGAAAACTTCATCAATCCCTAGAAAGGATCAAATTTGAAGGATCTGAGACTTAATGAGTGGATTAGTGAAAATATTAGTGACCTAATCTTTTCAATTACAAAATTGCGAGTCAAGAACTTGATAGTGAAGAAGTTGTCATGTGTAGTTCTTATGGACGTCAATGTGTTTGGTATGTTTTTTCTCAATTGGATTTTGTGTAATGTGTATGGAACAATAATTATCGCATCAAATATTTATAAGATTATCCTAAGAAAATAAAAACTTATGAAAAAATAATTAATCTAAAAAACTTCTTGACCTACATTGACAATTCCTTAGTACTCTCCCTCTATAAAACAAATATTCATTTCTTATTTCTTTTTGTTCGACCAAGTGAAAAGACCTAAACCAAGTTTGAGAGTATAACCAATGTAGACATCAAATCATCAACACCCTCTACTTAATCTAAATCTACAAAACCCACTAAAGAATATTATTTTCCTTTAGTATAATCAATGTCAAAATAATACGTACCTATAATTTGTGGATGATACACTTTGATACCTTTGAATGAATACCATGAGAATATTG
Organism: Pinus albicaulis; assembly: GCA_034641835.2. NCBI lineage: Eukaryota > Viridiplantae > Streptophyta > Pinopsida > Pinales > Pinaceae > Pinus > Pinus albicaulis. Next base: position 446,520 of record JAXQQM020060730.1, on the reverse strand, counting down.
CATGAAGAGAGAGGCTAAAACAACATTAAAGGAGAGGTCTAGTTGGGTATGGATCAAGTACAAATGACTTACAACTATTTATAAAAAATAGGATCAACCATATGATTTAAAACTTAATACAAGGTTTGATAGTTGGCTGATAAGGAGACGCGGTAAACTTGCAGTCTCCCATGTGAAAATAATGAACAAGTGTAATATCATTCTTACTCTAAGTAACACAGAGTTGAGGAATAAACATGAGAAAAGAATGGATAATAGAATAGAAATTAAATTAATATAAGAGTAATCATGCTCCAAGATGATGGGTGGTGTCTAAATACACCATTACAACACTTAAGCATAATGCATTGATCAAAATTCCACAATTCATGATAAAATAAAAATAATAATGATTTTCGTACAAATTGTGCTTAATGATATTTGACCCATAGGGTCCTTTATTTATAGTTTCTAAGTCTAACCAACTCCCTTGAATTTTGGAAGATCCAGTTCACAAATGAACATCAATAGCTCTAATCATTTCCTCAAAATCCACTTTCTTACATTATATGATTGATTCTTGTTGGTTCATCTTTCATAAACTAGTGAACTATCCAATTCTACACAATTATTCAGTGTATCCCAACTGATTAGTCATTCATATGGTTTAATTATTCATTGGTCAACCACTCGACTATTTTCAATCCTTTGACTGATTCTCTCCCATTAGTTGATCCCTTGATTGAATGTATCTAGAAGCCATAGAGGTTTGAAGAACCAATAAGACCTTAGGTTGCAACACACCCTTGTCCCAATCAAAATAATGTTTCAAAGGTTCAAGCGGTGAAATTACATCTCTAGGAGACACATCACCCCCCCCCCCCCCAACCATAATTGCAACTTCCTAAATTCCAAGAACTTCTCATAGCTTAAAAAACTTGAATTCAACCAATATCTTTGTAAATATATTAGAAATATAATCATCTATCCCACAATATACAAGGTTTACAACCTTCTCTTAAACCAATTGTCTCAAATTGTGAGCATGAACTTTGACATGCTTCATCTTACTATGTTCAACAAGATTGTCAACAACCTTCTTTGTCACTTTTAGGTGAGGAATGTAAAATAGCCATTTCTCCCTTTCATTTTGGAGTCAATATTGCACTTTTATTTTCACATTAAACAATAGTGAATACCCAAGCTGGAAACCCAGGTTCTCCCAAGAATTGACGAATCCAAATTTCCTACATTCATGTTAACAACTCCATAACATGCAACTTCCATAGTCAATAGTGAGACCACACATAGTTTCTTACATGACCAAATTAGGAGTGCATCATTGAAGTGAAACACATAGCCATAAGTGGTTTTTATATCATCACCACTTATTTCCCAATCATATCCAATGAAGCTAACTAATGAATATAAAAGTTGAAAATAGTTGATATTAAAGTAAGAGGCTCCCTTATTGTAGTGAACAATTCATTTTGCATATTTCAAATGGCTTTCTCTTAGATCCTTCATAAATCAAGAAACCAAACTAACATATACAAGTGCAACTCTAAGTTAAGTAAATAATGCTACCAACCAAATGCCTATAAAGAGTATCATAAACGTTTAGGTATTGACATTCTTTAGTCAATTTAAAGCCCACCTAAAAATTTGTAGCACATGGCGTAGAATCATCCATATTGAATTGTTTCAACAAATCCGAATCATATTTTGATTGAGAGAGAAAAATACCATTAGGAAATGGTAAATTTTGAATACCAGGAAAGCAATGCAAAAGACTAAGGTTTCTCACCTCAATGGTGTCAACAAGTTGAACCTTTATTCCAAGAAATTGTTTGCTAGTGATAATCAAGTGATCAACATATAAAACAAAAGTAAAAGTAACACCATTAAAATGTAATACATAAATATTGTGATCATATTAATTGCATTTGAACCCAATATTAAAAAATAATAGAAAATATTACCATACCAAGCTCAAGGGGCCTACTTCAAATTGTACAATGACTTTTGAGTCTATAGACAAGATTTGATTTTTTCACAAAACTGAGGGGTTGTTCCATATATATTTCCTCAAATAAATCACCATGAAGGTGGGTACAATTAACATCCATCTAATAAGTTTTATATCCAAAATGACCAACGAGGGACATGATTACTTGAACATAATTCATCTTTCCAATAGGGGAAAAGGTTTCGGTTTAGTCAATGCCTTCCTACTAATAAAAAAAAAAAACATTACAACCAAATGAGCATTATGATGCTCAACAACACCTTCGAAATTGAATTGAAACTTATGCACCAATTAACACTTCATGAGCCTTATATATGTGAAAGTGAAATTTTTTTATCACATCTCCGTCATGCTGAGTTATAATACTTTCAATTAAAACTATCTAAACCTATATATTTATTTTTTTTAACTATAGTTCACATTATTATTATTTTGAAAGGGACATTGGTCACAAAAATATATCTATATATATATATATATATATATATATATATATATATATATAAGTTCACTTAAAGCACAGGGATTTGAAATTTGAATCTCATAGTTTACATCATACTTCATAGCATGATGATTCTCGGTTGAGCATCCCACTATAGCTTATTAATATATTTTTAAATATATGTTTTTTTTAAATGAAATAGTTATCATTTATATTATCAAAATTTGGTTACATTGCTAGAACAATTTACATTTTTCTGTAATTTTAAAGGCTTCAATATTGCAATATATACATAGCATAATATTCTTGCCTCTATGAAGTCTTTGGACTACAATTTTACATTGATGTCTTTAGTAAATTTTACCCAACAAAAACCCGAAAAGAAAGTATATACTTGCAATAAATATATTAAAAATTTAAAATTTAAAAACCCCAAAGGGCCTAGCTTCTGCAGCAACTACCAGATTCTCTTCTATCCCGTGAGATGAGACTTCTCCAAGCACCCCTGCATTTGGAAAAGACATGTGCACACTAGTTCCTGCTTCCAAGAATTTTATCTTGACATGAGGCTCACAAACTCGACGGGTGTTCATCCCATTGAATTGCAGGCTCACTAATAATTTGGCTTCCAAATTTTCCAATTTCTTGTCTGTCTTTGATTACAGCTAGCCGTATCATTTTTCCCACAATTGAAACCTAACCTGCTTTTCCTTCTACACTAGTTTCAGTTTCATTATTTAGTTTCAGTATTCTGATTATGGCGAGAAACTCCTAGGAGTCCCCTCCATAAATACTAGCAAGACATGGAACCATAAATTGGAGAATTAACGTCCAAATCTATCCATATGTAGAGCCCTACGGAATGGACTAGATCTGCCATGGAATTTAAGCCTCGACCTACATTGTAGTGCTCTGTATGCTTAATTTCATAGATTATATCGTCGATTAGTTAAAACATCTCACATCCCATTTATTCATGTATTTTTCCCCTACCAACTATTTTCTTGGCACACCATCTTGTTTACATGGAATGATGTTTATTGTACACATCCATATTTGAAGTTCTCGCGGCCAAGATCGCCATCGTTTGTGAGACCTTAAAAACAATAATTTGTTCATATTTCAATGAATTATGGCCAGGTTGGCAGAGAACATCTGTGGGAACGTCATCGAATGGGAGATAGAATCGTAAGGATTTGATTTAGTTTTAATATTTCTTGCTTCCGCCTTATCTCTTAATTGGCAAGATCGAAAGACATTTATCTACTTTATGGATCACAAAATTTTTCTAAAACAATCAATTTTTGTATGCTTGTATTGATGGCAAGATCTATTCTTTTCCACCTTGTCAAATATTCACCCTTATTATATTTACTCCAAGCATAATTAATCTCAATTTATTCTTTGGAACAAAAGGTCACCCCTCTCACTCCTACCTCCCCATATTTTTAAAAACATGTTAATATTACTTATAACACACATTGAAATATTACTTAACCCTATATATTGAAATATTTTATTTAGAAGCCACATTGAATTTATTATTATTATTATTATTTTAAATGATACATATTAATTTTATATTAAGAATTAAATGAGGTGTATCTCTAATTAGGAAATATGTAGTTATTTGTTTTACTTTAGTAACTCCTTTTTTGGTAAAGCTTATGGGTAGCTCAATTGGTGATCACCATGTTATTAAGTATATTGTTAAATTGTGAAATTCAAGTATTATGTAAATTGGGAGGTTGAAGGTCCAAATCCCCTAAAATAATGTAATTAACATGGATATATAAAAAAATTATTTAATTAATCTACATATTCAAATAATTTATCCAAATAATCTATTGAAATAGTTTTAAAAAGTATTAAAAAATATACATTTTTCTCACATAAAAATATAATATTTCCTTTTATTTTTAATTACTTTATCACATTTTAAAAATAATATAAAATTATGTCACTTCACATATCTCACTAAGTTGTGGTATAAACAATAAACCGAATAAATTAACAATAGGATTATTGATATATTATAATAAACTATCCAAATATGAAAATCCATTTTTTTTTTAAATCAAATGTTATATTTTTATTAACCTTTTTATTTAGAGAATATCTTTATCTTTACTTTGAAACATACCGCAATAAGGAAATCACACACAACCTCACATTTAGAATGCACAATATTATATAGTCATTTATATTACAAATAATTATTAATTAATTGTATAATTATTAATTAATTGTATAATTACCATTATAAGTGTATATATTAGATGACTAGAACATTCAGTAGGTTGCTTCCACCTAAATAATATTGCAAGATACTTAAATAATGTTGCAAGATGCACACAAGCACTTATGAATCCAGAGTATATGGATGATGTATAAGTTATCTTAGCATTTATGACCATAGTAGTGTGAAAATAACATTTATTTTTCTGGAATTGTCACATCAGTGAGGGTTCGTAATATTAGCTTTCTGGGACAAGGTCTCGGGCTTGTATATGCAGTGTTTATTTTTTATTCAGGAAGGTAACGGAGGTTGGTTCATCGTGGAAATTTGATGGACAATAACAAATTTATACGATAAATTTAGTTATGTTAGTTATTTGATGAACAAGAAGAACTCTAAACGATAAGATTTATCATATTTTAGAATATTTCTAAAATATCCAATAAAATTATGTTAGACAAATATAAAGAACATATCACACAACAATTGAAATTGAAGCTTTGAAGAGCTGAAATTGAAATTCTTGAGAGCACACAAGTATTTTGGGCCTTTGTTTCAATTTTATTTCATCTCTGTGACAGTGCCACTTTACAATTTTCATATTTTTATTTTTGACAGAACTTTATAATTTTTACGGAGGATACATAAAGGGTTAGTGGGACAGAGCATGGGAGGAATCACCATAGCCCTTAGATCTCAGTGAGAAAAGGTAATCTCAATTAATCTGGGAAATCTTCATTTTCACACAACAAAATTTTCACATTCTAAATAAAGACAATGATTCTTAAAGTGTTATTTTTATTCTTGCATGGGTTAGGTTGATGTCTTATTTCTAGGGAAGCTCCTTTATTATCCTATTCAAAAATAAATAAATATATTTATTTTTCTTCTCGTGTGTTATATGTTAATTTTATTTTATTTTTATATGTTGCATGCTCTCTTTATTCACTATTTTATTTGGATTAAAATTGTGATTAAAGGAATAACACTTGTAGTGTTTGGATTAAGAGTAAATCCATGTAGTGGGGAAAGTGCAAGTGAAGAAAATAAGAGGAGAAGCTTGTGTATGTTGAAAGGGAGATTCAAGTTGTATCAGACGTTGATGATGGGGTTTTTTTAATGTGGTGTCTAGGAAGAATTTAGTCCGCTGGAAATTCGGAAGAAAGGTCATCCTGGAGGCTAAGAGGCCATCTGAAGATTAGAAAGTGGGACACTATGGTTTAAAAGGGGGGATGAGAACACAAATTTTATTCATGCTTATGCTAAGGGTAGGAAGCTAATTAATATAATTTGGAATCTTTGAGATGAGGATGGTTAGTATATCTCAAATTTTGAGGGACTAGCCTCCATGGCTAGAGACCACTTTCAGAACTTGGTTTGGGATATTGCAAGGGCTAATATAGTGGAATTCATCAGGATGGCACAACTTTTCCCTCGATTTTTTTATGAGGAACATAACATCGAACTATTGGATGAGGTCTCTGAAGAGGAGATGAAGGGTATTTAGACTATTTTTGAAAAGGATAAAAGTCTAGGTCTTGATGGGTGGGGGGTTGTATTCTTTGAGGATTTTTATATTCTTGCAAAGGATCATTTAGAAGTGGTAAATGAGTGTAGAACGGAAGGTAAAATTATGGAAATATTCAATACTACTTTAATCACACTTATTTCCAAAGTTCATAAGCTTACCTCCTATAGAAAGCTAAATAAAATAATAAAACACTAATAAAATAAACATAGATTTATACACAAACAAAACATGGTGGAAAAGGCCCAAGAGACTCACTATAATCTCAGATTCTAATTATTAAAATCATTTTTGTGATAAATATAAATACATGAGGAAATTTTTCTCAAGATAGTGATCTATCTTGGACACTTTGGTTGAGCAAATATCTCAACCACACACTAATCTAGGAGTATAACTATTTGGAGAGAATCTCTCAACCAACTAGGCCTAAAATGAATCCTAACTATGAGGGAAAAACTCAATCTAGAAAGGTATGATTAAATCCCAACTTTCATGATAATAATTAATTTATCATCTTTGAGGGACCAAATAGTGTTGTATGCCATTTCCTTGCCTTTCCATATTCATGGAAGAATTTTTTGTTATCGTCTCCTTCCTGGAGCCATATTTTCTCGCTCTTAAGTCTCCGCGTCTCTTCTCTAACTTCCAATATTCATTTTTTATCCATTTCAAGTTGAATAAGTTGCATTCTTGCTTCATGAGTGGGGTAATCCCCTCCTTCCAGCAGTTCCATTCTTTCTAGAGTGGATTCGATGCGTGATAATGCTTCCTTGTCTCGTATATTTTTCCCTTTAAGCCATGCAAGTGTTTTCCTTTTAATGTTATTCATGTTTTCATTGAATTTTTAGGACATGGAGTGATTCCCAAATTGTTCATAGCTATTCCAATGCTCATTCACCAACTTCCTAAATGCTTCGTTCTTTATCCAAGTGGTGTTGAATTTAAAGGGGGCCCTAGGCTTGTCAAAATGGCCAATCATCCAAATATATATGGAATGGTGGTCAGATTACCCTTCGTTTCCAACCCAATGCTTGAAATGGGATAAATTCTCCAGGAAATGTTCCTTAATTAAGAATCAATCCAGCGTGCGAGAAATAACATCATCCCTTATTCTCTGTTTCATCCAAGTCGGGAGGATTTTTTCCATATCGATATCAATAAGATTTTGGGATTCCATGAGTCGGGAGAAGAATTCAGATAAAGAATCTGAAAGTGCGATGTGTCCCCAACATTCTAATTTTCCAATAGAAAATTTTAGATCGCCACCAGTGATGAGATTATCAGCGTTCATGAAGGGCATATTCGTCAAGTTATTCCAGAAAGAGGCACAATTGTGATAGGTGCCATATATGTTTATGAGTGTCTGAGTGGTACCAAGTTATTTTGATTCTATTTATGTGGCAATATAATTATGAGATACCCAATTTTTTAGAACCAATATAGTTTTAGGGTTGTATCCGAAAGAAATCCCCCCATATTATCCCATAGCATCGATCACATGAAATTTATAGCCTTTAATTAATTATGTTAGAGTATGTTCTACATTCATATGTTCCTCTAGTGTTTCTTGAAGAAATATGATATCGAGACGATCCGATAGGATGAGATGCTTAATGGAAATATTTTTGGAGGGGTTGGCCAACCCTTGACAGTTGAAAGATAACCACTTCATGCGGGAATGGTCACTGGGGCATTAATTTCTCTAAGTACCCCTTCCAAAGAAAGTTTCTTACCAACCACTATGTCCAGGATGGCCTGGTTAATGACTTTGGATATGTGAGACTTCCTACCGTGGGTAATATTGGTGATCCTGGATGGGAACAATGGTCCTAGACTAGCCCCATGACTAGAGAGGATAAAAAATCCCGAGGAGAGGGGGGAGCAAGAGAGGAAGATCAGAGGAAATATTTGTGTCCCTGCTCCAAGTTAGATGAGAAATATCTAAGAGCAAGGATAGAAGGAGAGAGTAACATGAAACATGGAAGGAGGCATAGTATAGGGAAAGATATATTTTCAAGGTGATGCACGGGTAGGCGAAAATGTGATAGAGAAGCAACATAAGACATCAATGAATCAAAAATCAATAATATAGTGCAAGAAGATAAAGGAGGGGCGAAGGAATAAATACTCGTTAAGGAAGTTGAAGGTTGTTGGGATGACATGTTGCCCGAGCGATCATGGTGCCCACCGGATGGGAGAGGGACCTCCCTGCTGGCCGGTTGGTCTATAGTTAAAGAAGCTCGACCAAATGTGGTTAGATAACCCTTAGTAATGCAAATATTATGACTCTTTCCACCAAAAACCTGAGTCCATTCAAAGTTATTAACCTAATTCTATAGTAGAAGTGGTCATTTCTTGTAAACTTGACCAACCTAGTGACACTGGCGGCACTTGAAATGTATGCCTTCATAAACCAGTATTTGGTTTTGAATATTTCCTATGTAATGTAAGATAATTTTCTCCACCAACCATTCTCGAGTATCCATGTAGGCTAAAATATTGGCATAGGGAATTGTGTTGGTCTCTAGATAAGATTTATCATATTCCAAATAATGTCCTAGCTCATTTCCAATGAGCCGAAAAACATCTTCAGACCATAGTTGCATCGGTAATCCTTGAATACGTACCCATAATAGACCCGTGCCCAGTTACTTGTATGTGAGATAAAATAATGGATTCCAATGCTTCAAAAGGATGAGAGTCATCTCAATATTCCATTAGTGGGTGAGTACCCAGCTAGCATGATCTTCATGTACAAACCGTCCATTTTACAAGGTTCGAATTACAAGGAGGGATTATAGGGCCTATCCCTAGATTTCCCGTGCCTATTTCCTGAGTGAGGCGATCGATTAATTCCTTCCCCTAATGCTTCCAACCCAAACCCTGGTAATTCTCTCCATGATGTCATCAAGTGGGATGCCTTCACCTACTACCAGTGCCTGGTTCTTGTCCTAAACCTTTTGGCATTTTTTTTTCTTGGATTGCTTATTGTGGTGCGCTTCGGGTTATTTTGATGATGACCCTTCTTCCGGGAGCTACTTGTCTACAAGTTAGCTAGGGCTAGGTTGAGAATCCAGAACGCAATGAAATTTTTCCCCAAAGGAAACCCTAGATAAGATAGGGATTGTTATCATTCCAGAGTGGCCAAGAGAGGATAGGGGTGTTCACAGAGATTTTTAATGGGAGGCACCGCTTTAGATGCTAAGATACCATAAGGGGGAATTGGTTTACTAGGGTTAATATAAGATGTCACAAAGAGTATAGATGTAGGAGAATCCACATTCATGGGGATAGAGGGATCATCGGTAGACGACCATACAACAGTAGGGTTTTCAGAGGAAAAAAATTCTGGAAAGCCACACAAGGATGTGTAAAATGAAGAAGAGAGGTGATTGGTAGTGGAAAAGGCATTGGCCCCCAGCAAGGTTGACAAAGAGGTGAATGTTTCGAGCCAAAATTCACGAGATGTCAGGTCTAAATCTTGAGAGTCTGATGTGGAGGTGTAACACCCTCCTCCCAATCTACCCATGTAACTTTCCAACCGAGGTGAACATGTGACGAGAGGCTACTAATATGATATTAAACCTCCTATATGAACTTAAGGAAATGGAATCGATGGAAACAAGAAAAACATACCTAACAAAACATCAACAACATCCCCAAGAGGTAACCCAACCTTCCAGACCCCTAACCCTTGAGCAAGACTGACCTTTTGACCCTTTTGTACCATATCCATAGGCATGCCAAGGCAAGGTAGTGGCAGGAACAACACAACAAGCATGTAGCCATGCCCCAATTGACTAGTTTTATGTGTGCAACTCCCAAATTTGTGCCACCTTTTTCAACCCCAGAGCCCAGGTCATTGCTGAGAAATTCATGAAAATTTAGGACATGATAAATAAAATTAAAAAAAATTACAAAATAAATCACATCATCAGGAACTCATTTTCACCCCTCCTATCCATGACAGGCATTTCGTCAAACATGTCACAAACATTGCATATATAGGTGTAAACAACATATTCAAACATAGGGGTCTCATAATTTTCTGAAAATAGCTAAGAAGCATTTCCCCCTTACATTATTAGCTGCAATACAATCGATTTGACCATAAACCCACTGTAAAGTGATTCACAAGTATAAACATGGATAGAGGCATACATCGTCAATGATAAAATACATGCTTATAACCAACATAATAACAACATAAATACCATGGATACAATAGCAATAAAATCCACATGATAACCAATACATTTTCTTACCAAATACCAAAGGGATGATCTCTTCATTACTGAATGTAAGAACCAACCAAATATGGGACTTCCACGTTACACCCAACCATAGATTGGCGGAGCCAAGTCTCACTTCATCCAATCAAACCCATGCCATATTCCAAGCATGAATGTGGGACTTCATAAAACACATCAATCAAAACCAATCCAAGGCTCCAAACACCAAACCGTCTCAACTATCAACCAGTGATCCCCCCTCACGATCAGACATCTCTAACCATCACCATATTTTTCTCTATCCAAATTTTCCAGGGCTCCAGAGAATTTTTTCCAACCAAGACTTGAGGAATAGTAACTCAACCCCTCTTGTTCTTGGGCTCTAGAGTGTTTCTCCAACCAAGGCTCCATGACTAGTAACTCAACCCACCTAGGGCTCCAGAGCGTTTGTCCAACCAAGCCTCCTAGACTAGTAACTCAACCCAATAGTTGTTCGTCGGGCTCCAGAGTGTTTTTCTAACCAAGGCTCCAGGATGTAATAATGCAACCCGCAGTTATAGAAAAATGAGAACCAACTAGAAAACAATCAATGGAAATGAACCCCCAATCACCATGGATCTCTAGGAAATGGAAAGGATAGGAAAATTCATTGTCAATCCAGGAAATCCTCCATGCCAATGACAGATCATAACCAAGAAACCACATGCAATACCATGCATGCCAAAACTAGTGATGAAATCATACATGCAACTCAGTACCTACACTCAGAACCTATTGTAGATGTTGATCTAGATGTCCTCTTGTGCTTCCCTTCTCTTCCTTTGCCCTCTTGATCCAAATCTCCAATTATGCCACTCTTTGTAAGAGTGCTCCAAGAATACTAAGTGTCCAAGAGTATGAGAGAGAGAGAATAGAAGAGAGCTCCAAAACCAAACTAAAAAATCCTTGCCCCTTAATCCTCAAAAGCCTTTTTGTCAACGAGGCCTTTATTTTCTTCATTTTCCATAATTTTCCTTCATTGTCCTCCTCACATGCAACCTGTGACATTTCACCTTCCTTTTAACTTAATTTCCATTATTTTCATAAATAAATGGATATAAATGCCACTTTTACTTCCTAAAGCCTTAGCCATTTCCTTTTCCAATTTCCTTTATCTATAATAAACCAAAATGAACACCTGCTAAGAATTTTTTCCCAACAATCAGCTTGGACTACGTGTCCCATCAACCATGGTCTTTTATATTTTTACACGAATTTTTACCAAGGTTGTTACAAAACCATCCCCCTTGGGGAAACACCATCCTCAATGTTCAATGACACCTACAAACCAGAAAAATAATAAAAGCAAAACATACTGACTATGGATCTTTATAACACAGCTCATTCAAGTATTTACAATGAATAACCTACTCAAAAGAAAAAACCATCATGAAAATCATACCACATACTAGATATTCATAACACAACTCATTACCATATTTACAGTAACAACCACATATACTTAAGAACATTTTATTCAACCAAAAAATAACCATAATGTATGTGGAGCTTTTTAAACCAACTCGATATAATATTTCCAATAATATACACATACACACATATACACAATTGCTCAACCAACAAATAAAAGGATAGGATTCCCATATCAATCAACAAGGGAATCGAGAGGCTTGCACCTCCACCTCGAAACTACTACAAGGATTCACCTCCTTCCCACGAAGTCCATAATACATTGTCAAAGTCAAAGCTGCATCCAATGTCTAGCGCTACAATCCTGCACCACTTTCCCTTTCAATGAACATTTACTAACTCATTTTTCTAGGGCACACTCCCAATGTTCATTTGATTCCATCTGGAAGTTCTAATGACCAAAAAATATATATCCATGACCTTCCCTTCTCTTCTACGTAGTCCCTCGGGCAATTCGATCACCCCCTTCCATGTAGTCACACACCTTCCAAGTTCCATTGACACCCCCATCTCAATTAACCCATTCCTTGGAAAGGCTTCCTTGCATCGGAAGGCCAAAAAACAAAGGCATATACCTGCCTCAAAACCATCATAATGGGCATAGCATGCTATCAAAATAAATGGACACTATTCGGTACCAATGTCCCACAATGGCCCTGCTCCTAAAGTCCTTTACTAGCATATTATTTCATGTTCCAATTCCTTTTTTCGATACTAATAGTTCCTGCAGTCGGTGTCAACCACCCAACCAGGAATTTCCTTGCTTCCTGTACCAAGCACATAACTACCATTAGATTCAAAATAAATTGAAATAAACTCAAATCATACCTCATTTTTATCTCGTCAACAAGGTACACTTGTAATTTTTTTCACTTCCTCTCACAACAAGTCAGACCAGTTGTTTGATAAAATCATCATATATAAATATATCACATTCAGTTAGTTCAAAACACAACCATCATAAATTAAAATCATGAATCGCATGAAATCATCATAAACCATAATCATAAATCACATGTAACCATCATAAGTCAGAATCACATATCACATGCATAACAAGACCAAAATAAAATGTCAACACTTATCCTTCATCGGTCTGTACTTCTCCCTTTTCTATTTCTGTACAAACACCGAATCAGTTTCCACACCCAAAAAGAATCTAGTGGACTTGCTTCTCCTTACTCACATACACATACACACAATGTACATCACAACACATACATCCACACAAGGTGTACAACACCACACATTGCATACACCCACATCCAGCACACAAGATAACACATACACCTATGCTCAATTTACAACAAAACACATACACCTATGTCTACACCAATGTACAACATATACATCTACACCCAGTGTATGATATGAACTAATACATACGCCTACACTAGCATAAAATACATACACCTACACCCAGTGTACAATACATCCCAATACATATACATATATAAAGTATAACATAACAAATACATATGTCACAATACCATGATTACACCATGCACATACATAGTACTACATGCCCACAACACAACATGTACGACATGCACACAATACCACATGTATACCAGTACCATATGCACAACATGTACATGACACTACCTACACAACGTGTGTACAAAATCAATGTGCATGACACCATATGCACAACATGTACAAAACGCAAAATGTACACTGCACCACCTGTACAATGTGTACATGATACCACATTCACATAACACCACATGCATGAAATGTACACAACACTACTTATACACAGTGCCACATGCACGACATGTACACAACACCACCTGCACACAACACCACATGTATAGCATGCACATAACACCAAATGCACACAACACCACTTGTAAAATCATGCAAACAACACTACTTGTACATAGCACCATATGAACATCATGCATACAACACCAAACGTACATAGCACTGCATATTCAACGTGTACATAGCACCATACATACACAACACTGCATATCCAACATGCACACAACACCAAATTCACACAACATCACATATATAACATGCACCCAGTATGATTTTTACACAACACCGCATATCCAACATGTACATAGCACCATCTTTACCTAGCACTACATATGCAATATACACACAACACCATATGTCCAACAGGAATACAACATCATATGTACACAATACTACATATGAAACATTACACATCACCTTAGGTACAATCACTGAATATACCACATGCACAACATATACACAACAATAGCACTGCACATCCATAGACCACAAACTGACCCTACAAGCAACCTTGCCTCTACTATCTTTCCACTATCCATGGTTATCTTAGGATGTCGCATGTCACACTACCTTAAATTTTCTAATGCACCCCTCAGCATTACATTTCCATGACATAAACATAGGCATAGTACAAGCATATAATATCAACTCATTTTGAGGTGATATTGAAGTCATAGATCTGTCAGAGTTACTCTTCCCACTTGATTCCTCATAAGACTAAGAACCTATTCATGCCATTCACCTACATAAGAAATCATTCCTACATAAGAATGATCCTTTAAAACATTGTCATACAGTGACATAGATATATACATATATACATATATAATCATTAGCATAAAACAATCATGATCCTATCAAACAATGACATACATACACATGTATATAAATATAAACATTAAAATTAAACAATCATGATCCATGAAGATCCTTGCCAATCAATGACATACATACATACATATATGCATATATAAACATCGACATAATCATGATCAAAACACAATCTTTACATATCATAAGGTCTAGGTTAAGATAACTTCCTTTATTCATGCACAACATGCACAATGTTGAGAACAATAGTTCCCAACATATCGAAGGAATATATTACCTTTATCTCATTTATTTTAGCTTTCCTCTCTCCTTTCTCATGTATGTATGTCCACCCTCTACTTACCCCAATGGAACCAACTAGTCCAACCATATGTCACATTCTTACCTTCCATTGCACTTACCTATGCACTGACAAAAATTCAGGCCTTACATTACCTAGTGGGTACCACAAAGCTTTCCTTGAGCTCCATAAAATCTCCTCTTTCCCAAACCAATTCCCAAGACTCAAAACATAAAATAGAAGGATAAGAATAAGAAACAAAAAAAGATAAAAACCAACAAAACCAATAGAAATAAGACACCAAAAACAAAGTGGAATCGCCATACATTAGACACAATCAAAGCCGCAATTCAATTGTGACAAAATCACAAAATACCAAAGTAACAATACTTTACAATAAACACTATGTCTCAATCCCCAAGGTTCCCAGTGCCTCTAAGTGAAATCTCAACCCAAGCCTTCTTTAAGATATCATGTCAAACCTTTTCCAGGTAATCCCTACATTATATTGCCATAAACACATAAATTTCAATGCATAAATAAATATGACAATACACTAGTTATATTACCTTGATATAATTGAGTCTTACTATATGCTATCACATCACCCTATTGTTAGTTATATAAATAATTCAACTATTAGCTTGTCATGCTAATACCAAGCAGGTTTCCTTGAAATTGTTCTGACATGTCAATCACATGTTCCAAATATCAAGCAATATTATCTATCAACTAAAATCAACCCTTCCCAAGAATAAGAAACATATCATAATCAGCTAACATTCATAAGACATAATACTACCACTATCACCTACTTCTACTCAAGTACATATCAACTATATCATAGTGTGTTAGTGCAACCATATTAAGAACAAATCATTTCTTCATGCAATATCATAGACACAAACTCATATCATACAACTAATTAAACATGCAAACAACAACTAGACGACATAATCAAACATTCATGTACAAAGTAAGCGACATAAGAAACTCATAGCTTAATGTATCTTAAGGGGAGGCTATTTGGTCTGCGCAATCAATCTGGATTAGAACAATATAACTTCTCATAATAGAACCTCAAACATGAATAAGTTCATGATGTCCATAATAGTAACTAGCTAACATGTTCACATCAAAAAATTATAAACATTTTTCGTTCATGCATACAAATCGTAGATGCATAGTCAACCTAGATTAGCATGACATAATATCACAACATATTAACTCGTACCTGAATTTCTTAACTCTAACCATCTGCATTGGTCAATCCAATTTACCATGATAAATATAACATAAATATATCAATGTTATAACCCTAAACATCAATTTAACTAATATAAGAAAACAATAAGCTAACATATAACATGCTCATCAACAACACATAACATGATCATCAAGCTAACTACAAGTTAACATATTCATGAATGACATATAACATAATCATCAAATTAATATTGTGCTTGACTAACCAACACATGTACATATGATCATACTAATTAACTTACATATGTCATGTATGGAACCATAAAATAAATAAAACAACAACCATGTACATAACCCTAATACTTATAAAAACCATTAATCAATCATATTTGCATGCCAAACATACAATACCTCTATGATGATATGCTCTTACACCAAAGTTTGGTGCTGCGAATTTTCCTTGATGATCTACATCTTCTATCCCAGCCAACACATTATCATAATAACATACCAATATCATCATGATGACCTAATTGCATACATTGACCTCACAATCCATGGCAACATCAACCATGCCAACTTACATGGAAAATACATAAGTGTGAACAACATGTAACCAAACATGAACAACCAATGCATATACAACATGTAAGAACATGTACTCAAGCATGAACGGACAACACCCAAGCATGAAAAACATGTAACCAATCATAAACAAGAAATTCATGTAAAACATGTAGCGACATGTAAGCCTTAGAGGAAATTTCAGCCTAAAAGTGGCCTCCTAAAGAAAAATAATAAAATAATATTTAAAATAGTAAAATAAGAGTTACGAATTTTGGAGGGAAAAGAAGAAAACTACTTTTTTTAATTGTATTTTTGGCTTGTATCCTTGTATGTTTACTCAAATTTCAAGTGTAAACACTTGTTTGATGCAGAATTAAATTCCACATCTAACGAGTACCAATGATGCATACTTTTGAGAAAGCCCACATTGATAAAAATTAAAGATACATTAAAAATGCGTGTTGAACACGCTTTTTACTGTATCTTAATTTTTTATCAATGTTGGTCTTCTCAAAAGTATGTGCGATGAGTACTCATTAGATGCAGAATTTAATTATGCATCTAAAGAGTGTCTACACTTAAAACTTGAGTAAACCTATTAGGAGATAAGCTAAAAATACAATTATGAAAAAGTATTTTTTTCTCTTCTCCATCCAAAATATTTACGTGTAACACTTTTTAAATTTAAATTATTTTGATTGGTTTACATATTATGATATGGAAATTACATGAAAATTTCATGGGCACTTTTAGGCTAAAATTTCCTCTAATGAAAGCATACACGGTCAATACATAAGAAGGAACAACACATAATTTTTCATACACACATGACGACACATGTCCCAATGACACAAAAAAATTTCCCATGGCAACATGAATTTAAGCATGACCAACACCATTCATACGTAACAATCACACATAGACCACAAGCATACTACAAATACATGCAACCAACATAAACGCATGATCAAAACACCACGCATCCAATCCCAGGACTAGACCATGCTCTGATACCATTCTGTAACACCCTCCTCCAACATCTACCCAAGTAACCGACCAACCAAGGTAGACATGTGACGAGAAGCTATTAATGTGAGATTAAACCTCCTAGCTTACCTTAAGGAAGTGGAACAGATGGAAACGAGGAAAACACACCCTACACAACATAAACAACAGCCCCAGGAGGTAACCCAACCTTCCACACCCCTGACCCCTGAGGGAGACTTAATTTTTGACCCTTTTATACCATAGCCACATGCATGCCAAGGCAAGGTAATAGCTAGGAGCCTATAGCCATAGGCATAATACAACAAGCATGCAACCAGGGCCCCAATTCATCAGTTTTATGCTTGCAACTCTAGGATTTGGGGCACCATTCTAGCCTTAGATCCTAGGTCACTGCCTAGAACTTTATGAAACATTAGGAGGTAATAAGTAACATCAAAGTAAAGGTATCGAA
The DNA here is from genome assembly GCA_034641835.2 of Pinus albicaulis. NCBI lineage: Eukaryota > Viridiplantae > Streptophyta > Pinopsida > Pinales > Pinaceae > Pinus > Pinus albicaulis. Next base: position 428,488 of record JAXQQM020060730.1, on the reverse strand, counting down.
GAAATCACATCATCAGGAACTCATCTGAACCCCTCCTAGCCATGATAGGAATTTCGTCAAACATGTCACAAACATTGCATCTACAGGTTACAAACAACATATTCAAACATAAGGGTCTCATACTTATCTAAGAATCACTAAGAAGCATTTATCCCTTACATTATTAGCTGCAATACAACCTATTCGACCATATACCTACTGTGCATTCATTCACAAGTAAAAACATAGATAGAGTCATACATCGACACTAATAAAACACATGCTTCTAACCAACATAATAACAATAAAAATTCCATGGATACAATAGCAATATAATCCACATGATAACCAATAGATTTGCATACCAAATACACAATGGATGAACTCTTCATTATTGAATGTAAAAACCAACTAGAGATGGGACTTCCATGTTCCACCTAACCATTGATTGGCTTAGCCAAGTCTCACTTTAGCTAATCACCCTCATGCCATATTCTAAGCATGAAGGTGGAACTTCATCAAACACATCAATCAAAACCAATCCAGGGCTCCAAAGACCAAATCATCTTAACCCTCAACTAGTGATTCCACCTCATGGTCGGACATCACTAACAATCATCAGATTGGTCACTATCCAAGCTGACTAGGGCTCTAGAACGTTTTTTCCAGCCAAAGCTCGAGTACTAGTAACTCAACCCTAGTTTTTCCCAGGCTCCAAAGTGTTTGTATAAGCAAGGCTCAAGGACTAGTAACTCAACGCACCCAGGTTTCTAGAGTGTTTGTCCAACCAAGGCTGTAAGACTAGTAACTCAACCCAACAGTTGTTCTTCGGGCTTGAGAGAATTTTTCCAACCAAGGCTCCAGGAACTAATAACTCAATCCACATCTATTTGAACATGAGAACCAACTAGAAAACCATCAATGGAAATAAACCCACAATCCCCATCGTTATCTAGGAAATGGTAAGACTAGGAAAATCCACTGTCAATCTAGGAAATCCTCCATGCCAATGACATATCATAACCAATAAACCACATGCAATACCATTCATGCCAAAACTAGTGAGGAAATAATACATACAACTCGGTACCTCCACTCAGAACCTGTTTGAGATGTTTATCTAGATGTCCTCTTGCGCTTTCCTTCTCTTCCTTTTCCTTATTGATCCAAATCTCTAAGTATGCCACACTCTCTAAGAGTGCTCCAAGAATACTCTAAGTGTCTTAGATTATGAGAGACAAAGAGAATATAAGAGAGCTCCCAAACTAAACTCATCAATCCTTTCCCACTGATCCTCCTAACCCATTTTATCAATGAGGCCTCTATTCTCTTCATTTTCCTTAATTTTCCTTCATTTTCATCCTCAGATTCAACCTGTGACTTTTCACCTTAATTTTCTCCTAATTTCCATTATTTTCATAAATAAATGCCAATAAATGTCACTTTTCCTTTCTAAAGCCTTAGCCATTCCCTTTGCCAATTTCTTTTAGCCATAACAAACTGAAATGAACACCCGCTAGGATGTTTTTCCCAACATTTAGCCTGGAATATGTGTCCCACAAACCATGGTATTTTATATTTTTACATGAGATTTTACCAGGGTTGTTACAGGAGGGCTAGCCCATATGGAAGAATACAAGATGGGATCTTCCGAAAAATAAAATATTTCCTCGTCCATCCTGATATCAACTATTTCAATTCCATAATACCTCAGAAAAATAACAAAAAATAAACCTTGTCTCCATAATACAGGCGCTAGTTGGGCATGACGAGGATTCTGCAGCCTATCGAGAGGAGGATGGGAGGCGAGAAAAAGCGGAAGTATCAGGAGAAGGCGGAAACAAGGAACCTATTAAGAAGTTGGAGAAAGTGACATTAATGAGGAGGAAATGTGCATCGCACCCAAGAAATCCCTAACCGATGTCCAAAAAAATCATACTGAACCGTAGAAACTAACCACCCTCCGATGAAAAAAAAAGGCCACATCATAGATCCATTTTCATCTCCTCATGGATAAAATATTTCAATGCTTAATTTAAATTAAAAATAAAATTAGCTATGTATATATAATATAAAGTAAAATATATATATTACATAAAGTAATTGAAAATTTAAATTTGTATGCTTAAAATGTTAAGTATTTTCCCTATTTTATATTTTGTCTCTTTTGTTGTCTTTTTATAAAATCCAATAGAGATTTATTAGAATTCTAAATTTAAACTGTGTAGTATATATAATCAAAGTGTTTAAGGAGATTTAGTAACCAAAAATTACACATGGTTTATGGATTTAGAGATAAATGTATAGTATTTCTGTTTGTGTAGAGATCACCAATATAGATCCATTATAACCATGGATAAAAGAAGTTTGCATGTCAAGATCTCTATGGGTGCTTACTTGATCCATGGTTAAGATGGATCTATACTAATATCTTGCACAAGTGTAACTATTTTTATCATAATGAATTTTATTCAAAATACTTGTAAAATTTTCTACAAATATGTTCCATGATTTCTTTTTATGATTTCTTTCTAGTATACAAATACTCGTTACTTACAAAACTACGCAGAAAATTTATGAAAATTTATGATTTTGGAATTTTATTTAATGTATATGCTCATATGCGTTGAGACCTAGTTCGACTTAGTTTTTTATCATGTGTTTTTCCTTATGTTTTTGAAATTTATGATTATTCATTAAAAGGGAGTATAGATTATTTGAGGGAATATTATTCTCTCAAATGTTCGTTTTCTTCCAATCCAATATAAACCAAAAAATTAATAACATAACAAATCTTTTAAAAGTGAGAGATTTAATCTAAATACATTTAAAAAAAATTCTCAATACTAAAAATTATAAATTATAATTAAAAGGATGGTAAAAGTTATTTTTACAAACTTCTTATTAATAAAAAAAATGATTAAATAAAACTTGACGTTATACATTTATTAATTTACTCATAAAGTTCATGTCAATTGAATAAAATTACTCCATAAAAAATTGATTAAATAAAACATGACATTATATATTTATTAATTTACTCATTTTCACTTTCATTACAAAAATTTATAAATAAAGTTCGTGCCAACCAAATAAAATTATAAGACATAAATTTATTGTTAATAAAAAGAAATTGTTAAATAAAAATTTACTTTATACATATATTGATTTACTCATTTTCAATTTCGAACCCAAAATTTTATAATTAAAATTCCTATCAACGAAATAATATTTTATTATATTAAATTTTTAATAATAAAAAAATAATTAAATAAATTTGAATTTATATATTTACTATAAAAAGGCAATTTATAATCCAGTAGGTTCTTGAATAGACTATGATCAGGTGTTCTTTTAAGGGACTCTTTGATGTGAATTCATTGGTTCAATTCCCTACCTTGATTGGGGTGATATATTGGACATGATAAAGATGTAGTCTTACCAAGCTTAAAAAAAAATTACCGATAACCTTTCATGGAAATGCAAGGAGTTAAAATTTTTTATACAAGGTACCCACGGGTAACTATCTAAATCACTATTAAATATTCCTTACCACTCATTAAATAGAATGTTTACCAGTTCATAGTGTAACCTTAGTATAAGAATAGTAAGTTGCTTAACCATTAACAACCTCTATTGTAGTACATTAACATAAAACTGTATGATGTAACCTTGCATTCATTTCATTATTCATGTAGTCATCACATACTTGACATTATGAAAATCACAAAAAGAAAGGATTCAACATCATCAATTTGACACAATAATCAATCACATCATTGAACACCAATTTACCCTGGAAACCCCGTAGGGTGAAAACCAGAAAACGTTTAATTTTATTATTAAACGCTCGTGAGGGTGTTCAACCCTCACTCAATGACTTACAAGGGATACCATCCCTTAACCATCGTTATAAATCTTACAAGGACATATACAAATATATAGCTTAAAGACATTACAATAACTATGATAGAATTTACCCACTAATCTTCATATCTTCATATCTTCATGGCATGGATGTACCTACAATGTACCATCGTACAATGGACCATCCTGCAGCTCGCACTCATTTGCATGAACCATTAATCATTTACTTGCCACCATGTTAAGCATAATATATCCTTCTCATAAGTCACCATCGTTTCCTGTCATTGATGCCATCAACAAGCTTTTATAGCATGATTAGATAAGGCCTCAATCAATAAATAAACAATATTTAAGTGATCTTTTAACACTTATTCATGTGCATACATGAGATGTGAATACAATATCACATCATGCTTCCTTCTAACATATCTACCTTAATGTAAGCAAGTAATTATCATTTCATGTCAAAATAATCCCCACATTATTATGACACTTCTCGCACATTAGTACAAGACAAATCACTACAACTGTCGAGGAATTCCTTTAATGGAAAATGACACAAAGTGCGTTTGAGTTACTTATACTTTAACAAAAGAACCAGCCCTTCAACTATTGATTTTGGTGCTAAGGCTAATAGGATGAATGTTGTTCCTATGCTTTCAATGCTTATAGTTTCCAAAAGAGTCTTCCCAAAGGAATTCTTAACATAAGAGAGCATGTAAACACATGTTTTCTTTTCTGTAAAAACTAATGCAACTAAAGCATACAAATACATGTCTTCTTTTTCAAATATTATATTATAAATCTTTTCCAATGTAGTCTAACACAACATTCTATCTTTTTCCACATACAAATATGTATATTCTTTCCAACAAAAGGTAATACCAATATTGCATGCATATGTAGAAACTAACATAATAATTATGATAGCATAAAGTACTCACAAATAATTCTTCCTAAATAGATATTATAACTCAATATTTCTTCTACACATGCAAAGATTATAAATCTCCAACACAATCACTATTCTTTGTGCACGCAAGAGATTATCATAATATCCCTTCTTTAATGTAGGCAACACATTATTCCCTTCTTAGAACTCTACCATCATTAACTATTCCTTTCATGTAACAAATTCATACTTCATTTGCATCAGGAAGTTATCATAACCTAGTTTTGTTATCTTTATACTTGAAAGCTTCTTATGTTTCCCTTTCAAGAAATTATCATAGATAACCTACTTTTATGCATAAAACTAGGAAAAAATACGAAGTTTAGCTGATCCTTGTATACATCGAAATCAAGAAGTCGACATGCACTTCTTTCAAGAAGTTATTCTTTTTAAGTAAGAACAACATATATAAAACAACATAATATTTATTATTTTTTTCACACAAGATTCAAAATGATCTTTCCCATAGAAACAATTATGAGAAAAATATTATGGGTTCTTCATGACTTTTCTTCCAAGAAACTCATTAACTTATCTCCCAACCCATGAAATATATTGAGGAATTACCCTCTGTAATCTATATTCACTTTCGAGGAAATAACTTGGATTTTGTTATCGTTTCATACACCTATACAAAATCTCTTTTATTTTTTTAAAGAAGAAGCAACGTATCTTAAGATGCATATAGATAAATACAAGAAAATTCACTTATTTATGTTTTAGTACTGTTGACATCTTTCAAGATACATAATAGCAATCTTTGCAAGAACTCACATGGTTTCTTCTCCGCAAAACTAGCATAGTAAGTTTGTCTTTTACCATGGTATATCTCTAAGAATAGTATATTTCTAAAATACTAACATAATAGCAATATTTTCAAGTACTTACGTCGTAAGTTTTTCTTTTACCATGGTATATATCTAAGAACAAAAGTGACTATTTTCATACAATTTTTTATTTTCTTTCAAAAGCCTAGGTAAAAGATTAGTATGCAAAATATTGAATACTTTTTATTTTCTTTCAATAATATAGTAAAAAAAACTAGTATGAAAAATATTTTTCTTTCAAGAGTACTTATCTTTTAAATCTTGGAATCTCTTAGCCCGACTAGACTCGTGGCCCTTCTCCCATTCTTTCTCCAATAACTTTTCAAACCTGTCATTCCTCCGTGAGAAGAACGTGATTCCAACTCTTGATAGCGAGATCCAATTTGTAATCATGCTTTTGAACTTCATTAGCCAGATTCTTACTTTAGTTAGTGAGAACTTAATGACCGTGATATTAATTCATTCAGTCGGTTCCTAAGTTGTTTCATTCAAAGAACCATTTTCCCTTCGCTCTATTCCATATCAATTTATAATTATCATGAAAAAGCCATAGCCCGAGGTATATAAGTAGAGAAAAGGATAGTCTCTGGTTAAACCCTCTCCTACTAAATATTAATCGAACACCATATCATTTTTAAATTATAGAGGCCTCCCTTTCTTTCCATTGTGACTCCCATGGTGGTTATAACTGTAAAAAAAACCCAACTACTTCTTGAAAACTAATTGCATTAAATTAATTATATTTTTTTCATCAACGATAAAGTTAAAGGCGTGGGTCTATGGATGTTACATACTCCCCCCCTTGAAGACAACATTGTCCTCGATGTGCTTCTCTCACAAAAACTTAAACTTATACTTATGATATAATAATATAAACAACCCAAAGGGGGTCCTTCCCCTTCGCAATGAAACAATTTCTTTTCCTTAAATGCCATTCATTGAAACAATAATGCTTTTATACATAGTCATAAGCATGTATAGCTCAAAAAAATATTCCATTTTAATTTTTAACCACTTATCCATTATTCGAATTCATAAAAATATAGAGAAATATCTATACCAACTTACCATTACTTACCAATTACTATTGGAAGTAATGATGAATTTTACATAAACTCTCTGAGAATGGTTGAACAACCCATCAACACTCTATAGAAAGTAGCCTATAATGTATGACTAAGAAATTCAATCACATTAGTCACACCATTTCCAATCAAATGAAATAATTTAAATTATCATTCATTCATGCAATTTCAAGTGATATTTTAGTCACACTACTCTTCCTAGTCTTGAGAGAGCACCAACCCTCTATTCATGATAAATCATAAAAATTATAAATCACTACACATCGTGCACATTGTCTTAGCTCCCGCTAAAGACATCCACACGGTACTTCAAAAATTACTCTTGGAGCACCTAGCTCTCTAATCGTACAATGTCAATCAATGCACCATGTGCATATTATCCTAGCTCCTACTAAGAAATTCAAAAGAACAGTAATAAAATAAAGGAACTTATACTTTCAGTGATTCCTTTTCAAGGGCTAGGCTCCTTTCCTCTCAATATCTACATAAGATATTACATAATCATATAAAAATTCATTTTAATATAACACATAATTGTTTACTTAACTTGTTCTGCTATGAGAACCACAACGGTAAACAAAATTCTCCTCCCAACCCATGGGAGTTGGTTTCCACTAAAAAATTGAGTCATTTTCACATCTAGACAGTAATTTGAAAAAAAAAACATACCAGGTCTAGTATGGAATTCCACTGGAAAACCAGCTCAAGAATTCCAATGATCTCTCAAGGTCCGATATGGGATTCCTCTTGGCAACATCATGCCTATTCCTCTGACAACGTCTCGTCTATGAGAAATTTTGGACCTCCTCCAATAGGATCCAAAATCGATAGAGTTGCCTCAGGTTTTCGCCTCTTCACCATCTTGACCAACTCTTTTCCCTTACTGAGATCGTCTATCTCTAGGGAGAGGAAATATGGGCAGGTAAGTGCCATCAACCCCCCCGGTCAAGCAACCACCATCAACCCAAGGCCTTCTAGCCTATCACAATTGTTCACAACTATCTGGCATGTTAAATTTCTCTTTTAGTATTGTTTCCCATAGTAAATTACACAATGAACTATGTACACATTATACATAAATAAAAAGAAACTTTATGTACATTATACATCATACTTGGCCCTCCGCATGGGTCTAATAATATCTAGATTAACAGGGAACATGAATAAAATACATGTTTTATGCATTATTATTTCTCAAATAACACAATCATGCACATTATAACATGATACCATGTGTTATACATTATTATTTCCTGAATCATGCACATTATAACATGATACTTTATCAATTACTGTTGCAATTTGCATGAAAATATTTTACTTTCACAGGTTTTTCTTGTTGCCATTAGACCAACCATGCTTATTCTCATCAACGACACTAATCATAAATATGCATTGTTAAAAAAAAATATTCACTTTCAAAATAATTTTAGTTTCAAGCATACAATTATATACAAATATTCATTAATGTGTATATATCAATAACGGTTAGGGTAATAGTCCCACGAGTAACAATCCAACATTTCCAATTCCAATAGTGTATTGTTACCAAAAGTCTGACACATGAAGTAACTACTTGTTCACAAGTTGCAATAATCTTTAATCAAAACCAATTCATGCATATAGGTTTTATTAATTAGTAATACAACACTAACTAATCAATGCCACTAATAATCTTAATGCGTCCATGAGACGACTCATTCAAAAACTAGTCATTCAACACTAGTCATTATAGTCAAGTCTTGCTACTTGACCCATTGTGTATTTTTAACATCTGAAAGGGTTCATTCAATTTCATTTTAAAAAAATTTATCATGCTATTGAAGGACTTTCCTCATCTTTTTCATTCGTTTATTAGTTTCACACATCATCACTAGACACATTCATCTTTTTCAAGTAGTGCATGGTAACTTTATTTATGTTCACTAAATGTATGAGTAATATGTCATATACCCAATGTTAATACACAACTCTCAATTTCACTAGTGAGTACTCAGGTTGGTCATAAATACAACAAATGTTTTATTGTGTTTTATCCTCAATAGGATTCCAATGATATGAAAACCATTTTGCAACAATATTTATTACTTATTACTCTTCAATGTAGTTATAAACATGAATCACACATCTCATGTTAAAAGTATACTACTGCATATATCAATCAATATGTAGATTGCTAGAATCATACCTTAACTAATGTCCACTAGTAGCATACATCAATTTCTTTTTTCTTAAAAAATCTTAAAGGCGCTAGTGTTTCAACCTTTAGCTCTGATACGACTTGTAACATACACCGATAACCTCTCATGGAAATGAAAGGAGTTAAAAAAATTTAAACAAGTTACCCACCAGTAACTATCCAAATCACTATTAAATATTCCTTACCAATCATTATATCGAATGTTTACCAGTTCATAGTGTAACCTTAATATAAGATTAGTAAGTTGCTTAACCATTAATAACCTCTATTGTAGTACATTAACATAAAACTGTTGATGTAGCCTTGCATTCATTTAATTATTCATGTAGTCATCACATACTTGACATTATAAACATCACAACAAGAAAGTCAACATCATCAATTTGACACAATAATAAATCACATCATTGAACACCAATTTACCCCGGAAACCGCGTAGGGTGAAAACAAGAAAACATTTAATTTTATTATTAAATGCTCGTGAGGGTGTTCAACCCTCACTCAATGGAAAATATACAAATCTTACAAGGAAATATACAAATATCTAGCTTAAAGACACTACAATAATTATGATAGCATTTACCCACTAATATTCATATCTTCATATCTTTGGGGCATGGATGTACCTACAATGTACCATCGTACAATGGACCATCCTGCAGCTCGCACTCATATGCATGAACCATTAATCATTTACCTACCACCATGTTAAGCATAATATTTCCTTCTCATAAGTCACCATCGTTTCCTGTCATTGATGCCATCGACAAGCTTTTATAGCATGATTAGATAAAGCCTCAATCAATAAATAATCAATCTTTAAGTGATACTTTAACACTTATTCATGTGCATACATGAGATGTGAATACAATATCACATCATGCTTCCTTCTAACATATCTACCTTAATGTAAGCAAGTAATTATCATTTCATGTCAAAATAATCCCCACATTATTATGACACTTCTCGCACATTAGTACAAGACAAATCACTACAACTGTCGAGGAATTCCTTTAATGGAAAATGACACAATGTGTGTTTGAGTTACTTATACTTTAACAAAAGAATGAGCCCTTCAGCTATTGCTTTTGGTGCTAAAGCTAACAGGATGAATGTTGTTCCTATGCATGCAATTCTTATAGTTTCCAAAAGAGTCTTCGCAAAGGAATTATTAACACAAGAGAGCATGTAAACACTTGTTTTGTTTTTTGTAAAAACTAATGCAACGAAAGCATACAAATACATGTATTCTTTTTCAAATATTATACTATCAATCTTTCCCAATGTAGTCTAACACAATATACTATCTTTTCCCACATACAAATATGCATATTATTTCCAATGAAAGGTAATAGCAATATTGCATGCATATGCAGAAACTAACATAATAGTTATGATAGAATAAAGTACTCACAAATAATTCTTCCTAAATAAACATTATAACTCAATATTTCTTCTATCCATGCAAACGTTATAAATCTCCAACGCAATCACTATTATTTTTGCATGCAAGATCTTATCATAATATCCCTTCTTTAACGTAGGCAACACATTATTCCCTTCTTAGAACTCTACCATCATTAACTATTCTTTTCATGTAACAAATGCATACTTCATTTGCATCAGGAAGTTATCATAAACTAGTTTTATTGTCTTTATACTTGAAAGCTTATTATGTTTCCCTTTCAAGAAATTATCATAGATAACCTTCTTTTATGCATAAAACTAGGAAACAATATGAAGGTTAGCTTAACCTTGTATACATCCAAATCAAGAAGTCGACATGCACTCCTTTCAAGAATTTATTCTTTTCAAGTAAGAAAAACATATATAAACAACATAATATTTATTATTCTTTTCACACAAGCTTCAACGTGATCTTTCCCAAAGAAACAATTATGAGAAAAATATTATGGATTCTTCATGACTTTTGTTCCAAGGAACTCATTAACTTATCTCCCAACCCATGAAATATATTAAGGAATTACCCTCTTTAATATATATTCACTTTCGAGGATATAACTTGGATTTCGTTATCATTTCATACACCTGTACGAAATCCCTTTTTGTTTTTAAAAGAACAAACAATGTATCTTAAGATGCATATATATAAATACAAGAAAATTTACTTATTTATGTTTTACTACTGCTAACATCTTTCAAGATACATAATAGCAATCTTTGCAAGAACTCACATGGTTTCTTCTCCGCAAAACTAGCATATTAAGTTTCTCTTTTACCATGCTATATCTCTAAGAATAATATATTTCTAAAATATTAACATAATAGCAGTTTTTTCAAGAACTTATGTCGTAATTTTGTCTTTTACCATGGTATATATCTAAGAACAAAAGTGACTATATTCATACAGTCTTTTGTTTTCTTTCAAAAGCCTAGGAAAAATATTAGTATGCAAAATACTGAATACCTTTTATTTTCTTTCAAGAATATGGTAAAAAAAAACTAGTATGAAAAATATTTTTCTTTCAAGAGTACTTATCTTTTAAATCTTGGAATCTCTTAGCCCAACTAGACTCGTTGCCCTTCTCCCATTCGTTCTCCGATAACTTTTGGAACCTGCCATTCCTCTATGAGAAGAGCGTGATTCCAATTCTTGATAGCGAGATCGAGTTCGTAATCATGCTTCTGAACTTCGTTAGCCAGATTCTTACTTTAGTTAGTGATAACTTGATGACCGTGATCGTAATACATTGAGTTGATTCCTAAGTTGTTTCAGTCAAAATACCATTTCCCCTTCGCTCTGTTCCATATCAATTTATAATTATCATGAAAAATCCATAGCCCGAGGTATATAAGTAGAGAAAAGGACAGTCTCTTGTTAAACCCACTCCTACTAAATATTAACAAGACACCATATCATTTTTAAATTATGGTAGCCTCCCTTTCTTTCCATTGCGACTCCCATGGTGGTTATAACTGTCAAAAAAACCCAACTACTTCTGAAAACTAATTCCATTAAATTAATTATATTTTTTTCATCAACGATAAAGATAAAGGCATGGGTCTATGGATGTTACAATTTTACAATCCAATGTGAAGGTGATGTGTAAATTTGTCCATACATGTAACATCCCTTGGTAGACCTCATGCAAAAATACATAGTATTAGAATTTTTTAGGAGATTTAATAACATATTATATTCCCAATGATTTATCCCATATTCCTTAATTGATAATCAAATGATATAATGAATTAATTTTATAAAACGAATAGAAAATCTCATGAGCTGATAACCTTGAATGCAACTTATTAACATAATGTCTTCTACTATAGTTTTGCATCATTAACATTGTTCATTTATTTATGATAACATATTTGATGATGTAAAATTCAACATCATGCAAAGTAGCAATATCATAAAAATAACAATATGGTAAAACACATAAATGGACACCAATATACCCTAGAAACCCTCAAAAGAAAAACCAACAAACATTTCATGATGAATTTCATCCTTTATTTAATGGAAACAAGGGAGTCCATCACTTTTACATTGTTGAAATTTTATAAGAAACATAATATTTAATTTGAGCATAATTAACTAGAGGTCATTTTATTAAACATGGTGTCATATTTCTCAAATACTTTACCCCAAATTTAGTCGAGCACAATATCTTTGTGGCATTGTTGTTCCCTACATTTAGTTATCTCCTGTAAACTGTGTTTTTTTATCCTTCCCTTTGAATCAATCAATAGTCAAGAATAATTACCTCAATGTATTTCATATTTTTAGTTATAATCCATATTTCTATTGTTTCAAAAGGGATAGATTAGAAACTAACAATCCATTCTCTGCACAAGTCATGAATTTCTCTTACAATTGCTATCATCAGCAACTCTAACATCATGATTAGGTAAAATATTTATTTATTTAAACTCAAATAATCAATCTCTACTGATTATCACTAATAATATTCCATGCATTTACATCTTTCCATGTTGCATAATAACATTAAAAATATCATCTTTAATCTTTTACTTTTACATGTATCTCTAAGTGCAAGACCATAATTGTTTAACACATGCAACACCTTAATTACTAATTGAAAATAATAGCTTTAATGTTTTTAATCAAAATGTAAAATATACGGGAAAAAATTTTCTCGACCACAATATATTTTTTTTTAGTTATTCTTCTTGTCACCATATCATATACAACAATCTACTTGTTCCCTTAATACAATACCATTCTAGTTTTGTAAAAATGTAATAACATTGGTTAATGATATATAATACAACTAATATCTTATTGTTTTTATTCAAATTCATTTTATAAATGCACATATAATTTTTCATATTCCCAAGGCATTAATAAATACATACACAAACAGCGCCTACTTATCTTGCATTAAATAAATGCATAAATTATATAGAATATGTTGTTATTTATATTTAGCATACATAAAATATATGCATATAATTATAAAAAGTAGGTGTTTTTATCCACATCCCATATGCATTAAATAAAATGTATAAATAATATCAAACATGCCTATTCATATGCATGAATTGAATGCATAAAAGTTCATATTTTCACCTGTATTCCAACTACAACACCACCTTTAGCTATATAATAATAACTTGCAATCTTCATGTGAATGAATAGCATGCATGCAATTGTAAAACCATGAATTTTTATCCATATCTCAAATGCAACCATGTTTATATTAGCTTCACATGAATAAATAATATGCATACAATTACAAAACCTATTCTATTCAAGAAATCACCATGGTTAAGTTATCATTTTACACTCAACAATGATCCAATTATTTAAGAGGGATTAACACAAAATAACCATGCAATCAAGAAAATAACATTCTTTCTTATATTTTTATGCACAAGATTCATATGTAATCTTTTTCCAAGAAAACACAGTTACTTATCCTCTTATGCACAAGATTCATATGAAATATTTTTCAACAAAACAACATGGTTACTTATCTTCATATGCAAAAGACTCATATGAAATATGTTTCAAGAAAACAACATGGTTACTTATCTTCTTATGCACAATATTCATATGCAATATTTTTTGTGAAAACATCATGGTTACTTCTCTTCTTATGTATAAGATTCTTATGAAATATTTTTCAAGAAAGAAACATGGTTACTTATATTCTTATGTGAAAGATTCATATGCAATATTTTTCAAAAAAACAACATAGTTACTTATCTTCTTATCCACAAAATTCCTATGAATGTTTTTTCAAGAAAAACAACATGATTATTTATCTTCTTCTGCACAAGATTCATATGCCATGTTTTTCTCAATGCCCTGAGCAATGCATCATTTTTAAATTTCCTACATGTCTTCCCACATGATCTTTGTGTAACATCCCAATGAATGAAAACACATACACACTGTACACAATTTTCGTTTCTCTTTGTTGTACCGTCATTTGATTTTATTTTTAGTCCAACCACTCAAAATCAAACAAATGATAGAAAATGACAACGGTTTCATTCTTACCCACTCCACTCCCCACTATCACTGAATATTTAAATAATTTATATTACATTATACCCTAGTAACTACATATTCCATGAGCACTATTTTTCGATTTTTTTTCCTACCACATGCCCATGCTTGCAATATTCTCTCCATTGTTGTTTTTTGCTACAGGTCACCGAGGGTTTTTAATTGGGAGTTGGATAAATTTCACCTCTAAACTTCACCAACTCTCATCTCGACTTATCAATATTTGGTAGAGCTTGAGTATATGGCAAGACACACCCACTCGATGTCCCAAAAAACTTGTTTTCATAGTATTTTAATTTTCACAAGTACCTCAATCCAATTTAATAACTAATTATTGATGCTAATCATAGGATGTAAAGAGAACTAATTATTGATGCTAATCATAGCACGTCAAGAGAGTAAATACGCGTCAACTTATTAAAATAGTAATATTTTTATGCCAAATGTTATTATATGGTTTCAAGGATATTACAATGCTCAACATGGAGTTGAAGCATTACCTTTGAAAACCAAAAAAAACAAAAAATATTTGACTCAAACAAATATATATATATATATATACACACACACAAATTATAGTTTAATATTTGGAATTCTTAAATCCACAAGTTGTATCATGAAGTTGGTAGGCCAAATAAAATTGTTTGTGATCATCTGCATGTGATCGATATGACCAAGAGTGAGTTCATAGAAGCTTTTGATGAGAGACCCCAGATTTGGAGATGCATTAGCCTGTTTTATTTTAAATAGATTTGTAGTAGCTTATTTATTATAGTTGGAGCCAAGGAAATGGTTTCCATGAAATTTTGTTTCTCTTAGATTCATTAGTGAGAATGACCATAAAAAGGAATAAAATTGCAACCCAGATGGAATTTGTGTTCGGAATGCACTAGATGTGTGGAGAACAACTCTTGTGATCATGAGTTTGGATAAGAATTTTTGAGTCCACCCAAGGTAGAAGTTGATGATGATGCATGAAGGACGTGACATCTGCTACTAGATTCATTGCTTGATTGGATCTGCTAATAATTGAAACAAGTTAATAAGAAGGGGGATAGATTTATATGTAATATATTATTTTAGTTCCATTTGATTGGATGAGAGGGATTATAGGGAGTTCGAATGTCCAAGGTCTCCATTTTTTCTCAATGTAAGAGATATTATAGGGGAGAGATCTTTTAGGGGAGGGGAATGAAATTTTTTTCTAATAATAGTGATAGAAATTCCATGGGATGCAAATTGATAGAAAAAATTGAGAAACAATGTAGTTCCAACTCTTGTTGACTAAACCTGTTATGACATTAGCATTCATACATTATTCTACTTTGAGGACCTCAAGTTGAGGATTTTGACATTTGACTCTTACTATGAATGGATGTGATACTAATTATCTTTCCAATTTGATTGTTTTATTATAATCATTGTGATGAATGTGTTTTATGACTATGTCTCTAGTATGATGCATCCATTATGTGTATGTTTGCATTAGCTCTTGCTTAGTTACAAAGATGTTGATGATTATTTCATAATGATGATTTAGCATACGTAACTATATTATTGACTAGTATTATGAATCAAATATTACTAATGATCATTGAGTGTGCAAGGAGGCCACCCAAGTGCACTTGCATGCGATGAGTCGAAAACATCTAGTTTGGTTTGAATTACATACTATTTTCTCAAGAAATTTTTGAAGTTCAATTTAAAACCTTTTTTGTGAATTCTAATGACATGATTGTGGTTGTAGACACATATTAGTCTATGGGTTGAACAAATCGCACATGGGTGATGGATATGCACAGATAAGAGGGAATTTCATGGGAGGGGTCAGACATCATCCTTGATCTCACCCGTTGTCACTCCTGTTGTGACTTGGGTTGGAAGGTGTCGGATACCTTCGCCTTGAAGATTTTGATGGCATGAGGGCAAGCCCCATATTGCATCGCTCACGAGGATTTTACTGGGGGGCTCACGTTAAGGTGGATTCCTCAATCCCCAACACCATTAGTATAATTATAGAGGGAAACATAATAGAGTATAGCATCCTTCCTTGTTGCACATATACCTTCTGCTCATAGTCACATGACGGTTGAAGGGAAATAAGTGTGGCACTGTTGGAACTTCGAGGGAATTTCTTGAAGGGCACAACTAACTTGGCACCCTTGGCATCATGAAGAAATTGCTTGGTGTGACACCCACGGAACTTCAAAGGGAGGTTCTTGAAGGGCACTCTTGACTTGACACCCTTGGAATCAAGAAGAAAATATTGAATATAATCAATATATGGAAATCCTACACATTCACATAAGGTGGTTAATGAGATTTTAGAGCCAAGGAGATTCAATCTAGAATGAAACTTGAGGTAAAGGGAGAATAGGAAAAACAAAAATATTGTACCACTTGAAAACTCTACCCTTCCCATGTTGAAAATATTAGGTAGATAATGTACATAAGTATTTTAATAAGTAAAAGGGGGGAAGAGGGACATAGAGTTAATTAGAAAGAGTAATCCTAAAATAGTTAAGCTTCATTAAGAAAAGAGGGTGGTGAATAGAAATAAAAATAAATTAATTAAATTAGAGAAATTTAGAGAACCTTCGTGTGGAAGAGCGGACATAAGAATTTCCATTTAATAGGAAAATCAAGTTAAATTATAAGGTCTTTAGGTGAATAAATCTAATAATTATCAGTTGACTTCAGTATTGAACAAAAATTAAGGAGTAGAAAAGTGGGATCAAGTGATAACTAGGTGAATAAATAGGGAGTCTTGTTCAGGTGAGGAAAAATATTTTTTTAATTAAAATTGAAGTAAATTGTTTTGGAGATCGTTTTTGAGAGGTTTACACATGAGTGGGTGAATAATCAAACTTTTGATTTCTAAAAATAATTAATTGTGCATGAAGTGTCATGTTTCACCTATGAATCCCCCTATAAAATAAGGGGCAAGTTATGGGAGAGGGGAATTTTTTCTAACCCTATTATTGGATGGATGTGATTATGTTATTATGAGTGACTATCAGCTATAGTGAATTTGCTAACGTGAAAGTATTTAGAGAGGGGACTCTTGAGCCAAATAGTGCTCACCTCCATCAACTAGAAATGTTCCTCTATTCTATATCCCCATAGTAGGTCGAAGATCTGTGGGGAAGAAGAATACCCAAGGAGTAGGCTAGAAGGTCAACTGGTGGGCCACTAACATTTGGTCAGAGCG
Organism: Pinus albicaulis; assembly: GCA_034641835.2. Lineage (NCBI taxonomy): Eukaryota > Viridiplantae > Streptophyta > Pinopsida > Pinales > Pinaceae > Pinus > Pinus albicaulis. The sequence goes on along the minus strand of JAXQQM020060730.1, from coordinate 410,864 downwards.
CATCAACATTCACAGTTATATGAATACGATAATAAGGGAGTGCAAGTCAAATCAAGGCCAAGTTCAAATATCCACTACGGGGTGAATGATACACGTTGTATTCATGATGTTCTATTACATGATTTTTTGTATCTATAGTTACAAAAATATAAAAAAATATGACATGTGGAATGAAGTTCAAATTTTGGACGTTTGATGAAAATGCATTAATATGTATGTGTTTCAATGTTGGTGGGTGTTTAAGGTATTATGGATGATGCTAGAAAATAATTAGTTAAACTAAAAATAATTTTTTTCTTATTGTTGTATTTCAAACTTAACTACATTATTTATAGTCCAAAAAAGATATAGTATCATAGGGATGATCCCTACAAACATAATAAAGCGGTTTTGTGCATGGAATGGCATTCATTGCTCTAGAAAAAAATTGACTTCATTATAGTAGAAGGCACACCACAACTCTGGACATAAATCGAACTCATTACTTTGGATGTAAATTCAACCCATGCAATATGGAACTCATTACTGAGATGCAACAAGTTTGTGAAAAGCTACACTATATGGATAGATGATATTTCAAGAGAAAATTTTTTATAGCTATGAAGATTTAGTGTGTTGGTTTACTATTCATGAAGAGGTAAAGGAAGTCCTTAGGTAATCTTCCATGTCATTGATAGTTTGATTATAAGGTTAATAATGTTGGGTTTATTTTAATGGCTATTTATATAAAATAAACATGAGAAATACAAAATATATGAACTCAATTATTAACTCAAGTCGCAATAGCACATAACCAATGTGATGGAGTATTTGATTGATGGATCATGGAAATTGACATTCATTTTGGGTGAAATTTTATGTGCCTCAATAAAAATAAAAAAGTAGAATTTATACAAATAATTTTTTATTAATATTGTTGATAAAGTTGCATATTACATACAAATAAAATGAAATAATTTTTAAAAGAAGTGATAAATGTGTTTACTAATTCCTCAAAGTTGTATTTTTTTAATAAAAATATTTATTTTGAAAAATAAAGATTAAAAAATAATCTAATCAATATAGATCCATTTTAATTCTATATCTACTAAGTGTCAATAGTTATCATATCTCTTAAAATTAAAATATTTTTTTAAGTACCAAAGTTCAAAAAAGGTTTACATCTGGAGATTACCAAATTTTGTGTTAAGATAGATCACCTATTTCCTTGTATGAGCTAAGGTATTGATATGTAAGGGTTTATATATTTATAATATCATTTTCAATATAATATACTTATTAATTTGTTGTTTCTTGCAAGATGTTCTTTTTATTTTTATTTTTAATGTATTTAAAAAAATAATGTTACTTATCATAAAATATCTTAATTTATAAGGAGAAGAAGTAACTGAAAGTAAGAAAAAATAATTACTTTATAACAAGAATAATTAGAGGGAGGTGTGTAATTCATTCAATTATTAATAAAAAATTAATATATGGTATTTAAAAAATATTATTATTAATAACAAAATATTTTGATGTCGGTTAAAGTAATTTAGAAGAATAAATCCATATGTTTAAAACATTACAATAGCTCAACCCATGGGTAATCTTAATTAGTAATAGTCACGATATGAAGTATTATGTTCACAAAGATATTGAAGATTCAAATAGCCATGGGTCAAGGGAAAAAAAAATTAATACATTTTGATCTCTCAAAGAATGCACGAAGAATGAATGAAAGTAGTTAAATAATTAAATTAATGGCCATAATTTCAATTTCTATCATTGACATAAATTTGAAAATATTATAGTTTTATACACAGGAAATAAATTAATTTTTTGCAAATATAATATAATAAAATTTACAAGATGAAATTCTACAACAATGAATTGTTCTTAATTAGAAAATTATTTAGAAATGAAATTTTAAAAAAATGTGCCTAAGTAAATTAATTCTTCATCACCATGAAGATAAATAAAAAAATATGAATAAGAAAAAATTATTTGCATAAATATACATTTTAATTTAACATTTTATGATTTCGGATTTATCATTTGAATCAAAATCTAAATATAAATTATAATTTTTTATTTCTTCTTAACCTTGATCCAAAATATTTATTAGAAGAAGAGATATATTTATAAACATTCAAAACAAGTCACCACTCAAAAATTTACATCAAAATTCTATTCAACATCCATGTTTGAGAGATATAGAAAGTGGATATGTGATAAAATATAAATATAGATAAATTTATTTTAGAGAAATGACTTCGTCACAAATCTGAACATGAAAAAAAATTCATAAGAAATCCCTACAACAATTATCTATCAAACTTTCATGAACGGTATGGTTTATTTTTCCAAAACTTGTAGTTCCTAAACCTTCAACTGTATTATAATTATTTGAAGCAGTAGATAATATAGAGAATTTATAAACCTAGCTACATATGAAAAAAAAATTAAAAAAATGCATTATTTCTTGACTTTTCAAAACAATGAAAAGAATCATCATTTCTTGACTTTTCAAAACGATGAAAAGAATCATCAAAATATTCTTGATGTAATTAAATTATTTCAACGATTTGCAAAGAAACAAATTATTTTAGGAGTAATATTGAGGAAGTTAATTATTAAAAATAATCTTCAAGATATATTTAGTAATACATAGAGAGAAACCATTAAGAATTAATTAGCTCTCAAAATTGCCAAATAATGAATTAAATGAAATTGATGTGCATAATCAATCCTCTTACAAACTACAAATTAATTATTAACCAAAATTTATCCATTTTTCGTCAACAATTAATTTCTTATGTACAATTATATATACAAACATAAATACAACACAAGGATTGTAACATCCACGAACGTTATCATCTGAATCGGGACAAAAAAACATAAACCACTCATAGCATAACATCCAAACTCCGATACACAAACCACTGAAAAAATCTAACACACATACTAGATTGAAATGTTAATGTCATCTTATGAAAATAAAACATAATGTAAAATCGACATGGAGCTTTTAACAATGACCAAACCCATAAAAAACAAACCATAATATAAATCCATGGGAGAGATTTTTAACAATGGTCCAATGCAATGAAAGAAAAACATGGTTGAAATCCATCGACTCACAATGGAGATTTTTAATAATAGCTTTATGCAGGAAAAGTGCCTACAATCTTTGTGTATAACGACAAGATTCAAATTTATGAACTCACTAATCTCAATATAAATACATATAAAATTGTATTGGTATTTCATTCGTTTAAATCCTCTAACATATCCATAAAAATAAACATGTAAATGGAAAAGTATGAAGTTCATCTCAAGAATATACATAATAATGATCATCTAAAAATGTAACATTGCTACTCACAATTGGAACTAGCCTAGATGCATCTAACTCCGGGTCTATCATGTGAAGAATCAAATCCTCTAGGTGGCTTTATTCAAGTTCTACAATCCAAAAATAATGTTTGCACCTACAGGGATTTAATCCCTCTCAAATCATGATAGATCAAGAGTTAGATGGATCTAGGAAACTTTCTACTTTCACTATTAAATTTTATAATTGAAATTCTTGCAAAATAAATGACATTATAACTTATGTTTCATTTATATAGGGTAATTGTGGGGGATGAGCACCTATCCTAAGAGAGCTAGATAACACCACTGAATTTTTGAAGCTAGGGTAGGTTGGGATATATATATATATATATATATATATATTAAAAAATAAAAAATATCCACTAAAATGTATTTGCTTCAAGCTTATAAGCACAAAAAGCTATATAATATTGTATTATGCACATCCTTTACACATGCCAATTTTGAAAAATCTCAAAAAGCTTTAAAAAGGGTTGAGTGACTTTTCATTATTTGCATCTAGATATGAGTAAAATGCATTATAGCGTTAGGAGACTTAAATGTAACTATTTTAACTTTATAATAACATTAATGAATGGTCTATGAGATAGAGGATTGACTCTATTTTCTTCATATTTATTGTTAATTATGATTATGGTAAATGTAAAACTTATTCCTCTCTCAACAGGTTTTGAAAATTTTTACAGTTGTATTCAAAACCTACAAAATGCTTTGATTGTATTAAGATATTAGATTCATATTTCATTAAGAAGGTAAATGAATAGAAACTTATTCAAACATTTAGTACCTCATCCAAGTCATTACTATTTGATTATTTTTCACAATGAGGTTGGGGTGGTGGAAGCATAAGACTTTAAAAACCCATATACCATAAAAATGAGAAAAATCAACAGTAATAATCTTAAGGATCAACCCTTTGAAATGTTGCATATATTTTTTTTCTCTATATAGAGACTTTGCTTATTGTAAATTTGTAGTTGAAAATGAAAAATTTAAAATATTAGAAACCTAATTGAAATGCATTGTCATATAAAACAAATGTTTTGCACCTCAACTTGTACAACAGATTTAGATTCAGTGCAATACATAAATAATGGATAGAAAAAGTGACCATATTGTACAATCATCAATATCCATGATTGTGAAAATTAAAGACATGTGTCTACATTATTCCTGGAATATACCCATAAAATCCCTGAAATATTTATAGTATTTTGTGAAATAGTTCCAGGACATCAGTGAAACGTGCTTAGAACGATTGAGGATAACCAACTAATTCTAGAACCCCAATAAAGTCCCCAACAATTTGGGGAAATTTCTAAAATGTCCACAATCACTAAAATTCATACTAGAATACATTTTTTTTTTATTCTAAGAAGCATGGTCTAAATATAACATAGATTATTACATCTAAATTTCTTATTAATAATGGTGAAAAAATATTTCTAAGTCTTTTTCCATAGCATAAATCAACATAAGTGGATATTCAAAATATATATATAAGGTTTAATCCATGCCCTAAAAAATTCGATTATCACTTAAGTCACCTGAAACTTTAAATATTGTAAAATAGACTAGACTTACGCTATATTTGTAAATATTTTGTCATGTCATATTGTAGTAACAATGAATTTTACAGAGCATTTTTAGTAACTCAGATACATCATGATCATACACCACCCAAATCCTCCAATTTTATAAACTACTACTATTCTCTGTGTGCCATGTTTCACATTATTATTAGTCCAAGGGAGGACTATAGCGATCGATTTATACCACCCAAATATTCTAGTTTTATACAGGGAAAATTTTAAGGATGAAAAATTATTTTGAGGTTTAAAAAAATGGCGAATCTCACTAGTCCCTAGTGTGAAAAATATAAAATATTTATGGATGTATTTGTAAAATTATTCAAATTTATAATGATATTATATATATTGTCTATATAATGTTGGCGATTTTTAAGGTAAAATAATTTTACATTGTAAAATTTGGGCGAATCACTTTTATAAAAAAATGGAAATTGGCAAATCTTTTTTTTTTGAAAAACCATGGAAAATTAGCCCACTTGCGAATATTAGCCCCTAAAATTTTCCATGGTTTTATAAAAAACTACTATTCTTTGTGTGCCATGTTTCACATTATTATTAGTCCAAGTAAGGACTATAGTGATCGATTTATAGCTGACTAGCTATTAATTCATGCTTTGACTTAATTTTTTCCTCGATTTTTCATTTTTAACCAAAGGATCAATCAGAAATTTGTATTCACCTTAATTTGAAGCAAAATTTAAAATTTGAACTCTTATTGCTAAAGGTCACTTAACTCGCATGCTATTTAAGAATAGATAATGTTTCAAAAAAGGGGAAAAAAATTTTAACCAAATTTTTTTTAGCCAAAATCTAAAAAGTTTTCGTAAAACAAATTTTGATACCACGTTGACAGTGTCTACTACCACTTCCCTATGTTTACCCACCTACCAGTATAGGACCTTTGCATCTGACCACCTTCACCTCTTTAAATATCATCCCTTTATGCCGAGCGTGGTCGATAATGCTTAGGTATAGACCCAGTCTTTTATTTCTTTTAGATTTTATAATTTTATCAAACCCTCGTCTATTCCATTCTTTTTGTTGCTAGTGTCGCTTCGGTATGGTGTTTGTAGGAGACGGTATCTTGGGCCACAGAGGAAGGGGAGGACTGGCTTCATTTTGATTTCCTTTAGTCCAGTGCTTTCTTTCCATAGGACGAAAGAAATACTTTTCTGGATTTTATCAAACCCTTGTCTATTTCATTATTGTTATTGTTAGTCTTGTTCCACTATGGTGTTTTCAGGAGATGGAATCACAGCCATAGAGGAAGGGGAGAACTTGCTTCATTTTGATTTCCTTTAGTGCGGTGCTTTCTTCTTTCTAGAAGATGAAAGAAAGACTTTTCTGGATTTTATGAAACCCTCGTCTATAGAATTTTTGTTATTGCTAGTCTTGTTTCGGTATCATGTTTGCAAGAGATGGTGTCACGGCCACAAAGAAAGAGGAGGACTGACTTCATTTTAATTTATTTAAGTGTGGTGCTTTCTTCTTGTGTGAAGACGAAAGAAAAACTTTTATGGATCTTATCAAACCCTCATCTATTGCATTCTTGTTGTTTCTAGTCTTGTTCTAGTATGGTGTTTTCGAGACGACTTGCTCACCTTTGGAGTACTGTCATGTTTGTATAAATCCACTAATGAAACATCAAAATAACAAACTAAACAATAGAGAAATTAATTTAACCCAAAAAAGTATACCATTTTTTCAATAGTTAATATATTATTTAATTTATAACATTTTATTTCTTCAATAGTTATGTAGATTATTTGTTTTACCACAGATTCTGAAACTAATAAACTAAACAACATAGCAATTAAATTTACCTCATACAATGTACCATTTTTTATTTAATAATAACAAATCGCTCAACATTCAACAAGGTAATAAAGTCCACCTAAAATTCCAAAGACAATGTGATTCGATTTCAATTTATGAGTTGAAGCAATTATTTTGTTCCATGAGTGGCGAATAGTTCCAAGACTAAGGCGTTTCGTAACCACAAGCACTACGTTTTAGAAATATTGAATGTCATTATAAGACACAACATTTCACAACCGTCTCAAAAATGGTCCATCATATGTTCCTCTTTGATCCTTTGTCTCTTAAATTAATGATCAATGCATGTTTCATAATTATTTTTCCTCTTTGATCCATTGTCTCTTAAATTAACGTAATAAATGAAATATCAATTCATGTTTCATTATTATTTTTTTTGGATTTACATTGATATATTCCTTATGCTAAATTTGTATGATATATGGGAAAATCTATCCTTCAAAAATTTGACAACTCTTAATGTATAATCATTTCCTTTTGGACATGGGCCTTTCTAGTGACTACTTGCCCTCCATGGTCAGAATATCATCATTATAAGATAAATCACTTTGTAAGGGAGGGAAATATTCTTATTAAATCTAGTGGCTTACCTCTAATTGTTGACAACAATTTATACACAGTTCCATAGCCAATATTTGATTGGTGAAATTAATATTCCTCTATAAAGACAACTTCATCAACCCCTAGAAAGGATCAAATTTGAAGGATCTAAGTCTTAATGAGTGGATTAGTGAAAATATTAGTGACCTAATATTTTCAATGACAAAATTGCGAGTCAAGAACTTGATAGTGAAGAAGTTGTCATGTGTAGTTCTTATGGACGTCAATGTGTTTGGTAAGTTTTTTCTCAATTGGATTTTGTGTAATGTGTATGTAACTCTAATTATCGCATCAAATATTTATAAGATTATCCTAAGCAAAGAAAAACTCTATGAACAATTAATTAATCTAAAAAATTTCTTGACCTACATTAACAATTCCTTAGTACTCTGTCTCTATAAAACAAAGAGTCATTTCTTATTTCTTTTTTTTTCGACCAAGTGAAAAGAAATAAAACCAACTTTGAGAGTATAACCAATGTAGACATCAAATCATCAACACCCTCTACTTAATCTAAATCTACAAAACCCACTAAAGAATATGATTTTCCTTTAGTATAATCAATGTCAAAATAATAAGTACCTATAATTTGTGGATGATACACTTTGATACCTTTGAATGACTCCCATGACAATATTACATGAAGAGAGATACTAAAACAACATTAAAGGAGAGGTCTAGTTGGGTATGGTTCAAGTACAAATGACTTACAACTATTTATAAAAAATTGGATCAACCATACGATTTAAAACTTAATACAAGGTTTGACAGCTGGTTGATAAGGAGATGCGGTAAACTTGCAGTCTCCCATGTGAAAATAATGAACAATTTTAATATCGTTATTACACTAAGTAACACAGAGTTGAGGAATAAACATGAGCAAAGAATGGATAATAGAATAGAAAATAAATTAATAGAAGAGTAATCATGCTCCAAGATGATGGGTGGTGTCTAAATACACCATTAAAACACTTAAGCACAATGCATTGATCAAAATTCCACGATTCATGATCAATAAAAATAATAATGATTTCCATACAACTTGTGCTTAATGATATTTGACCCATAGGGTCCTTTATTTATAGTGTCTAAGTCTAACCAACTCCCTTGAATTTTGGAAGATCTAGTTCACAAATGAACATCAATAGCTCTTATCATTTCCTCAAAATCCACTTTCTTACATTATATTCTTGTTGGTTCATCTTTCATCCACTAGTGAACTATCCAATTTTACACAACTATTCAGTGTATCCCAACTGATTAGTCATTCATATGGTTTAATTATTCATTGGTCAACCACTCGACTATCTTCAATCCTTTGATTGATTCTCTCCCATTAGTTGATCCCTTGATTGAATGTATCTAGAAGCTATAGAGGTTTGATGAGCCAACAAGACCTTAGGCTGCAACACCCCCTTGTCCTAATCAAAATAATGTTTCGAAGGTTCAAGAGGTGAAATTACATCTCTAGGAGACATATCCTCCCCACCCCCCCACACCCCCCCCAAAAAAAACCATAATTGGAACTTCCTGAAGTCCAAGAACTTGTCATAGCATAAAAAACCTGAATTCAACCAATATATTTGTAAATATATTAGAAATATAATCATCTATCCCACAATATACAAGGTTTACAACCTTCTGTTAAACCAATTGTCTCAAATTGTGAGCATGAAATTTGACATGCTTCATCTTACTATGTTCAACAAGATTGTCAACAAACTTCTTTGCCTCTTTTAGGTGAGGAATGTAAAATAGCCATTTCTCCCTTTTAGTTTGGAGTCAATATTGAACTTTTATTTTCACATTAAACAATAGTGAAGACCCAAGCTAGAAACCCAAGCTCTCCCAAGAATTGATGAATCCAAATTTCCTACAGTCATGTTAACAACTCCATAACATGCAACTTCCATAGTCAATAGTAAGACCACACATTGTTTCTTACATGACCAAATTAGGAGTGCAGCATTGAAGTGAAACACATAGCCATAAGTGGTTTTTGTATCATCACCACTTCTTTCCCAATCATACCTAATGAAGCTAACTAATGAATATAAAATTTGACAATAGTTAATATTAAAGTGATAGGTTCCCTTATTCTAGTGAACAATTCATTTTGCATATTTCCAATGGCTTTCTGAATCAAGAAACCAAACTAACATATACACGTGCAACTCTAAGTTAAGTAAATAATGCTATCAACCAAATTTCTAGAAAGAGTATCATAAACGTTTAGGTATTGACATTCTTTATTCAACTTGAAACCCACCTAAAAAGTTGTAGCATATGGCGTAGAATCATCCATATTGAATTGCTTCAACAAATCCGAATCATATTTTGATTGAGAGAGAGAAATACCATTAGGAAATGGTAAAACTTGAATACCAAGAAATAAATGCAAAAGACTAAGGTTAGTCATCTCAATAGTGTCAACAAGTTGACCCTTTATTCAAAGAAATTGATTGCTAGTGATAATCAAGTGATCAACATATACAAAAAAAGTAAAAGTAATACCATTAAAATGTAATACATAAATATTGTGATCATATTAATTGCATTTGAACCCAATATTAACAAAGAATCAATCAATATTACCATACCAAGCTCAAGGGGCCTACTTCAAATCGTACAATGACTTTTGAGTCGATAGACAAGATTTGATTTTTTTCACAAAACTGAGGGGTTGTTCCATATATATTTCCTCAAATAAGTCACCATGAAGGTGGGTACAGTTAACATCCATATAATAAGTTTTATATCCAAAATGACCAACGAGGGACATGATTACTTGAACATAATTCATCTTTCCAATAGGGGAAAAGGTTTCGGTGTAGTCAATGCCTTCCTACTAAAAATAAAAATAAAAACATTACAACGAAATGAGCATTGTGATGTTCAACAACACCTTCGAAATTGAACTGAACCTTATGCACCCATTAACACTTCATGAGCCTTATATATGTGAAGGCTAAATTTTTTTATCACATCTCTGTCATGCTGAGTTATAATACTTTCAATTAAAACTATCTAAACATATATATTCAATTTTTTAACTATAGTTCACATTGTTATTATTTTAGAAGGGACATGTGTCAAATATATATATATATATATAAGTTCACTTGAAACACAGGGATTTGAAATTTGAATCTCATAGTTTACATCGTACTTCATAGCATGATGATTCTCGGTTGAGCATCCCCTAAAGGCTATTAACATATTTTTAAATACATGTTTTTTTTTAAATGAAATAGTTATCATTTATATTATCAACATTTGGTTACATTACTAGAACCATTTACATTTTTTTGTGTAATTTTAGAGGCTTCAATATCGCAATATATACATAGCATAATTTTCTTTCCTCTATGGAGTCTTTGGACTACAAATTTACGTTGATGTCTTTAGTAAATTTTACAAAAAAACCCGAAAAAAAAAGTATATACTTGCAATAAATATATTAAACATTGAAAATTTCAAAACCCCAAAGAGCCTAGCTTCTGCAGCAACTACGAGGTTCTCTTCTATCCCGTGAGATGAGACTTCTCCAATCAACCCCTGCATTTGGAAAAGACATATGCACACTAGTTTCTGCTTCCAAGAATTTTATCTTGACATCAGGCTCACAAACTCGACGGGTGTTCATCCCATTGAATTGTAGCTTCATCACTAATAATTTGGCTTCCAAATTTTCCAATTTCTTGTCTGTATTTGATTACAGCTACTCGTATCATTTTTCCAACAATTGAAACCTAGCCTCCTTTTCCTTCTCCACTAGTTTCAGTTTCAGTATTTAGTTTCAGTACTTTGATTATGGCGAAAAACTCCTAGGAGTCCCCTCCATAAATACTAGCAAGACATGGAACCATAAATTTAGATGCACGAGAGGAGAATTAATGTCCAAATCTATCCATATGTAGAGCCCTATGGAATGGACTAGATCTGCCATGGAATCTGCCATGCAATTTAAGCCTCGACCTGCATTGTAGTGCTTTGTATGCTTAATTGCATAGATTAGATCGTCGATTAGTGAAAACATCCCACATCCCATTTATTCATGTATTTTTCCCCTACCAACTATTTTCTTGACACCATATTGTGTACATGGAATTATGTTTATTGTACACATCCATATGTGAAGTTCTCGCGGCCAAGATCGCCATCGTTTGTGAGACCTTCAAAAATAATATTTTTTTCATATTTCAATGAATTGTGGCCATGTTAGCAGAGAACATATGTGGGAACGTCATCAAGTGGGAGTTAGAATCGTAAGGATTTGATTTAGTTTCAATATTTCTTGCCTCGGCCTTATCCCTTGATTGGCAGGATTATATGCAATTATAAACTTTTTTTTATGACTATTACAGAATCTAGATAAATGTCTTTTGGATTAATTATATTATTAGGATTTAGGTAGTTTAGATTTTAATTTTAAAACTTTTTTATGACTATTATGGAATCTAGATAAATGTCTTTTGGATTAATTACATTATTAGGATTTAGGTGATTATTTGGTTAGAAGCATCGACCAAATCCTAATGATGTGATTATAATCCGAAAGACATTTATCTACTTTATTGATCACAAAATTCTTCTAAAACGATCAATTTTTGTATGCTTGTATTGATGGCAAGATCCCTTCTTTTCCACAATGCCAAATATTCACCCTTTTTATATTTACTCCAAGCATAATTAATCTCAATTTATTCTTTGGAACAAAAGGTCACCCTTCTCACTCCTACCTCCCCATATTTTTAAAAACATGTTAATATTACTTATAACCCACATTGAAATATTACTTAACCCTATCTATTGAAATATTTTATTTAGAAGCCACATTGAATTTATTATTATTATTATTATTATTTTAAATGACACATATTAATTTTATATTAATAATTAAATGAGTTGTATCTCTAATTAGGAAATATGTAGTTATTTGTTTTACTTTAGTAACTCCTTTTTTGGTAAAGCCCATGGGGTAGCTCAATTGGTGATCACCATGTTATTAAGTATATTGTTAAATTGTGAAATTCAAGTATTATGTAAATTGTGAGGTTGAAGGTCCAAATCCCCTAAAATAATCGAATTAGCATGGATATCTAAACAATTTATTTAATTAATCTACATATTCAAATCATTTATCCAAATAATCTATTGAAATAGTTTTAAAAAGTATAAAAAATATATAAATTTTTCTCACATAAAAATATAATATTTCCTTTTATTTTTAATTACTTTATCACATTTTAAAAATAATATAAAATTATGTCACTTCATATATCTCACTAAGTTGTGGTATAAACAATAAAGTGAATAGATTGGCAATAAGATTATTGATATTTTATAATAAACTAACCAAATATGAAAATCCATTTTAAAAAAAAATCAAATGTTATATTTTTATTAACCTTTTTATTTAGAGAGTATCTTTATTTTTAATTTGAAACATACCGCAAGAAAGAAATTAGACACAACCTCACATGTAGAATGCACAATATTATACAGTCATTCATATTACAAATAATTATTAATTAATTGTATAATTGTATAATTATCATTATAAGTGTATATATTAGATGACTAGAACATTCAGTAGGTTGCTTCCACCTAAATAATGTTGCAAGATGCACACAAGCACTTCTGAATCCAGAGTATATGGATGATGTATAAGTTATCTTAGCATTTATGACCATATTAGTGTGAAAATAACATTTATTTTTCCGGAATTGTCACATCAGTGAGGGATCACTAATATTAACTTTCTGGGACAAGGTCTTGGGCTTGTATATGCAGTGTTTTAGTTTCGATTCTGGAAGGTAACGGAGGTTGGTTCATCGTGGAAATTTGATGGAAAATAACAAATTTATACAATAAATTTAATTATGTTAGTTATTTGATGAACAAGAAGAACTTTAAACGATAAGATTTATCATATTTTAGAATATTTCTAAAATATCCAATAAAATTATGTTAGACAAATATAAAGAACATATCATACAACAACTGAAATTTAAGCTTTGAAGAGCTAAAATTGAAATTCTTGAGAGCACACAAGTATTTTGGGCCTTTGTTTCAATTTTCTTTGATCTCTGTGACAGTGCCACTTTACAATTTTCATATTTTTCTTTTTGACAAAACTTTATAATTTCTATGGAGGATACATAAAGGGTTAGTGGGACACCGCATGGGAGGAATTAACATAGCCCTTGGATCTGAGTGAGAAAAGGTAATCACGGAAAATTTTAAGGATGGAAAATTATTTTGAAGTTTAAAAAATTGGCAAATCTCACTAGTCCCTAATGTGAAAAATATAAAATGTTTACTGATGTATTTGTAAAATTATTCAAATCTATAATGATATTATATATATTTTATATATAATGTTGGCGATTTTTAAGGGAAAATAATTTTATATTGTAAAATTTAGGCGAATCACTTTTATAAAAAAATGGAAATTGGCGATTCTTTTTTTTGGAAAAACCATGGAAAATTAGCCCACCTACGAATATTAGCCCCTAAAATTTTCCATGAAGGTAATCTCAATTAATTTGGGAAAACTTTATTTTCACTCAAAAAAATAGACACATTCTAAATAAAGACAATGATTCTTAAAGTGTTATTGTTATTCTTGCAATGGTTAGGTTAATGTCTTATTTCTAGGGAAGCTCCTTTATTATCCTATTCAAAAATAAATAAATGTATTTATTTTTCTTCTGGTGTGTTATATGTTAATTTTATTTTAATTTTATATGTTGCATGCTCTCTTTATTCACTATTTTATTTGGATTAAAATTGTGATTAAAGGAATAACAATTGTAGTGTTTGGATTAAGAGTAAAGCCATGTAGTGGGGAAAGAGCAAGTGAAGAAAATAAGAGGAGAAGCTCATGGATGTTGAAAGGGAGATTCAAGTTGTATCGGACTTTGATGATGATGTTTTTTTAATTTGGTGTCTAGGAAGAATTTTAGTTTGCTGGAAATTTAGAAGAAAGGTCATCTTGGAGGCTAAGAGGCTATGTGGAGATTAAAAAGTGGGACCCTATGGTTTAAAACGGGGGATGAGAACACAAATTTTATTCATTATTATGCTAAGGGTAGGAAGCTATTTAATATAATTTGGAATCTTTGAGATGAGGATGGTTAGGATATCTCAAATTTTGAGGGACTAGCCTCCATGGCTAGAGACCACTTTCAAAACTTGGTTCGTGATCTTGCAAGGGCTAATATAGTGGAATTCATCAGGATGGCACAACTTTTCCCTCGATTTTTTTATGAGGAATATAACATCGAACTATTGGATGAGGTCTCTGAAGAGGAGATGAAGGGTATTTAGACTATTTTTGAAAAGGATAAAATTCTAGGTCTTGATGGGTTGGGGGTTGTATTATTTGAGGATTTTTTTATATTCTTGGAAAGGATCATTTAGAAGTGGTAAATGAGTGTATAATGGAAGGTAAAATTATGGAAATATTCAATACTAATTTTATCACACTTATTCCCAAAGTTCATAAGCTTACCTCCTATAGAAATTTAAATAAAATAATAAAACACTAATAAAATAAAAATAGATTTATACACAAACCAAACATGGTGGAAAAGGCCCGAGAGACTCACTGTAATCTCATATTCTAATTATTAAAATAGTTTTTATGACACATATAAATACATGAGGAAATTTGCCTCAAGATAGTGTTTCTATCTTGGACACTTTGGTTGAGAAAATATCTCAACCACACACTAATCTAGGAGTCTAACTAGTTGGAGAGAATCTCTCAACCAACTAGATCTAAACTGAATCCTAACTATGAGGAACAAACTCAATCTAGAAAGGTATGATTAAATCCCAACTTTCATGATAATAATTAATTTAATTATTTTGGACTTAGAATTTTTTTACTGATATGAGAGTGAGGCTAACATTCCCCCACTCAATAATACATCAAAAATAAGAACTAGGAAGCATCTTTCAAGTTCTCATGCTCAAAACTGTTGATCCTAAAAAAACACTGCCTGAAAAACCACCAAATTTGGATGTTGAAAAACCCCAATATGAAGGGACCTAAATTAGCTACAAGTCTGATTCATCTTTGCTTGACATATCCATCTAGTGCCAAGCTGCAAAAGGATCCATCTGTCCTTCAATTTCAATAAAAATCCTAATCGCTTTTCCACAGACAAAATGTTGATGATGCCCACTACTGAATTTTAAGAATACCAATTGTTATCCCACTCATAAATTTGAAGATGTTGACTGGTTTCTTATGATGATTTCCCACACGCTAATGATGTCAAAAATGACTAACTGCTGCTTTTTTTGATGCTTTCAAAAAAATTCTCACTACTGGTGTCAAAAACTGCTCACTACTGCTTTTGTTGTTGACCACCCATTGCCGAATTTGTTTATGCCCACTCGCTGATGAAGATGCCCACTAGCTTCTTTGGTTGATGTTATCAAAACCTTTAGTTTGACATGCACCTTCAATTTCATTATCATGCCCCCCCTTTGTCAGCTAAAAAGAAAGACAATCATCGTCATTTAATTTTGGAAATCCCCCCCTTTAGGTGTAGGAGAGTTTCACCATCTTCATTGTACTGGAAAATTTGTCTTCATGTGAGACAGAATCCATCAATATCACATAGACAATTGTTTGACTGTAGAGGACCACTTCCAAGGATCAATCCATGCATAATTGATCTTCACTCTGGGTGGTTTATTTTGTTTACTACATCTTTCTGATGAATGATTTTTCTTTCCACAATTGTGACAAGGATGGAGGTCAAAACATGTACTCTCCATATGGCCATTTCTCTTACAATGGTTACACTTATTATGAGCACTGTCTAGAAATCATGCACTTATAAACTACATTGGTTTTGAGTAATCTGGAACATAAAAATTATTGTCTTTGTTGTAACCTAGGCCATTTCAATATTTGTTGAAGGATATTTCTTCCCAAGGTCTAATCACTTTCTTGGAAAGATCATCATATTTTTATTCTTCAAACTTGTTGTTGCTGCCTATATGCTGAGTTGGATTGATTAAATCAAATTTATTATATTGAGCATCAACCATTTCAATTAATGATTCATCTGTTTGACATGCTGCATCAAACTGTTCAATTTGATCTTTGGTTCTACTCGTTGCATCATTAAGTAGTACAACTGGTTGAATAAGATCACTTATGTCAAAACCTTCATCACTATGCAGAATAAGGTCACTTGTATCACAACTTTCATGTGAAGTTTGGATGAGGTCTTCAGTGTTGCAACTTGCATCTACCTTCTTTGTATATTGTGCATCAAGCAAATCTTTTTTTCGCTTAATTTAATTTGGAGTGTGCTAATGAGTTTCTCCTTCATTTCAAGCTCAATTTGAAACTTTTTCGTTGCTTCTAATGTGATGGTCATTTCGTTGATTAAGTTTTGATTATGCTTCAAATTCCATTCCAGTAACTCAATTGTATTTTGTAACTCATGATTGCACTCTTTCAACTCTTTAATTTCCAGCTCTACACTTTGAAGACGTTTTCCACCTTTGCCCATTTTGACATGCTCGCTTCTATTGGCTCACTTGATTTGAATGTTGCTTCAAATTAACTTCACACTAACTCGCTTGATGTTTTGAAATTTTCACAGACTTGATTGATAAAAAACAAGGTTGTCAAAAATGCATTCAAGAGAAACACTTCATTATTTTAGTGGCTCACTTAAAACAATGAATTCACTTGGCTTAATCTGACTCAGATCAAGAGAATTAACTCACTTTTCCTCCTATCAATTCAACACTTGGGTGTCGGTTTCAACCAAGAATGCACCCTTACAATCCAACTCACTTACAAAAAATTAAATTTATTTGCAAGTTACACAATGACTAAGTGTCGTTGAATGTTGATGTAGAATTTGCTTAAAATTTTTGAGTTTTCAACTTCATTAACTTGAATGTCTTGATTGAATGATGTGGAATGTGGTTGTGGATGACCTTTTTTTTAACTTGATGATGTGTTGTGCAAATGCATGTGATTGTTTGTGCTTGATAATGCTTCATGTAATGTTCTTTGTAGCTATGTCATTTATTTCATTCTCTTTCTTTGAACTTTGTATGTGTTTTAGATAATTGTATCGTTAAAACTAGACACAAAACAAAAGAAATGTCAAGAATCATGCACCATCACGAACACACTCATGGTGTACCTAAGATCCCCTAATTCAATTTCAGGAAAATATAGAACACTTCAACACCACACAAAAAATATGTCTTTATTAAGTATGGAAGTACATAAACCTTTAATTTTTACAACATATTCATTGAAACTTCTCAAGCACAAATTTCGAGAACTGCTTGGAAGAAAATTGTCTTCAAAATAATTGCCTGCACTAACTCAATCTCTCTCAAAGTAAAATATTACTTTGGATTACGACAATGAATTTCTCTAAAAAATATCACTTATCACTCCAAATTACATATTATATATTGTCACTCCATTACATAAAGAATTACAAATACTGCTTATCTCTCAAAGAACAATTTTCGTCTATCTTATGCCCTCCATTTAAAAAAAGGATTCAAATAAAATGTAATTTCAAAGTAGCAGATTCTGTAGCAACCAATTATGCACAATAATGTTCTTAATTTCTAACCAAATCACCATGCTTCAACTCGCAACACAAATTATTTTTAGAAAAAGTGTTTTATAATACTTGTTTTTGTGTGAGTTGACATCACACTTTGATCTCCAAAGCTCATGCTCCAAAAATTTCTCAATGCAACACAAGTTCAAACTTGGTAGACTTCTCGAGAGTGGACACTAGCAACAAAAGGTAAAGTTGAAACAGTATGGTTGCATTGCTCTTCAAGGTCCTCTATGCCATATGCTCCTCTTGTTGTTACTGAACTTCTACCTCAACCAACGATGTGGCGACAAAAAATCACTAAATACAAAACACGAGGTCAAAATCATGTATACGTACACAGTAGAGACAAGCCATCTTTTTTGTGTTGTGTCTTCTCGATCCATCACATCAAGATATTTTGTTATACCGATGTTTCAAACCATCCACTGAGGTTCATTATCAAGGTATAAATGTGAGAAAGAAAGATATCAGAAATGAGGAATAAATAGGAGGGAGTAAAGACTGTAAATAAAAGAACTGACAAGTCTAAAATTTATTGGCTTTTGTTATTAATAAAATCAATTTTATTTCTAAATTTTGTTAATAAATTCAAATTTATTTCTAAATATTTTTTATTCTAAATTTTTATAAGGTTAGTTTTTATACTATATATAAATGAGTTAAGGTAATGTGTTTATTCAAATGTGTAACTAATTATAAGATTATTTCAAATTATAATGTCAATAATTATAATATATATATACAAATTATAATATTTTTAATTTATAAAATATGGATTAATAAAAATTTGATGAGTAAATGTAATTAAAATCATTTTTATATAAAGGTAGGAATTAGATGAAAGTTATTATTAAAAAGAGAAAGGTGTTAAATAATAATGATTATGTGATCATAGAATGAAATCATCATTATAAGAGTTAAACAGGTAAGGTAAGGACTAAAAATTATTTTATTTTATAAGAGAAGTGGTATATTATTAATAGATTTAAGAGGTTAGAAATTTATTAGGAGCAATTAGGTTTAATAAAGGTGATGTTAATGTGAATAATTATAATGCAATAAGAATCCATTCACAATACAATTTTAGGGTTGGGAGTGGGTTATCTTAGGGGAAAATGCAGGAATCTAATTTTCACTAATGTTCCACCTTTTGTCGTGGTTGAGGTTATTGGGATGTTTATTAATTTCTAGGGCCTCTCCGAATTTCTTGTGAAAATAATGGTCAACCTTAGTTATGATACGTGAGTCTTCAATGCATATGTGATGTTTGGTCATGTTTGAATGCTCAGCTAGGGGATAGGTTTTGGACCGATTGTTCTTTATGTCAGTAGAGTGTTCTTGTATTCTAGTTTTGATGGAGCACCCAGTTTCCCTGATTTATGATTTTCCACATGAGCAAGGGATGAGATAAACCCCTTTTTGGAATTTAGGTTCAAGGGGGTCTTTCGCCAACCTAAGGTTACAATGAATAGTGTTCATAGGTTTGAAAGTGGAAATGATGTTATTTTTCCTTAAAAGTTTTCCAATCCTATCAATGATACCTTGGATGGAAGGGAAGCTGACCCTGCCAATTTTTTTATCATTATTTATGGTTTTCTTGTTATTCTTAGGTTTGTTGGCATTATGGAAGGCTTTGATGTTTTGATGTTGGTTATACCCATTTCTAGAAAACACATCCAAGAGATGTGTTTTTTTAGAATCCAAATGATATTTGTCAAAAATTCTTATAGCCTTGGTTGATAAGGCGTTAAGGACCCCATGTTTTTGGTACGGGTGATGGTGAGAGGTTTCATGGATTTATTGCTCGGTGACAGTATTTTTTCTACAGACCTGGTGGGAGAGGGATCCATTAGGGTTACAATAGTTGAGAATGTTATGGAAAGGAAATCTTGCATTAATTTTGGTTTCCATGGTGAACTTGATTCAGTTAGAGAGATTTTTGAGGTGTTGTTACCCTCTAGTGTATCCTTCCCATGGGGCCAAATGACAAACATTTCATCCACAAGCCTTTTCCACCATTTAATTTTGAGGGGGTTGGAGTTAAGAGCATTGGTTTCAAACTCTTTCATGAATAAGTTGGCAATGATGGGGGATAGAGGAGATCCCATAGATACACCACAACTTTGTTCATAAATATCATATTTAAAACTAAATAATCTGGATCTTAGGCATGTTTCGATGAGCCTACAAGTGTTTGAATCAGTTAATTTTCTTATGCAATCCATGGCTTCATTGATGCAGTGTTGGTAACTATGTTTAAGATTCATATGTAGGAGTGTTATGGTGACATTCTTGTCTTATTAATTGGGAAATATGAAATTGAATCCATGGAGAGACTTATGTGAGAGCGTGCTACAAATTTTCCTGAACACATGCAAAAATTATCTATTTTATCTATATGCATAGTACTTCTTTCTGAACTCCAAATGAAAATATTCAAACCAGCTTCTGTTGGTTGTCATCAGGTTATATTAGAAAAAAATATTGCTGAAACCTATATTAAAATTCCTGAAATCCATTAAATGTAATAGATCCAGGATTGGCAAAATATCGTTCATACAATCCTCGCATAGGAGTGGAACCATTGATTATGATGCTGATTTCAAAAGAAAAATATCTATAAAGAAGTGGGTGTGGAAGGCAAAAAGGATTAAGAAAATGTTTTCCTACATAAACACTGAACAAATCATGGAAGTGTGGGAGAAATCCAAAATTTTGCATGGATTGGCGAGCGGATCGAATGTAAGAAGTCAAAAGGGATAAAAAATTTCCTTTGAAATTATTATCACGGACTCAGAGAAGTTGTGGGTTTTTTATTTCAATAGAACAACTAATAAAAGATAATCACCTATTTTTCTCGTCCATATCATTAAGGAAAATTTGGAAAAATTGTCTGGAGTTCCCAGCAAACGGAGACCACTGCAATGTAGTATTTGTGGATGATTGGAGGTACTCTTTTAAATCTTGAAGCGTAGATGTTAGGGTGCCAAAAGGAGATTTAGAGACTGTCTATTGTGCTCAGTGGTGTGGCATTTTTATTACTTGCAATGAAAACTATGGATCTGCAGAATCTATGCAAAAAGAAAAAATATTTTCTCCATTCTTAATCATAAAATGTGTCTGTAGGCTTTTCTTGTTCCTCCATGTGCATTTCAAAGTGCTTTTTTTTTTGCGAAGGCTTCATAAATTTTGAGAAGGGTTGCTGGCCACCCCTCGCTATTAGTGCCTGCAACCGTTCACTTTAAGAAGAGAGGTTCTCTTATCTCTATGATCCACCCTAGACTAGATATGGCCCTACGATCTAAAATTTCTTCCCACAATATTTATGATCTATGCAATACAATGCACTCTCTCGTTTATTGATGTCTGATGCACCCTTCGACTTGAATTGCATTACACCCACTCTGGCCTCGGGCTATTTTTGATATTTGTGGCGTTCTGTTATACCATACTTTACACCACTCACTACTGGCTGAAAGACACAGGTTGATATTTACTTTACCTCCAGAAAGTAAATAAGCTCTCATACCACATGTAGAAATTTAAATAGACTAATAAAACACTAATAAAATAAACATAGATTTATACAATGACCAAAAATTATGGAAAAGGCCTGAGAGCCCCACTGTACTTTCACATTCTCATTATTAAAATAATGTTTATGATACATATAGATACATGAGGAAGTTTGTCTCGAGATAGTGCATCTATCTAGGACACTTTGGTTGAGCAAATATCGCAACCACACACTAATCTAGGAGTCTAACTAGTTGGAGAGAATCTCTCAACCAACTAGGCATAAAATGACTCCTAACTATCAGGATAAAACCCAACCTTGAAAGGTAGGATTAAATACAAACTTTCATGATAATAATTAATTTAATTATTTTGGACTTAGAATTGTTTTACTCACATGAGAGTGAGGTTAACACCTCCTTTGAAGGCTTTCACCCCATCTCTTTATGTAACTATGTGTATAAGGTTATTTCCAATGTTATTTCCCACATATTAAAGTAGATCTTGTATCATGCTATATCTAAAGAAAATTTTGGGTTTTCGAAAGGTAGATAAATCCACTAATCCATCAGGGTGGCATAGGGGGGTTTACGCAGTATAGAAACCTTTAGATAAAAAGTTGTTATTATTAAAATTGGCCTCTACAAAGATTATGATCATGTTATTTGGTTGTACATTCGCCTTCTCTTGACTCACCTAGGTTTTGGTATTTCCTTTATAAGATGGATTATGGGATATTTAAGATCAATCTTGTTTGATGTTTGAATAAATTTTTATGCCTCTCCTTTCTTTCATGCACAAAGATGCCTGAGGCAAGGATTCCCTCTGTCTCCTATATATTTCCTTGTTGTTTTTGAACATATCATCCACTTGATTATAGATGCTAAATGTAGACTTGGCCTTCCAGGATATTGTAATATCAAGTGCTCTTATTATTACCCACTTATAAATTGTGGATGATATTTTAATTTTTTGTAATGCTTTTGTATGGGAAGTGACAAATTTAGTTGATATTTTTTTCATGTTAAAGAAGGAAACTAGGATGGTTGTAAATACAAGAAATTCATCAATATATTCTCAATTTGTGGAAGCTTTTGAACTTCGAAACCTTAGAGCATTTTTTCAATATCAATGTGTTGATATGGAAGAAGCATTAAAATAATTTGGGTTTCATTTGAAACGAAATTTCTTTAAGAAATAATATTTTATGTGGTCAATCTCTAAGATTGAGATTAAAATTTTGGAGCTTCAGGTTTCTATCCTGGGAAGGAAGGATGGTCCGAGTGAAGTCAATGCTTGAGGAAACACCTGTTTTCAGGATGACTACTGCATGGATTCTAAGGGGAACTTTGGAAAAAATTAGGAGGCTATGTTTCAAATTTTTGTGCGAAGGTTCTCATGAAACGTTTTTTCTCCCTTGGGTAAAGTGGAAACATATTTTCATGCCCAACCTGCTTAGAGGGTGGGATCTAAAAATTATTTTTATGTTTTCAAAGGCACTTGCAGCAAAATGTGGGTGGGGGCTTCTTTGCAACACCATTAGTGGACCTCAATTTTTCTTCACAAATATATTCATCCCTACTCGATTGAATACTAGATTAGGATGTGTTGGAAAGTTTAATTGTCATATTAAACCTCTCAATATTAATTATCAATCCGAGAGTTGTAAACACGAGTTGTATAGCATATTGGCTCAACTTAATGGTCAGAGTACAAATATATTCCTTTGCAATGATAAACTAAACACTGGAATGAAACACACATTTTCTAGCAAATAAACAATCTTGGAAAGGAGACTTGCTTAACCAATTTCATTCACTGAAAACTTCATACTACAATTAAACTATAAGTAAATTCAAGGCAATCCTCAATCATTCTCACTCTCCTATGATATCTTAAAAACCTTAATCTATTAACTCCTCTCACTAACTTGAAACTAACATTTGAAACTAATAAGCAAAAAGGTCACACATTATTCTAATGACAACCTCACAAATTAAAATAACTAGAACTACTCTTCCTAATAAATTCAAGATTCAAACTAACAAAACAAAGTTCTAATTATTGCTAGAAGAAATCTACTTTACTTCATGTAAAAATAACGCTATTAAAAATCATATTACAAATAACCTATGAAAAACCTTCTATTTAAATATTTTAATCTAATGAAACAAACTATTCAACAACAAGCTCACTCTTCGAAATCATGCAATTCATAATGAAAACTAAATCACTGCTACCTGCACAATCAAATCAGCAATCAGACTTGCTCTTATAAAGAAATTATTATAATATGAAAACAAGAAAGAATCTAGTTAAAAAGAAATCTAAAACAAGAAAAATTCTAATTTTTAAAGAGATCTAATTATTGAGTGAAGTCCCAAGTTGCCCAAACAAATCAAATTAAATTTGGCAAACGTTGGAACGAAACTAATTAACGCAAACCATACTAAAATTCAAAGCATTAAAATTTATTCTCATTCCATATTCAAATTTGAAGTATTAAAATATATTCTAATTCCATATTCAAATTCGAAATATTAAAATATGTTCTAATTAGTGATTCAAAGTTAGAAATTGGATGCGCCATTGCATTTGATTTTATGAAAAGGGATAGAGTGTAACTCTATATTAAAAATCAAGCACATATTATGTAATGAGTAATAATTGTTTAATCCATTAATGGGCATGATGCTACAATGACTGAAATTCTTTGGAGTTGAACCACACCCACCAAAAACTCACACATTCATAAAAAAATTGGAAACTACACACACATCTAATTAGCCTACGTTATTGATCAAGCTTAGCTCTAGAGGTGGTGGGCCTTCCCACGCCTGGAGTAAGCTGGCATATTGCAATCGAGGAAAGGTTTAAAACATCAATACTGGAATGCGTAGTTAACCATTGCACAAATGATTCTACTCACAACAACAACTTGAAGGCAATCATCTATTCTTGAGACAACATCAAGAAATCGATTTATACAAGTCTGGCACAACAATTCTAGTTTTACATACAACAATTTCCTGTCTCCATTACATGACTCTGCAAATTTTATTCTGGTATTACATCTCAGAATTTGACTTCATATTGAGAAATTATGCCCCTCGACATCTGAGAAACTCCTCTCATGAACTTAACAGACTCACACTAATTACATCTCTGCTATTCAATTGAAGGATTCACTAATTCCCCCCCCCCCCCCACTTGCACAGAGCTCTCCTTTATATATATATATATATATATATATATATATACATATACATATACATATACATATACATATACATATACATATACATATACATATACATATACATATACATATATACATATACATACATATATATATATATATATATATATATATATATATATATATATATATATATATATATAGCAGCAATGCTACTTCTAATTAAAAATTGATAGTTACACAAACCATAAATTTAAGCTTTTTTAGTTAATACGATTTGGGAAAAATCGGAATGAGAATATTTTCTTCCTAATTCAAGTTTCATTTGGGTCGATTTGGCATCTAGAAGAATTTGATAATTACGCCTTGCTGGTAGAGTCAATGCACATCTAGCTGGGGCATCGTGCAGCTGGAGTTGGTTCTTTAACACACAATACGATGAGGTGGTGACCCTTCAATGCTAGCGAAATACCCGAAGACATCAATTATAAAATAATACTGTCATGAATTCTGGCTTTTGGTTCTGAGAAACACATTCATAAATACATATTATATTCCTAATTTCTTGCTCCCGCAAATCAGATGGCCAATAAGAGTTCTAAAACGAGGGCGTAACTAATGCAATCTCCTCAAATGGTCTCATGCGATTGTCTAGATCCATCAGCGCAATTGATACCGAGAAATTGTCTGGTTCCATGTTCTCAAATTCCCATATAACGATTTCCTCATTGGGCCTCTCGATTTCTCTTTTTCCAATACCCACAAAGAGTAGCTACAACGTTAGCTTTTCATATTATTCCTACAACCAAGCCAACTCTATCCTTAGTGCCGATTTTTCACTTTTAAGCTCTTCAACCCAGTGTGCCAGTTCTTCATACTCAGCCTGTTTATGCATCCTTAATCTCTGTGCAGATTCTTTGTTTGATTATTTTCTTATTTTCCTTTTAGTCTATCTCTCATCCTGTAGGGATAGCTCTGTTCCCATAGCTGGCATGTTCTGAGAAGAAGAAATGATAGTTGTTGTTGGTGGTGATACATGAAGTTGTCCACGCATAGTAGGAAGAGGTGTAGGAGTTGTCACACACCAGTAGTCCATCCCAATGTTTAAGTTGGTCATAGGAATTGTAACAGTGTTAGATGAACTCGACAGAGACGTTGCCACTATTTCCATGATTGGGATTGAATTAATAGTTTTTACTTGTGCTCCAGATGCATTATTAGTGTTTGTGCTTTATTCATTGTGAGATGTTCCATTACCATTTTGAGAATTTTCAACTTTTTTAGATCCTTTTTCAAAGTGTGTCTTATGTCCAGATTGTGAACCATTTGGAGAATCTTCGTCACTTCCTTCACTTGATCCTTTTCTCCCACTCTCACCACTTTGGGAGAAAACAACATTTGCAGTTGTTTCTTTTCTAGTTCCATTAGTATTTCTAATAAGCATACCAAGGCTGCCATGAGAATACATAGCAATATATGGAGGAGGTATTGTCTTTCCATAATTATATAGAGCCTGTATTGGTGCAGCCCACTTAGGATAAGCCATGGGAGTTCTTGTAGAATTTTTTTCCTATGATGTGGGTGTCTTTGTTTCTTTTATCTTGTGACCATCTCTTCTTTGTTGTAATACACATGTATTTCAAGAATAATTCCAGCACTGTTGGTGCTAGACTTATTCTCCTGTCATCATGAAAACATATTATTAACGATATTATTACACAAAATATTTATTTAATTTAATTAATAAAAAGAATTTATAATTTAATTCTAAATGTGCCTACTCATCAACTTAATAATATAAAACAGATTAAAACACTAGGTACAATCATGTATTTATTTGATAAAAAACCATAAAAATTTGGACAAAGATGCAGCTCAACATCCCCCCACATTGAACTTCTTGCACATCCTCATGCAAGCCAAAACTATAAGACTATGAAATGAGGCAGGGAGAATGTCAACATAGATTTTAGCAAGTAAAGATGAAGATGTCTAATGTTGTAATGCATTCATTAACCTGTGACATTACTATTACAATACCGGCTAAACATGTGAAATGATAAAACAAGATCGGGTATAGAAAGTAGACATGATGGAGAAAATAGTGTTTGCACATACCTATCACCTTGTCCAAAATGAATTCCATATTTTGTTTATGCCCAAAAGTCTTATGATGAAAATCAAATTTTGTTGAAAAAGTGCAGTTTCAAAAGGAATAACACAATATTCTTGCACCTATTATAACAATATCATACCTAGGTCATGCATCACATATTTAGAGGCAATTACAATAAATACGCATTATTGGCAACCAACACCTTGTGAGTAGTCATCATTGAGTAATTCATCACTTTGAATACCATGAAACTTTAAAAGTGATTTATCATACCAATAAGCATCCTCTTTATTGAACACTCTAAATTACATTGTCATCTGGATTAAAAACTAAATTTCCTCGTAATCTAGTACAATGAATAACCTTCCCTAAGGGTACCACATTATTCAAAGATTCTTGATTATTGAAAATAGAACTCAAATTCTCGTATAACGATTTCCTCATTGGGCCTCTCGATTTCTCTTTTAAAAAATACCCACAAAGAGCAGCTACAACGTTAGATTTTCATATTATTCCTGCAACCGAGCCAACTCTGTCCTTAGTGCCGATTTTTCACTTTTAAGCTCTTCAACCCAGTGTGATAGTTATTCATACTCAGCCTGTTTATGCATCCTTGATCTCTGTGAAGATTCTTTGTTTGATTATTTTCTTATTTTCCTTTTAGTCTCTCTCTCATCCTATAGGGATAGCTCTGTTCCCATAGCTCGCATGTTCTGAGAAGAAGAAATGATAGTTGTTGTTGTTAGTGATACATGAAGTTGTCCCCGCATAGTAGGAAGAGGTGTAGGAGATGTCACACACCAGTAGTCCATCCCAATGTTTAAGTTGGTCATAGGAATTACAACAGTGTTAGATGAACTCGATAGAGACGTTGCCACTATTTCTATGATTGGGATTGAATTAATAGTTGTTACTTGTGCTCTAGATGCACTATTAGTGTTTGTGCTTTATTCATTGTGAGATGTTCCATTACCATTTTGAGCATTGTCAACTTTTTTAGATCCTTTTTCAAAGTGTGGCTTATGTCCAGATTGTGAACCATTTGGAGAATCTCCTTCACTTCCTTCACTTGATCCTTTGCTCCCACTCTCACCACTTTGGGAGAAAACGCCATTTGCAGTTGTTTCTTTTCCAGTTCCATTGGTCTTTCTAATAAGCATACCAAGGTTGCCATGAGAATACATAGCAATATATGGAGGAGGTATTGTCTTTCCATAATTATATAGAGCCTGTATTGGTGCAGCCCACATAGGATAAGCCATGGGAGTGCTTGTAGAATTTTGTTCCTATGATGTGGGTGTCTTTGTTTCTTTTATCTTGTGTCCATCTCTTCTTTGTTGTAATACACATGTATTTCAAGAAGAATTCCAGCACTGTTGGTGCTAGACTTATTCTCCTGTCATCATGAAAACATATTATTAACGATATTATTACACAAAATATTTATTTAATCTAATTAATAAAAAGAATTTATAATTTAATTCTAAATGTGTCTACTCATCAACTTAATAATATAAAACAGATTAAAACACTAGGTACAATCATGTATTTATTTGATAAAAAACCATAAAAATTTGGACAAAGATGCAGCTCAACATCCCCCCACACTGAACTTCTTGCACATCCTCGTGCAAGCAAAAACTATAAGACTATGAAATGAGGCAGGGAGAATGTCAACACAGATTTTAGCAAGTAAAGATGAAGATGTATGATGTTGTAATGCATTCATTAACCTGTGACATTACTATTAAAATACCGGCTAAACCATGTGAAATGATAAAACAAGATTGGGTACCGAAAATAGACATGATGGAGAAAAGAGTGTTTGCACATACCTATCACCTTGTCCCAAATGAATTCCATATTTTGTTTATGCCCAAAAGTCTTATGATGAAAATCAAATTTTGTTGAAAAAGTGCAGTTTCAAAAGGAATAACACAATATTCTTGCACCTATTATAACAATATCATACCTAGGTCATACATCACATATTTAGAGGCAATTACAATAAATACGCATTGTTGGAAACCAACACCTTGTGAGTAGTCATCATTGAGTAATTCATCACTTTGAATACCATGAAACTTTAAAAGTGAGTTATGACACCAATAAGCATCCTCTTTATTGAACACTCTAAATTACATTGTCATATGGATTAAAAACTAAATTTCCTCGTAATCTAGTACAATGAATAACCTTCCCTAAGGGTACCACATTATTCAAAGATTCTTGATTTTTGAAAATAGAACTCAAATTCCCGTATAATGATTTCCTCATTGGGCCTCTCGATTTCTCTTTTAAAAAATACCCACAAAGAGCAGCTACAACATTAGCTTTTCATATTATTCCTGCAACCGAGTGAACTCTGTCCTTAGTGTCAATTTTTCACTTTTAAGCTCTTCAACCCAGTGTGCTAGTTCTTCATACTCACCCTGTTTATGCATCCTTGATCTCTGTGCAGATTCTTTGTTTGATTATTTTCTTATTTTCCTTTTAGTCTCTCTCTTATCCTGTAGGGATAGCTCTGTTCCCATAGTTGGCATGTTCTGAGAAGAAGAAATGATAGTTGTTGTTGTTGGTGATACATGAAGTTGTCCATGCATAGTAGGAATAGGTGTAGGAGTTGTCACACACCAGTAGTCCATCCCAATGTTTAAGTTGGTCATAGGAATTGTAACAGTGTTAGATGAACTCGACAGAGACGTTGCCACTATTTCCATGATTGGGATTGAATTAATAGTTGTTACTTGTGCTCTAGATGCACTATTAGTGTTTGCGATTTATTCATTGTGAGATGTTCCATTACCATTTTGAGCATTGTCAAATTTTGTAGATCCTTTTTCAAAGTGTGTCTTATGTCCAGATTGTGAACCATTTGGAGAATCTCTATCACTTCCTTCACTTGATCCTTTGCTCCCACTCTCACCACTTTGGGAGAAAACACCATTTGCAGTTGTTTCTTTTCCAGTTCCATTGGTCTTTCTAATAAGCATACCAAGGTTTCCATGAGAATACATAGCAATATATGGAGGAGGTATTGTCTTTCCATAATTATATAGAGCCTGTATTGGTGCAGCCCACATAGGATAAGCCATGGGAGTGCTTGTAGAATTTTGTTCCTATGATGTGGGTGTCTTTGTTTCTTTTATCTTGTGTCCATCTCTTCTTTGTTGTAATACACATGTATTTCAAGAAGAATTCCAGCACTGTTGGTGCTAGACTTATTCTCCTGTCATCATGAAAACATACTATTAACGATATTATTACACAAAATATTTATTTAATTTAATTAATAAAAAGAATTTATAATTTAATTCTAAATGCATCTACTCATCAACTTAATAATATAAAACAGATTAAAACACTAGGTATAATCATGTATTTATTTGATAAAAAACCATAAAAATTTGGACAAAGATGCAACTCAACATCCCCCCACACTGAACTTCTTGCACATCCTCGTGCAAGCCAAAACTATAAGACTATGAAATGAGGTAGGGAGAATGTCAGCACAGATTTTAACAAGTAAAGATGAAGATGTCTGATGTTGTAATGCATTCATTAATCTGTGACATTACTATTACAATACCGGCTAAACCATGTGAAATGATAAAACAAGATCGGGTACCGAAAGTAGACATGATGGAGAAAATAGTGTTTGCACATACCTATCACCTTGTCGCAAATGAATTCCATATTTTTTTTATGCCCAAAAGTCTTATGATGAGAATCAAATTTTGTTGAAAAAGTGTAATTTCAAAAGGAATAACACAATATTCTTGCACCTATTATAACAATATCATACCTAGGTCATGCATCACATATTTAGAGGCAATTACAATAAATACACATTGTTGGCAACCAACACCTTGTGAGTAGTCATCATTGAGTAATTCATCACTTTGAATACCATGAAACTTTAAAAGTGAGT
Organism: Pinus albicaulis; assembly: GCA_034641835.2. NCBI lineage: Eukaryota > Viridiplantae > Streptophyta > Pinopsida > Pinales > Pinaceae > Pinus > Pinus albicaulis. The sequence continues at coordinate 380,059 of JAXQQM020060730.1, read as the reverse complement.
TATGATACAAATAAGCATCCTCTTTATTGAACACTCTAAATTACATTGTCATATGGATTAAAAACTAAATTTCCTTGTAATCTAGTACAATGAATAACCTTCCCTAAGGGTACCACATTATTCAAAGATTCTTGATTTTTGAAAACAGAACTCAAAGCGTCATGTTCAAATTGTCTTAAAACCATTGCCCAAGAAAAATGATGAGTCTTAGGGAAAGATAAGGATAACCAAACAAATCATAGTATGTAGTGAACTTTAATACCATAGACATGGCCCTGCTACCCGCAGGTGTCGAAAACCTCGATAGGGATGTCCTTTAACCTAGCGAAATGTGAGTATCCCACTTACTAGATACAGATTCAGAGTTAGCTTATTTGACTCTTTAGATGAAGGCCATTGTCCTGGCTTGGTAACTAGTTGATGGCAATGTGACTCACAAGAAGTAACATGGATGAACAGGCCAGCTCGTGATGAGACCTCTTGTCTTCCAGCTTTTCGGTTCAAAGCCATTACTCTGGCTTGGTGACCAGTAGCATTAATGTCATGCATTCTAGGTCTCATGATCATGGTAGGTCAGCTCATCACGAGACCTCCTATCCTTCCATAAATCTTTGTAAGCTCTGATTATGATTAACCTTAAAGGTTACTTAATAAGTGGGGAGATAGTTCTACTCCTTAAGAGTACAGGATAGCGTGAAAAGTTTTTAATGACTAATCATTTTTCACTAATTCCTCTACCCTAAGGACTTATTAAAGATATCCCAGACAGTGACTAAAAGATTCCTTGAGTTAAAAATGCTAGTGTTCTCATGAATAGCTCATTATGATCTTTACAAGAGTGGTCCACCATAGGGGTTTTCCAATAATACCTTCTAAGGGAAACCGAAAATATATATATGAGACGAAAACTTATTAGAGTGATTAATCATGGTTACTTCTGAAAAATCATGAGGTATTAGAGTGAATTGTACTCAACGATATTTGTCACAAATCTGTGTGTTAACAACTACTGTGGATCAAAAGTAGTTTTAACAGGCATGATTTAAAATTCAAAACCCTAATATCATGATAACAGCTTTATTTATTTATTCTCCTACCTTACTTTACCCTAAGAGTGAAAAAATCCCATCTAGGTATAGGAGTACTTCCAATGAAGCCATGTGCATAACAAAATGATGATTATACTCACGCTTAGTTTTAAAAAAAAGACTTCAAGACATACGAAAGTAGGAGAAACCATTTGCTTCAATTGATATCCTACCAAGAGTTTTCGAATGCCGAGGAAATAAGATGGCTTGATGATTGCTCGAAATCATGATTCAATGGAATCCACATATTTAGGATTCTCCAACTGATGCAAATCTTCCACAACTTGATAGTCACTCCCCTAGAGGCACAAAGAATCTTGTGAAAGAGAAAATATAAATCCATCAAGTTCAGGTTCAAATATCTACTTTTCAAATTGAGAAGAATGGTTAAGAGAGATTCTAGGGTTTTGAGTTTCAATAATATTTTTAGAACAAGTTCCAATGAAAATTTCTCCTCTGGTGTTCTTTGAATTATATCTTCCCAGGGTGAATTCTTTGTAGTAATGGGGGAAGTTTCTGAATTCACTCCCTTTCCCAACATGGAAGATGTAGCATTATGTTCAATAGGTAAATCAACGAAAATAATAGGTGGTGCAAACTCATGGTTTAGATTAGGGTTTAAAATATGGTTTGGGGTAGGGTTTTGGTTAAATCTTGGACTATGATTTGGATTTGTATTGGGGTTAGGCTTTGGATTAGGATTAGTTCTAGGTTGTAAATAAGATTTAGGGTTAGTTCTAGGGTGTGGATTAGGGTTAGGGTATGGATTAGGGTTAGGTCTAGGGTAAGGATATGGATTAGGGATTGGATTAGGACTAGGGTATGGTTGCACATACGACTGGGACCATGGAGAAGGATAACTTAATTGTGCATTGGAAAGAAATTGTGGTTGTTTTTGGTGTTCATATGATTGAATTTTCATGGGAGATTGCCCTAGAGATAAATATCCAAACGATTCTTGAGGCCATGGAGATATATGGCTCAAGGATGAAGGCTAAGGCGAGGGCCACTGTGGCCACAAAGTAGGATATTAAATTGGAGGAGGATTCAAAAATTTCCATGGAACTGAAGGATTATAAACATGTTAAGGAACCTTCTCAGGAAAATAAGAATTATTCCAAGTATAAAATGGTGTTGGGTTTTGAGTTATACCTGGTGATTGATTTGATTCCTTACTTGATTCCCTGAGTACCTATCGTAATCGTGGCAGTGATGGGCAGTGTTTGGTTGCATGACCATCCTCGCAAATTTCGCAAACTATTAGACCGCTAAGTGGACACTTTCCAAGGCAGTGTTTCTTTCGACAGTTGGCACAAATGATAAGCAGTGGTTCTTCATTCTTTTCTTGTTCCTGCAAATCATCCAATTTCGAAATCAAAGATTTAAATATATTAAATTTATGTTCAAGAAAAGTATTAAATTCTGCACTTGTGAATTTTTCATCGGATGAGTTGTTCGTCTCTGTAGCAGCATAAAAAATCCTCATTGAATGATTCCTCAAAATACCATCTTCTTGTCTTCAACAAGAAACTGGTACATTCTATCATCACATGGATTAGTACGCAAGGGTTCTTACAATACCCCAAAAATGATATAACGTTGGAATCTGAAGATGGATTCAAAATTTATCGGCTAAAAAAACTCACCAAACTTGCATTAAAGGAAAATGTCGAATCAAAGTACTATTTAATCTATGAAAATCAAATCAATTTGGAAATTAAATGTCTAAATCCTCCTTCTACTTCTACACATAAGCAAGATAAGGAAAATAAAAGTTCAAGAGATAAGCAAGATGGCCAAACTTTGGAGCAACCCCACAATAGTGGATGTGTGGCTCTTCACTCACGTCTTATTGCACACTCTCCACCCTCTAACATCCTGCAATATCCTTGAAAATCTATGAGAAAATTTTACCTGAGCCAAAATACAACTCCCCGGCAATGGCACCAAAATGTTGGACGGTTTAATTGTCGGATTAAACCTCTCAATAATAATTATCAATCTGGGAGTCGTAAACACAAGTTTTACTACGTATTGGCTTATCTTAATGGTTAGAGTACAAATATATTCCTTTGTAATGATAAATTAAACACTGGAATGAAACACACATTTGTTGGAAAATAAACAATCTTGAAAAGGAGACCTGCTTAACCAATTTCATTCACTGCAAACTCCATATTGCAATTAAACGATAAGGAAATTCAAGGCAATCCTCAATCATTATCGCTCTCCTATTATATCTTAAAAACCTTAATCTATTAACTCCTCTCACTAACTTGAAACTAACACTTGAAACTAATAAGCAAAAAGGTCGCACATTATTCTAATGACAACCTCACAAATTAAACTGTCTAGAACTAATCATCCTAATAAATTCAAGATTCAAACTAACAAAAGAAAGTTCTAATTATTTATGGAAGAAATCTACTTTACTTCATGTAAAAATAACCCTATTAAAAATCGTATTACAAATAACCTATGAAAAACCTTCTATTTCAATATTTTAATCTAATGAAACAAACTATTAAAAAACAAGCTCACTCTTCGAAACCATGCAACTCATAATGAAAACTAAATCAAAATCATGTAAATCAATAATGAAAACTAAATCACTGCTACCTACACAATCAAATCAGCAATTAGACTTACTCTTATAAAGAAATTATTATACTACGAAAACAAGAAAGAATCTAGTTAAAAAGCAATCTAAAACAAGACAAATTCTAGTTAAAAGAGATCTAATTATTGAATGAAGTCCCGAGATGCACAAAAAAATAAAATTAAATCCTGCAAACGTTGGAAAGAAACTAATTAATGCAAACCATACTAAAACTCAAAGCATTAAAATATATTCACATCCATATTCAAATTCAAAGTATTAAAATATGTTCTAATTCCATATTCAAATTCGAAATATTAAAATCTATTCTAATTAGTGAATCAAACTCAGAAATTGGATGCACCATTGCATTCGATTTTAAAAAAAGGGATAGAGAGTAACTCTATATTAAAAATCAAGCACATATTATGTTTAATCCATTAATGGGCATTATGTTATGATGACTGAAATTCTTTAGATTTGAACCACACCTACCAAAAATTCACACATTCATACAAAAATCGGAAACTACGCACACATCTAATTAGCCTATGTTATTGATCAATATTAGCTCGATAGGTGGTGGGCCTTCCCACACCTAGAGTAAGTTGGCTTACTACAATTGAGGAAATTTTTAAAACATCAAATACTGGAATGCGTAGTTAACCATGGCAAAAATGCTTCTACTTACAACAACAACTTGAAGGCAATCATCTATTCTTGAGACAGCATCTGGAAATCGATTTATACAAGTCTGGCACAACAATTCTAGTTTTACACACAGCAATTTCCTGTCTCCATTACACAACTCTGAAAATTTGATTATGGTTTTACATCTCAAAATTCGACTTCACATTGAGAAATTCTGCCCCTCGACATCTGAGAAATTCCTCTCATGAACTTGACGGAATCACACTAATTACATCTCTACTATCTAAATGATGGATTCACTAATCCTCCCCCCCCCGTGTACAGTGCTCTCGTTTATATATATATAGCAGCAACGCTGCTTCTAATTAAAAATCGATAGTTACACAAAACATAAATTTAAGCTTTTTTAGTTAATACGATTTGGGAAAAATCGGAATGAGAATATTTTCTTCCCAATTCAAGTTTGATTTGGGTCGATTTGGCATCTAGAAGAATTTAATCATCACGCCTTGCTGGCAGAGGCAATGCACATCTAGCTGGGACATAGTGCAGCTGGAGTTGGTTCCTTAACATGCAATGCGATGAGGTGATGACCCTTCACTGCTGGCGAAATACATGAAGACATCAATTAGAAAATAATACTGTCATGAATTCTAGCTTTTGGTTCTGAGAAACACATTCATAAATCCATATTAGATTCCTGATCTCTTGCTCCCACAAATTAGACGGGAAATAAGAGTTATGAAACGAGGGCGTAATCGATGCAATCTCCTCAAATTGTTTGATTCGATTGTCTAGATAAATCAACTCAATTGATACCAAGAAATCATCTGGTTCCATGTTCTCAAATTCTCATATAACCATTTCCCCATTGGGCCTCTCGATTTCTCTTTTTCCAATACCCACAAAGAGTAGTTGTGACGTTAGGTTTTCAGATTATTCCTGCAATCTAGCCAACTCTGTCCTTAGTGTCGATTTTTCACTTTTAATCTCTTCAACCCAGAATGCTAGTTCTTCATACTGAGCCTATTTATGCATCCTTCATCTCTGTGCAAATTATCTATTTGATTATTTTCTTATTTTCCTTTTAATCTCTCTCTCATCCTGTAGGGATAGCTCTATTCCCATATCTTGCATGTTCTGAGCAGAAGAAATGATAGTTGTTGTTTTTTATGATACATGAAGTTGTCCACGCATAGTAAGAAGAGGTGTAGGAGCTGTCACACACCAGTTTTCCATCCCAATGTTTAAGTTGGTCATAGGAATTGTAACAGCGCTAGATGAACCTGGCAGAGACGTTGCCACTATTTCCAATTTTGGGATTGAATTAATAGTTGTTACTTGTGCTCCAGATGCACTATTAGTGTTTGCGCTTTATCCATTGTGAGATGTTACATTACCATTTTGAGAATTTTCAACTTTCGTAGATCCTTTTTCAAAGTGTGTCTTATGTCCAGATTGTGAACCATTTGGAGAATCTCTATCACTTCCTTCACTTGATCCTTTGCTCCCACTCTCACCACTTTGGGATAAAACACCATTTGAATTTGTTTATTTTCCAGTTCCATTGGTCTTTCCAATAAGCATACCAAGGCTGCCAATGAGAATACATAGCAATATATGGAGGAGGTAATGTCTTTCCATAATTATATAGAGCCTATATTGGTGCAGCCCACTCAGGATAAGCCATGGGAGTGCCTGTAGAAGTTTGTTCCTGTGATGTGGGTGTCTTTGATTCTTTTTTCTTGTGTCTATCTCTTCTTTGTTGTAATACACATGTATTTCAAGAAGCATTCCAGCACTGCTGGTGCTAGAATTATTCTCCTGCCATCATGAAAACATATTATTAACGATACTATTACACAAAATATTTATTTAATTTAATTAATAGAAATAATTTATAATTTAATTCTAAATGCCTCTACTCATCAACTTAATAATATAAAAAAGATTAAAACACTAGGTACAATCATGTACTTATTTGATAAAAAACCATAAAAATTTGGACAAATATGCAGCTCAACAGGATGAGTGACAAACCTTGGTCAAATATCTCAATAATATGGCATGCAATGTTGAATTCATTTGATCACATTTCTTTTGAGTTGACAAGGAAGTTGGGGAATATTCTCAAGGTGAGGTTGGGTCAAGATCCTAAGCTAGGAAGTGATCAATTCCATCAGTTACCTCAAATAGAAATTGTTTATTGTATTATTTATAGGGTTTTATGTCATCTTGCTCATATAATTAACCCAAATTATATTTTTATATGGATGTAGGGGTAGCTTTCTGTAAATACTCTATAGACTGGTCGAGAATTTAGGGAAATTTGGAGGGGTTATTTGGATTTATTGGTAAAGGGTCATATCATAATGTATAAAGAGGAGGATGTGGTAGTTTGGGATCATTCTCTAGATGGAACTTATACTCCAAAGGTGAGTTATTTTCATTTGAATTTGGAAGCTAAAAATGGTGCAGAGATGTGGTGGTGGAAAGGGGTATGGAGGCTTAAGAGTCTTGTAAAGTCATGTCTATTCAGGTGGTGTATTTTGGAAAAGAAGGTCCCTACATGGGAAATTTTGCAGAAGCTACATAATATTGAGTCTACATGGTTCCTTTTATGAAAATAAAATGTTGATTCGTTGAGCATCTCTTTATTGATTTCCATTTCTATTTCCATATCTGGTATAATTTTCATTTGGTTTATGGTCAATTGTATGTCTAGTATGAACCTTATTTGGAGGAGCGTTTGGTGAATCCTTGATACAAAACTAGAATACTAGACCCTTCAATGCTCTACCTCTTCTCATTTTTTGGGTTGTTAATTTGGCCCGAAACAAAGAAATTTTCCAAAATTTATCTTCGAGTCCATACAAGGTCACTGTTGAAGTGCTACCTATTTTGGGTCATCTCCCACAACCTATAGCTTCGATCAATGTAAGAATCACTCCTCATGTCAAGCATGATATTTCTAATCCATGGGGCTTCTTTGACTAGGACAAATAGCGGTGGGACTGTTAATGTGGTGGTGGTTTTATCATACGTATTCCTTATCAACATTGTTTCAAAGTTAGTATGGGATTAGGAAGTGGTGCCAAAAATTGGCAAAATTATTATCATGCTTCTGTCTAGTGAATCTTGCTAGAGAAAAGGTTTGTAAACAACTTCAAGTATTTTTTGTCTCTTTAATGGTAATAATTTGGGTTAATGGGATTCAACAATATCCTTGTATTCATATGGTTCATATTCAAAAGGATCTACAAAGATTAAAGATTACTTATTCATATTTTTCATGCACTGATATATATAGGGGTAGAAATAGAGACAATGAATGACTTTCTAAGGAAGGCTTCTAGTTGGTTTAGGGCACTTGGAATTGAATAAATCTTGAATGATACTCACTACAATTATTATCATAGTCTTGTTGTGAATGTTCCAAATTCTCTACTTTATAATCATTACTTTTTTGGTCTTTTTTGTTACTATTCTTTCATCTTATACTCTATTGTATGTTTTCTCATGGAAACGTTGTTCGGAGCCTTTTTGGATGTTATTTCTAGAATTGCTTCTTTTTTCTTAACAATGGATTTTGTTTTCGCTCCGTGCTGGCCTATGGGATCAAGCATATATTGTACTTCATTATTGTTGGTAAAATGAAGTTTTTTTCTGCTACTCTATGGTACCAAGGGATCTAGGTAGATCCCACTAGGTACACTCTAGGTTGTGTATCTGCAAAATGTAATTATATTTATGATCATAAAAATATTTATGGTTTTTCCTGGAAAAAAAAAACACCACTAGCGTTTTTTAATTTTATTTTAACAAGTAATATTTTTTTTTTAATACATCTTCAACATTAAATTGTCATATAAAGTGGTTCTTTTCCTACAAATAAGAGGTATACTTCAGCTTAGTGTTTAAGTTGTTATTAATAGTCATTTATACGTATTATTTTTTCTTTTCCTCCCTTTGCCTTAGTAACCTTATCGTTTATTTGTATCATATTATATCTTTCTTGATTTTTTCACTCCTTGTTAACAAAGGAGCACTAATGCATTCATTAAATTGATATTTTTTCAGAATATTCTTTAAGTCCATGCAATATGTCTTTATCTTTCCCCCCTTTACCGTATTATTTTATTGTGTTTTTGTTAATTATTCGCTCATTACCTAAGTAATTATTATAATTGCATTGGCTACAATATCATTTTATTATTTTTTTTTAGTCTTTTGTCAACTATATACTCATTAGGTAAGTAACTAAGATTAATGCATTGGTTCTGTTGATGTTTTATTTTTACAAATATTTTAATTAGAGATATTGTGATGTCTAAAATAAGCCTCCCAAAAGATATTAATTAAAAAGTATTATTCATTTTGTGAGGAAAGTATATTTATAACATAGTTGTTATATTACAATTTATAAAATATGATTAAGTTTGATTGAATAAATGTTTAGAAATAGACTTAATAAAAAAACCCATGTGATTAGAAATAAACGTATTTACAAAACTATAAAATTATTTTCTTAAAAATGTAGTACTCAAAATACATGTTTCTATAGAAAAATTAATTTTAATAAGAAATGTAGTATCTAAAAAGTAATATTCATATAAATGATAGTATAATATTTTTGAAAATATCCCATATAACAAACTAATAATAAACTGTGCATTTAATTTTTAAAATGGAGAACATAAAGTGTGACTAATTAAAAAATAAAACATAATTTATAACATGACTTGTATCAACAAGGGTGCTCATATACACATTATCATGCTGGAATCCACTCTACAACCCCCAGGTCCCCTAAGGTTTTTTTAATTGTTTATCTATAGGTTGAGTTGCAGGAGGGAGATTTGCTTCCTCCTACCATAACATAGTAACTAACGATCAATATTACATCGGTCAATCTATCCCAACTTTTTTGTCCATATAAATTATAACCTTCCCTCCTCAAGAGAATTATATTGAGATCACCTTAAAGGCCAAAAAAAGTACAACCCCATGCTCCTAATCCATCAATAAATCCATAAATTTAGAAACACAACCCAGGATGTTATCTACCAAAGGTTGTGATTGGCCTGAAATATGAACTAAAATCTAATCGTATTGGGGAATATAATAATTTTATTCATTAATATGTCTTCATCGACAAGTTAATTGGAATCCTACCCACTAAAAGGACCATGATTTAGTTGATCGAAAAAAAAAATTTGAATCCCAAGGTCATATCAATCTTGAATTATAAGAAAAGGGTTTCTTTAGAGTGATATTTAATATTTTACAAGATGAAAATTACATTTTTATGAATAGGCCTTATTTTCTTAACTTGGTTGGTCTTTACCTTTTATTCTAGATAGATAAATTTGGTTAAGAAAAGGAGGAATTTATGGTGGTTCCAAGTTGGGTCTAACTTTTCACTCTTCCAAATAATTTTTGGAAGAAGAAACTCTCAAAGGAATAGGAAATGCTTTGGGTCACTTTCTCAAAGTCTCTAAAGCCGCTAAGAAAGGAAGGTACACTCTTATTCCTAGATTTATGTGTACCTATTTTTTTTCCAACCCCTTCCTACCTCTTTTGATATCTCTTACCATGACTATAAGTGGAAGAAATACCTAGACTATTATCACATTCCCTTTAGGTCCAGAAAATGTCATAAATATGGGTATTTGTTTAGGTATTTCCATTTCAATGTCAATATCTCACCCCCAACCCCCCTTCTCAAAATGTTCTTAATGGATTTTAAAAACCTCTTCTAATAATCCTAACTCTCATTCTCATCCCCCCTGGATTCAGGAAAATGTCTTAAAGAGTACAAAAGTTTTGAAACCCTAGCTTTCCATGAAGACTACCAAATTGAGAGTTATAATTAGATTGATATAGTGGAGGCTTAAAATGAAGCCCACAAGTAGCTTCAGTCTAATCAGGTTATGGAAAACAAAAAATAAATGAGGTAGCCTATTTTAAATATGGTAGAATCATAAATAGGCTCAATTTTTAATCAAAATTTTTTCTAATATTGAAATCATGTAATTATTATTAATGCTAATGGAAAAGACTTCAAAACCATTAGTTTCCACATTTATTATTGAACCACATAGTTACCTGATAGCAACAAAATTGAACGGTTCCATGAGAGCCGGTCCCTCTGGGCGCAGCTCTCGCATTTCCCTTGAGTTAATTCCACGTAGTCTTCCTCATTCTTTCATAAGTTTATTTATCAATTTTGGAGAAATTGACAATAAATATATTCAAGAATCAGAATCTCAAGGTATCCCCGAACTTTTATTCTATCAGCCGACCTTATACTAAGCTTACAATACGCTTCGCTTATATTAATAAACCGATTAAAATACCCACTTTAATATACCTTAGTCTCGGCCCACACATACAATCAGCGAAATTCAATGGAATACATATGCCCGTACCTTTTATTAAACTCTCATAGTTACCTCGCGAGCGATCACCGTCCGATGAGCCTTCCTTCCGTATCGATGGCGTTCATCGATATCGCATCGCTCCTCGCTCAAACTTTAATGTGCAATGGCACGCGAAAGGCGCTTTTTCTCGAGGTCCCGCCTTATGCTACATGTCGACCACTCTATGGAATCGCTTCCAATCGGAAAATACCACTTATCTCCCGAAAGTGGTGCGATCAATACCACTTCCCACTTTTGAACAAGACGTGACCACAAAGTTACACCGGGTTACGTTATCCTTCTACTCTCTTGGTTCGGCGTAATCGTGGTCTAACCTTGGTACAAGGTTTTCATTAATAACAAACAATCGATTTCTTTATAGGTAATCACTATGACTTAATCCATGCTTCAGGATAAACAAACTAATTATTATTTATTCAGCATCATTACAATGCTCACGCCGGTTGTACTCGTCCTATCACGCAATGAAATGCAATAATTTCAGGAAAACTTAAAATCAAATCCATAGACAGGATTGAAAAGATTATGCTATTGTCTTCTTCATTGAACTTAATCACAGAAAATATGCTCGAGACCAAAACAAGTTTACACAGAACATTCAATCACATAGAGAAGAATAAAATTTGCTTTTATTCAACTAAAGAAAAATCTTGAATACACAAATCACCGCAAAATCTCTTCCCCCTCAATGAATCTAGGGGTTACATTTATACATCAATATATGTCTCTTCGTTCCTTCCGTGAGGATCTATTTTTGTAAATTAAAATCCTAACTACAAATTATTCGAATTAATCGAAAACCATGACAAATGGACCGAAACTAAGCTATTCGACTTCTATCGATTCTAATTGTTCTCAGTGCAATGCATACCTAAGGTATGGACACCCTACGTTACAATTCGAATGATTCTGAACCCTCCTAGCCACAACATGTGGACAAAACCTCCTACATTGCTTGCTAGTGTCTAATTCCCCTGCATCAGACTCCCGAGGGAAATTTTCTTCATGGACTCCTTTCCATGAGCTCTTCTACTGATCTGCCTATCTTCTGAAACATTCCTTCAATCATCCAAGTGGCATATTCCTTTGGTTGGTCCTTCCATTTGATTAAGTACTAAAAGTATTCTTGTCCTCTGGTCTTCCTGAACACTCTTTTGTCCAATATCTTCTTGGTTGCAATGGTTACGCTGGAGGTAGCTACTTTTCCCACTCAGACCCAGCCCTTGTATGCGTCGATCTTTCTTTTGCACCATCATCTTCATACTTGTACAAATCTCATAAACATTAAAAATGGAAGATATTCCACATCAAAAAATTCACACCCTCATAAGAATTTAAAACTTTTCCTAAGTATCTTGCATGGCCCAATCTTTTTGAACTTCAGTTTATTATACTGCTTCTTCGGGAATCTCTCCTTTCTCAAGTGTGCCAAAACCAGATATCCTACTTCAAAATGGACTTCCCTTCTGCTCAATTCTGCTCTGCCTTTATATTTTACATTGTTGCCTTGTAGCTGTTGTTTCACTTGTTCATGTATGGCTTAGATCTCTGAAGCAAATTCTTCACCATCAACACTTCTCATCTCTACCTTTCCCAGATTTCTTAACTCTGATATTCCTCTGGGGTGCATTCCATAAACAATATGGAATGGACTCTAGCCTATGCTAATGTTGGTGAGTCATTATATGCATATTATGCGCGAGGAAAAATATGATCCCACTTCTTGGGATGCTCTCCTGCGAGACTTCTCAACAAATTTCCCAGACTCCTATTCACTACCTCAGTTTTTCCATCAGTCTGAGGATGATAAGTTGAGCTGAAACTCGGTTTGGTACCAAGTTTCTTCCACAGTGTCCTCCAAAAATGGCCCACAAATCTGGTGTCTCTATCTGAAACAATACTCTTGGGCAACCCATGCAACCTAACAACTTCTTTGAAAAAAAAGTTAGCAACATGAGTGGCATCACTAGTCTTATCACATGGAATAAAATGTGCCATTTTGGAGAATTTGTCCACTACAACAAAGACTGCATCATTCCCTCTCTGAGTCTTGGGCAATCCTAGAATAAAATCCATACTCACCATGTCCCAAGGCCTGTCTGGAATAGGCAAGGGAGTGTACAATCTTGCATTATGGCTCCTTCCTTTGGCATATTGACAGATTTTGCAATTTTTCACAAACTTATCCACTTCTGCTCTCATCTTGGGCCAATAATAGAAGTGACTCAGTTGCTCATAAGTTTTGTCAGTACCAAAGTGTCTAGCAAGTCCACCACTATGCTTCTCCTTGATCAAATTTTCTCTCATGGAACATTTTGGTACACACAGCTGGTTTCTTCTAAATAGTAAGTCCTCCTGCAAGAAATAATCCAACCACTAGCTTATATCTGTTAGAACAGGGTTACAACATGCCTCAAATGCTTCCTTAAAATCTGAATCTGTCTTATACAATTCTTTGAGAAAATCAAATCCTACAACTTCAAAATTGGTTTCTTGAACAAGCATGTGCCTCCTACTCAAAGCATCAGCTACTTTATTTACTTGGCCACTTATGTGTTTCAAAACAAAGTTAAAACCTTGGAGATACTCAACCCACTTGGCATGCTTATGATTTAACTTGGGCTGCTGTACAATGTACTGCAAAGCATGATTGTCAGAGTATAACACAAATTCTTTGGACATTAAATAATGACTCCACTTTCTCAATGCTTGAACAACTACATAGAATTCCTTCTCATAAAAGGAATACTTCCTTCTGGTGTCATTCAGCTTTTCACTTAAATAGGCTACAGGCCTATCATCCTGACTCAGCACAGCTCCAATGGCTTCCCCACTGGCATCACACTTCACTTGAAATGGTTTAGTAAAATCAGGCAGAATCAAAACAGGCTTTTCAGTTATCTTTTTCTTCAAAAGTTTAAAGTTTCTTTCTACTTTAGCAGTCCATTTAAATGGTTGTTTGCTCTTTTTTATTGTCTCAATAATGGGTGCATTAATCTTACTGAAGTTTCTTATAAATTTCCTATAAAAACTGGCAAGTCCATGGAAACTTCTTACCTCAAAAACATTTCTGGGTGAAGACCACTCCAGAATTGCCTTAACCTTTTCTGGGTCCATCTTCAATCCTTCTGCAGAAACAACAAAACCCAAATACACCAACTCTTCCTTCATGAACGAGAATTTCTTTAAGTTTATTAGCAGTTTCTCTTGGTGCAACTTCTTCAAGACATAATTAAGATGCCTTGATATTTCATTCAAAGCTGTGTCAAGTGACACTATCGTTGCAAGTGGTGCAACACTAATTGCGTCATAAAGTTACTGGTGTGTTCAGCCAAAATGATGATTGCATCATTCTAGGTCATTATTTCATTTTAAAGTGATTTTCCTCATCACCTCTTGCTAATACGGTGATGATGTCACTTTGGGTCTGTCTTTGAAATATTTAACTACTCAAAACAAAAATCAAATCTATTTCAAAGGCAAGAATGCCATACAGTTGACTCTTCTTCTTCTGAATAAGTACAACTCAACTCCTTTCTTTGGCTAATACTCTTGGTACTTGCACATGATCTTAAACTTTCTCCAGCAGTCTGTTTTAATTCACATACTTGTCTCCTGATTTTCTCATTTTCTGTGGGAGTCATTCTGTAGGCTGCCTTATTTGGTAGATTTGAACCAAGGATAAAATCTATCTGATGGTTGATCTTCCTCACAGGTGGCAGCTCGTCAGGTAAATCATCCACCACAATGTCACAATAATTGTCTAACATCTCTTGATTTCTATTAGAAAATCAGAAATCTTTTTAGAAGTAAGAACTACCTTAGGCTTGAAAACTAAAGCAAAGCTCACCTCTTCTTCTTCAATCTGCTGCAGATATTCCTTCCCGCTCAGCAACAAGGTCTTTGGGTCAACCACTCTGCTTGATGGCTCTCCTTCTTCCATGGGTATCAATGTATGATGTACGCCATCCTTGAAGAACTTGTAAGTGTTCTTATTGCCATCATGCACTGCTGCTCTGTCAAACTGCCAAGGTCTACCCAGCAGTATGTGACACACATCCATGGGCATCACATCACACAGGACCTTGTCTTTATAGTTGCCCATTTGCAGCTCTATCCCACACAGTTCTTTTACAATCAGTTAGTTCCCTTTATGCAGCCAGGACACCCTATAGGGAGTTGGATGCTCCCTTGTCTTCAGTCTCAACTTCTCTATCACCTCAGTGGAAACCAAATTGTCTGTGTTGCCACTATCAATAACTAGCTGGCAGCATTTCCCTTGGACTTTGCATATGCTCCTAAAAAAAGTCTTCCTTTGTGCAGGCTCAGGGACTTCTTTGGCTTGTTTAAACAGGACCTTACTAACCACCACGGACTCTCCCCTCTCTGGTAGAATTTCTTCTTCAATTGCTGCCTCTTCTCCAGCCTGGGCAACAACAGCATTTCTTGGACCAGCACCCACATTCTCTGGGCACTCATAGTGCTTGTGTCCCACTTGCTGACATCTATAGCACCTCAATTCTCTACCTCTGCTTCTGCCTCCTCTTCCTCTATAAGGACCCCTTCTGCCACTTGCATCACCCTCTGTAGATGGATTCTGAGGTGAGCTACTGTTAGCTCCATTCCTGGGTGTAGTAGGCTTTCTTCTACCACCCTGACTTCTCTTTCCACGGAAATTACACCTCTCTTTGGCAGACTGCTTCCTAAGGAGTTTCTCCTCTGCTTTCAAGGCCATCTGGTAGGCCTCTTCCACTGTCTTAGGAGATAGAGGACCAATCTCATCTTGGATTCTAGCTTGAGACCATTCACATATCTGGCAGTCTTCTCTGGTGTGTCTTGAAATTTCTCAGCTCTTATGCTTACACTGTAGAATTCCTCTGTATATTCTTTTACTGCCAGCAACCTCTGTCTCAGGTTCTGCATTTGCCTAAACAATGTTAGCTGATAATCACTAGGCAAGAATTTACCTTTTAACTTAGCCATCATTCTGGTCTAGCTTTTGATAGGCTGCTTGCCAACTCTCCTTCTTTCTGCTCACACTCCATCCCACCAAAGTGCAGCATGTCCCTTCAGCTTTGTTACTGCAAACTTAACCTTCTTATCTTCACTCATTTATTCATAGTCAAAGCACTTGTTCATTTCATTAATCCATTCCACCAGCAATTCTAGATTCAGTCCTCCTACAAAACTCGACACTTCAATCTTGGGCTTAACTGCAGACCCCAGAATAGTTCTGAGGAGCCTCATGTCAGGAGGAATCTCAGCATTTTATTCAGCTTCTTCTATTTCAGGTTCACTGATGTCTTCAGGATCTCTGGGTTGTCTTCGCTCAATGGCATCCATTCTGGCCTCGAACCTCTGCAAGATCCCCAACACTTCTGCATTAGCAATGGGTTTTCCTCTCCTTCTGCCAGCACCTCTACCAACTCGGATTGCCATGTTAATTCTCTGCAAAAACAACTTAAAAACAACAACTCTAATACCATAATTGACAGCAAAAAAATTGAATCGGGCCCCTAAGGAGAGCTGGTCCCTCTACAGTAGCTCTGTCAGCATTTCCCTTCAGTTAATTCCACGTAGTCTTCCTCATTCTTTCATAAGTTTATTTATCAATTTCGGAGAAATTTACAAATAAATATATTCGGCAACTTTGGGAATCTCAAGGTATCCCTGAACTTTTATTCTATCGCTGCACCTTATACTAAGGTTACAATACGTCGGCTTATATTAATAAACCGATTACAATACCCACTTTAATATACCTTAGTCCCAGGCCCACACATACAATCGGTGGAATTCAATGGAATACATATTCCCGTACCTTTTATTAAACCTCGTGCTACTCCTGCGAGCGATCACTGTTCGATGAGCCTTCCTCTAGATCGACGACGTTCGTTGATATCGCACTTCCTCCTCAGTCGAACTTTAATGTACGATGGCACACAAAAAGGTGGTTTTTTGGGGTCCCACCTTATGCTACGTGTCGACCACTCTACAGAATTGCTTCCAATTGGAAAATACCACTTATCTCACAAAAGTGGTGCGATCAATACCACTTCCCGCTTTTGAACAGTACGTGGCCACAGGTTACACCGGGGTTACGCTATCCTTCTACTCTCTTGGTTCACAGACTCAGGGTCTAACCTTGGTACAAGGTTTCCGATTAATAACAAAACAAATCAATTTCTTTTATAGGTGGGGTTCCACTATGACCGGAATCCACAGTTCTGTGATAACCAAACTACTGGAGCACTCATTCAAAGACTGGCATTCTACAATGTCTGCGACACTGGTTATTGTATCATTCTCGTCCTATCACGCAATGAAATGCAACTATTTCAGGGAAACCCAAAGTCAACCATAGACAAGGATTGTGGAGATTTACACAGCGGTTCTCTTCATTGAACTAATCACATGACAATATGCTTGGGACCAAAAAAAGTTTACACAGAAACTATTCAATCACACACAGATAGTCAATGAAGTATTGGCTTTTATTCAACTAAAGCAAAAGCTTAACACACAAATCACTGCGAAAATCTCTTCCCCATCAATGAATCCGGGGGTTACATTTATACATCAACATATGTCTCTTCGGTTCCTCTGTGAGGACCGTTTTTGGTAAATCAAAAGCCTAACTACAAATTATTCGAATTAACTAAAACCATGACAGATGGACTGAAACTAAGCTATTCGACTTCTACTGATTCTAACTGTTCTGAAGTAACATACAGCTAAGGTATGGACACCTTGCTATTATAATTCGAATGAATCTAAACCCTCCTAGCCACAACATGTGGTCAAAACCTCCTACATTGCTAGCTAGTGTCTAATGCCCCTGCATCAGATCCCACAAGTAGCTTCAGTCTAATCAGGTTATGGAAAACAACCCCTTCCTACCTCTTTTGATATCTCTTACCATGACTATAAGTGGAAGAAATACCTAAACTATTATCACATTCCCTTTAGGTCCAGAAAATGTCATAAATATGGGTATTTGTTTAGGTATTTCCATTTCAATGTCAATATCTCACCCCCAACCCCCCTTCTCAAAATGTTTTTAATGGATTTTAAAAACCTCTTCTAATAATCCAAACTCTCATTCTCATCCCCCCTAGATTCAGGAAAATGTCTGAAAGAGTACACAAGTTTTGGAACCCTAGCTTTCCATGAAGACTACCAAATTGAGAGTTATAAGTAGATTGATATAGTGGAGGCTTAAAATGAAGCCCACAAGTAGCTTCAGTCTAATCAGGTTATGGAAAACAAAAAATAAATGAGGTAGCCTATTTTAGATACAGTAGAATCATAAATAGGCTCAATTTTTAATCAACATTTTTTCTAATATTGAAATCATGTAGTTATTATTAATGCTAATGAAAAGACTTCATCACCATTAGTTTTCGATTTTCATGGAATCAGGTAGGCACATGTCTTGACAGTTCGTTGTCCTTAGCAAGTGGGCTTGTTTTGATCAAACTCTTTCCCACAGAACATTTTTGCAGGGCGAAACATTCTGATAGCATTCTGATAATGGAAGTCTGCTATCATTCTGCCAACATTCTCTGCGCTGGGAGGAAGGCTGATAGCATTCTGCCAACATTCTCTGTGCTGGGAGGAATTCTGATAGCATTCTACCAACATTCTCTGTGTTGGGAGGATGAACTCAATCCTTTGATTGATATGGCTCTATTAATCAAATCATTGGACACTTTCAGGCTTCCATAAGGAAGGTTGGCACATGATAGTTCTATTTATTCCCCTCGCGGGAGAACCTTACGGATACATCTGAGAATGAATCTTGGACATACTTTGAGACTTATTCACAAGCCAGCCATATAAGGTAAAAATGGCTATGTATTAGTAGCTCTAGAGGTGGTTCGAGTATTGGCTCTGGCATTAGTTCCTTTGTACAGAAACTACGAATAACTCGATTGAATCAGCTAGACCGGGAACCAATGAAAGGTCGACCAACCTGAGGGGGAATGGGTTCTAGGTGGGCTTGTGACTTCACTGAAACGTAGAGGTATTTCTTCTTGGATGGAACATATAGGTGGAACGGATAGGTATTAATATTTAGAGTTTGAGGTAGATAGATATAAATTATTGAAAGAGTAAGATAGTAGTATTGGACGGTCGAACAACAAAGCATTGGAAACCTAGCTTATATATTGTCTATTGCACTGTAAATAAGTATTTCTTAGTTTCGAAGAGTCATTTCTCCTACCACAAAACTGACGGGTGCATGAAACCCACGTTCTGAGAAAAAATTTCCATCTCCTATCCATAGCCAATTATATGGTAATTTAGGAGGTTTGATATATTTTTACATAGCCAATACTATGGTAATCGAGGAGCTTTTCACTCAACCATCGAAATTAACCTGGAAAAGGAGCCAAGAAGACTAAATCTCGAGGTTTGCATTCAAAGACTGTAAAATCTACAATCTCCCAAGAGTCACGGATCAGTCCTCGTCATATAAAATTTGTATTCGTCATATAAAAATTATATTCGTCATATAATTTTTCTATTCCTTCTTGCAAGCGCCCTAATATTTGAATTGGACTACCTTCCAAGGAATATGTGATGCATCCATGGATGATGAGGTAGTGAAAGGAATTTATAGACTGGTTTGCTTTGTTGAAGGGCTCAATCACAAATTTTAATTGTATCATGTGTTTTATTCAGAACTGAAACCTTGAGATTCTGCTGCTAGGTTTTATCAGAACAAAAGCCATATCAGGCATTTTTTCTGCATGGTATGTGTAAATTTTTTTTTTCCTGAAATTCACATTTTTGTTTATGTGACCCATCATGGCAGCAAAGCAGGATTGAAATTCGTGGTTTTAATGAAGGCATTGAAATTTGTTTTCCCCGCAAGTATGTGTAATTCATCATGTAGCATTTACAATTTTTTTTTATTGCTAGATAGATAGATTATCATCATTTTGATTCTTTTTTATGTTGGGCTATAATAGATACCACCCCCCCCGTTAAGGGCTACTGCAATATCCCGGTTTTTGGATTCACCTATTTAAACAGTTGTGGAAAATAATTTATACACATACATGACCGGTTTCTGGATTCACCTATTTAAACAGTTGTGGAAAATAATTTATACACATATAAATTTTCACTATTAGCATTCTCTTATTGTTACATTATTGGAAATATTGTTGTGTTTCTTTACGCTTCCACCTCTGCCTTTCATATCTTTGTGCTTGCCCTTTCGGTTACATCAATATGTTTTTGTCCAAAAATCTATTTAATAAAACGTGGTCATGGAATGCATATATACTCCATATGCAAATTGAAAAGCTTTTGTAACAGTGAGCTTATATATTGTAATAGATTTTATGACTGCAAAATGGCTACTATGATTCCTAATAAAAGTAGTTATTCCTTTTTATGACCTGTTAATACATGCTGACCAACAAGCTTTGTACTCAACTTGCTAGCCAAAAAAACATGCTTGTTGGATGTGGTACGAGCCAGTGCGAAGTGAAAAGTGATTGTATTAATTAGGTCTTAATACAAATTGACTTTGATAAAATATTATGTGCACTATGTGCAGCTGTGGGTTTATTGAAATATGGTGATTTTTCTGTCTATAGACCAAGAAGTTCGAGGCTATTCCTAAAATCTAGGATGATCCTATTCTTATTCCTAAAATCCACGATTAACCTATTCATATTCCTGAAAACAAGGATCTTTCGGTAGGGACTCACTGCTTTGCAACTTATATGGTTGAATATTGGATTCAAATAATAAAATCATGATGAATAAGGAAAAATTTATTCATATCAAATTGCGTTATTTATTTCATGGTAGTTATTTACGGCAATAAGTAGGTCCTTAACGAAGATAAAAAATGAGGGGTCAAAATTCACATGTTTAGTGTATACATTAGTATTGGATTAGTGCTAGAAACCAAAATCAAGAAGGAAATTTTTGGTAGTTTCATACAAATATTAGGGAGCTTGTTGTATTCCATAAAGTGACTTCATGTGATGGAAAACAAGATAAGAGCCCTATTGAGAAAATTTTGGGTATCGTTTTATGTAAATTTCTTCATTTAATGTTCCATGCAGAATGGTATATTTTATTTCCAAATTATATACTTCCCAATCTTAAGAAGTAGCAAGTGAAATAATATATTGGATTTTGATCCATGTTTACAATATTTCCCAACTTTAAGAAGTAGCAATTGAAATAACATATTGGATTTAATCCATTTTTTACAATAGGGGAAATTTTTTTTGAATAATCAATGCCCTCAACCTTTAAGAAAATTTTGGCAACTAGATGTGTTGTAAAATCATTGCAATCAACATAAAATGCATAAATGTTTTTGTTGGGTAAATACCAACAAATGGGTTTGAACCTTGAATCTCACAATTTACATAATACTTCATAACATGACAATCTCCAATTTAGATACTCCCCTATGGTCTATAATAAAATGTATAAATTAAATGCATAATAATAAATAATAATTAAAAAAAGGAAAATTGAGAGACATTAGCCTAACTAAGAGCATGATCTAGGTAAGGGACATGATCATTCAACCATAGTGAGTAGTCAATATAACTAAGTATATGATCTCAAGGCATTACATCAATCACTATCTATCACTTTTTTTTTTTGAAATCATTTATATCACTTATTTATTAATGTATTATTTGTCTATATAGATTTTAATTTTCTATATTCTCTATGTTGGATATTCTTTAGTAAATAAGCCTCGCTTGTTCCATTGGTGTCAAAACTATGTATGATTCCATCCTTTGGCCACATTATTTTTTAAAATATATCATTTATTCTTTCGGAATTTCTCCAAATCACAAATCTTTAAGTACATGTTATTTATAAACTTTTAAATTTTCTAAGAATATAATGCAAGTTGAAGACTAATTATTGTTAACAATTATTACTACTATACAAACTACCCAGAATAATAATTAAGTCACCAATTGCAATTGGATGAAGCTAATAATATCAATACCTTGGAACATTTTTTAAATCATAAAAAATCAACTATCTTTCAACACATTTGACATATAGCTATTTAAATTTCATAAAATTCTACTAAAAATTGAATATTAATAATTTTCAATAACTACCATAGTTATATAAACTAAATGGTTGGTAAAATATAAGAGACATCAATTCATGATCAACATCAAAACACTTATCCCATGATACATCTTACATTGCTAAAATTAACAGAGAAATCATAAAAATTTACTAAATTATAACTTCTTTTTTTTGTAAGTTGAAGTTTCTATTAATAGAAAGGCATACCCAAGGAAGTAAAAATGCATATGGCCTCACCCCGAATACGTTTTTTGACCCATTCGATATCCATACAACATACAAAATGAAAAATTTCCAACTGAGTGGTACAGAGCCTGAGAGGCCTAACATTCCAAAAAACTAAAAGAACAAGAAACACACCAATGAATATAATCAATCGTCAGAGCTAATCGAGGCATGGTGGTCTAGCCCACTTCCTGGGGGAGATGGAGGAAGATACATGCAGTTGAAATGGTGCTCAAAGTAAGCAAGCCAAGTTTCTCATTTTTCAACATTTTCCATTAGTGAATTCTTCCCACACCAGAGCACAAACACCCTCTCATAAACATGGCTCTGGAGATACTAGATATTCTCAAATTTGGCCATGAAAACCTTGTGCTCCTCCTAGCTTGATCAAGGGCATCCAGGTGAGAAGAGATAGATTAGACCAATTCAAGGATCAACAAGGAGATTCTTGTCCTCCTAGGTGGAGTATGGCCCATAATCCCAGAATGTCCATAGCTCGAGAGGGCCCAAGATGCTTAAACATGTTGAATTCCCTGCACACGGCCACCTGCTCCAGAACGACTACTAAATTGCGTGACCATCTTACAACGACAACCCAACATGGAAGAAATCATGAAGAAACGACCCCCACGAGTACGACTATAGTGACTCACTCCCTGCCTCGAGCTTCCACCCTAGATATAAATAGCATCACCCCGAAACCCAAAGAGTTCGGTAGAACCTTCAAGATTGGTCAGAGCAATTATGTGCGAGGAGCGGGGGTGAGTTTCATAATGGAGATCAGAGGGAACCTTCAGAGCTGAAGTAAAGAGACACCCATAGAGTTACTGTCTGCCACCCAGAACCAAACAGACCCAACCGAAGACCAGAGAGAAGAGGAAAACCAACACCAAATTCCCCGCCGCCAGGAATTCACCACCCGAGTATAGCCAATTTGGGCCAGAGAGGAAGAAAGAAACCTAAGGGGAGAGATCCAAATATAAGTAAATGAGCACCCGAAATAGAGTTGTAAGGAAATTTGAACCCAACACCAGAGTCAAAGAAGAACAAAAAGGGGTGAATTAGATTGAGTAAACCCAAACAGCAACAGCTGGGATATGAGAAGACATAGAGACCAGCACCAACCATGTCCCAGAATAACCTCCCCGAGAGTTACAATGCCACTCGCGGACCCATAATTGCAAAGGAAAAGATTAGATATATGAAACCAGGCACTCCAGAAGCATCCCGAAAGTAGCCAAGGAGAAGAACCCTAGGAGAAGAAGGAAATGAAGTTTGGAGCCAACCAAAACCAAAGAAAAAGCTTCCACCAGAGAAGGCCTAGGAAGGAAATTTTCTCAGATAAAAAAAGTAGGTGAGATGATGAAACTTGGGACGCACCTGAAGCGGACAGGATGGACCATCGCCCTAGAGAAGAAGCCAGAAATGATGCGAGAAAGGAGATAGGCACATAACACAAAGAGGCATTACACAACCAAAGAGAATTTCCATCAATAGAATATAACCAGAGGAGGAGTGGCACCATCACGTTGAAACAAATGCACACATGAGAGAATGAATATTAACTTTGACATGGTGGAGGGGTTGATGTCCTACCCTCTCCTGCCTTAAACATTGTAAAATTGGCATCCATCACATGATGGGTGACTATCCCAACCCGACACCCCCATCGGGGAATAAATTTTATTATTATTATTATTATTAAAATAATTAATATATGAGTTAAATATATATGCATTTTCAAAACCATGTAATAATATTGTTTACCATGGAGATTCATTCCAACTTTACCATAGAAATTTTTAACTTGTTTGTGGTCGATTATGAGGCCAATGTGTGATTATTTCCGTGCTCTACATAGATTTGACATGTGTCCTTTAAAAAAAATAGAAAATTAGTTAATAAAAAAACATCTACTATAATAAGAAACAAAAATGAATATACATATTTGGTTTTTTTTATTGAAAACGTTATTGAACATCAATAATCCTACTGAGTGATAAATGAAATATTTTAATGTTCAAGTGAAGCAACATAATATTGTATCAAATTTTCAAAGACATAATGTAATATATTTTCACTTATGAGAAAGATGTATAACTCTTGTATTTTTTACAAATATTCCAATATAGGACTTGAATAAACTATCTCAATATCCATATTAGCTCATTTGTTTCAATATCAACTTTACATATATTTCTATATAAAAAAAGGTGATGATGATGATGATGATGATGATGATAACTAAACATTTCAATGCCTAAAAAAAAGAGGTAATTGAAAATAAAAATATTAAATTGTTTCTTACAACTAGTTATAAGAAAAAAAATTCACTTTGCTAAGTTATTGAACATGTATTTAAAAATATATTACTTAAAAAATATATAGTTCAGTGTATATAAGTTTTTTAGTCTCACTATTTTATATTTTGGTTCTTTTTTTTTTTTTGGATGATTTGGCCTAAAATCTAATAGAGATTCGTTGGAATTGTAAATTTAAAGTGTGTATTGTAAGTTTAAAGTGTGTATGAAAAATTACAAATGATGTCTGTGTAGAGGGAAACACATGGTGTGTATAGCATGAGTGTGTAGGGAGTGTAGAGAGAGAGAGAGAGAGAGAGAGAGAGAGAGTCAATATATATCCATCATAACTATTGCTAAAAGAACTTTACACCTCAAGAGCATTGATCCCTTTGGGTTCTTGCTACATCCATGGTTTAAATGGATCTCTACTTGTAAATAGTTCTTGTTACAATACCATGGGCCAATACCATAGTTTATCAAAACCATATGCCCAATATGATGTGTTGATACGACATTTTATTTAACTAATTGTTTGAGATAAATTAATTAAAAAAGCACAATTAACTTGAAAATAAATATTAACCCTTTATTTGTAAATATTATTATGAATATTATAAAGTATTCCATGGATGTTAACCCTCTACCTTCAATCTAATAATTACATATAATTAATTAAATTCATGAAAGATCTATTCTAAAATAAGCATGCCTATAGTCATAATTATCAAGACTACACAAATTACATCGAATAATAATCCAATTAACTAATACAATTAAAAAAAATACGGAGGAAAGTGATAATATATATACCTTGTAACATTTTTAAAAGCATGTCATTATTAAGAAAAAATCACAAGGGTATATATAAAGTATGAAGTCTCAAGTCAAGTTATTTTATTCATTACGAAATAAGATTATATGAGGTTTAAATATACATTTTAAGAAGGTAACTCAACTTTTACCAAAAATAACGAAGATTTAAATATATAAATTGGAGTTTAAAAAAATATTAATAAATATTTTGAAGTAGATTATTTTTAACCATCTCTTGCAGATCAACCCGATGGGGGTGAGAATTTGGTTAATATGACAATGCTAAGAAGAGTGCCAGAAGCATATATGGCTTCTCTTTAGATGGGCATGGCAGAAGGTAGTTAATACCTCTACATTAATAAGTGTTCCATATTGATGGATTTAGTGAAAAACTTTACATCGATGAAAGAGTGGAGATACGAGTTTTTTGAGTTACGAGGAAAGGACAATACCTCAACCTCCCATACTAGTTTCTCACTGTGGGAATTTTGGTATTGTAGGTATTTTTGTTGGCTCATATTCCTTTTGGTTTGTATTGTTTCCATTGTGATTATTAGGAGAAATTTCAATTTCTATCTTCAGTGGTGATTAGTGTCTCAATTGGTTTCACATGCTTTGTACAAGTCAGCATCTAGGCATTGGGCGTTGAAATTTTGTATATGTTGAAAACTATGTTGTTTCTTTCCATTTCTAGTATGTATGGAAACTGTGGTGCTTTGTTTCTTGTCTATTATTTATTAAGTGGTACTTTGTGTTTGCAAGTTTCATTCTCTTTGTCTTGTTCTTATGCCTTAATCTATTGAATTTAGGGTATATATTGGTATTCTCAGTGCAATATAGTTTTGTGTCAGGAGATTTGGGGAAAAATAAGTTTGTTTCCTTTCCATTGGAGATAAATTCTCTATTGTTGGGGGTTATTATGGGAAGTTTGATTAACCACAATTGGTTTCTGGATTTGGTAGTGTTGGGGTCTGAGTCTTGTCATTTTACTTCTCTGCTCCAATTTTGTTTGGTTTGGCATGTCTAGAAATCCTTTCATTTTGCATTGAGGTTTGGATCTTGTTTCAATTCTTTTTTTTTTGGTTAGTGTGTTGTTAAAACATTAATGTTCCTTTAGATTTGGGTAATGAAATTTAGTTGTGCCAAAATTGATAATATTCTGAGTTATGGTCCTTTGGAGTGGTATTTTGGTGATGATTTGATCATTTTTCGGTTGGTTTTTAAAGTCCTTCCTTATCGATCTTCTTATTTATTTTTTTGGCATAGGGCTTATTAGTCGTTGTACTCAGTGTTTATTTGCAACAACTATCTTGCCTCCAAGGAAAATAATGATCAGTCAGAGAGGTGGTGGTAGAAATATTCGGTTTAAAATGGCTCACCCTTTTACTTACGATACTATAGCCATTGTGTTTGATGCAGTCCCTGTAGAGGTCCATAAGGAGATCCTTGTGTTGGAAAATTTTGAGGCAAGGGATCTCCCACACTATTCTGATTCAAAATTTGTGAGGGAAAATGAAAAATGGCTTCCTTCTCTTGGTATTTACGAAGATGAGACATCATATTATGAGATCTTTGGCCATGAATCAATAATTTTTTACTTTTTTGTGTCCTATATTTAAGTATAAACATGTGTAAAAATGTAATTATTTAACCTCCTTAGAAGACCTCAAATGTATGTTGCACAAACTGAGATTATGTTTCGAAAATGTAGACTCTATTCTAATGAAGGTGGAATGTTTCTTGGTGAGTGATTCTACTTCAAGAGATATTACTGATCGTCTCTCTAATATTTTTTACATCCCTACTCTCATTTCTTCAGTTGATTATTAGTCTTTGTGAGTTGTGGTATTCAATCGCTCCCTTTTTTTGTGAGGTTAATGTGTTCTTCTAAATTGTATGGACACACACTCCTTTTGCAAGCTTTGTGGACTAAGGAGTGAGGTTTTTTTGTTGCCAATTCTACAGGACACGGGGATGTAGAGGTTATAGACACTATGTCTTGTTTTGGTTCATTTTTAATTGTAAGGGGCTAGTTATCTCTTTCGAATGTCAATAATTGGTATGGAGGAAGCCTTTGGTGTATTGTTGCATGGTTCCATGAAAAAAATTATGGGTGTTGGCATCATTGTGTATTGTAAATTCTTTGCTCAACTGTTGGGAAACTTACTTAGAGAAACTCTTATCTTCATCATCATCTTTCTGTCAAAATCATGCATGAATTTTCTTATGTTCTATTATGCATGGACATATGGTGACTCTGCCTACTATTAGACATTTTTGGCCTTATTTTTTGGGTAGTCACTTTACCTTAAATGTTGTGGATCCTTGTATAAATTTTGATATAGTCTAGTTATCTTCTTGTGAATGAGATCTATGTGGTCATGGGAATTATAAAAAAGCAATATGTAAATTTCCATTTTTAATGACAAGTAATATGAAGTATTTTTATCCAAAAAAATAGTCCCTTGTATATCAATAAGCTAGGGCTTTTATGAATGATGATGACTCCAAATAATCAAAAGAAAAATAGAGTGTGTTATTGAAAATTAAAATATTTAAGTTAAATGTTAATTAAATAGTAAGCCATATAAATTAAATGATTGGTAAACATTGATAGATATAAAAAAAATTATTGCATGATACATCTCACATGATTAAGATTTTAAAAAATCTTTAAAAATAGCTAAAAATAATGAATTTAATTAAAAGTGCAAAAAGAAAATAATTGATTTTGATATGAATCTCAATCTTTATCATATTCATGTTTATCATCGCAAAAAGATATAAAATAAGAAAAATATTTAAAAAATGTAATTTTTTTTTTGAAAGAAAAATACATTATCGTAGTTATTATGATTTCTTATCAAGTTGGTTAACCAAACACAAAGTCTTAAATAAAAAATAATCAAAAAATAATGACTTGATGAATATTTTAATATATGAAAAAATCACAATTCTTAAGTATTAGTTATGTATCCAAACCTAACTTCAAAGTGTACACACAAATATCGGAACATTCTTCCTTTGAGGTCACAATGCGCATTAAGTTGGTAACTTTTTTATTGAATATTTACAAAATGATCTATAAAATGATGGAGTATTAACTACATTCATCATGAAAATATTAGATATGAATGTAGAGCAATGGAAACAACAAAATTTTCCATCACGATAAATATTTTAACAGCTAAAATCCTAAATAATTAAAACACTTTATGAGTTAATTACTAAGTGTGATAGTATTAAAAAGAGGTTAATGGACTTTTTCTTTAAATTCATTAAGGTGGTGAAAGTATTGGAAGATTAAGTCTTATCATGATGTTATGTGATTAAAGAGGAAGAAAATGAATTCAACCAACTTGTTTATTTCCCAAAGAAAAAATTGACAAATACTTTTGTTTCATTAGTAAGAATCGAAGTCACCCTGTTTTCGTTGAGATAAACACCCTCTAATTTTTTTCCTACACTTGAATTTTGGAGCCTACTATCAATATTTCGATCAATTGTTCCATGATCACTTCTTGGTTAGTTGATAATTTGTTAAGTCTTTGAGCTCCCTGCTTGAATTGCAAGTATTGAATTCACCCACATGCACATGCTCAAACCGTAATGAATTCATTAGTGGATTCCTTCATCCAATCTTGAACATGCCTAGAAAAATCCAACGAGATAGTACGTGTGTAATTTTAAATTCATGTTGACACTTGGTGTGCATTGTCATTGACATTTTCTCTCTTTTAGTTGCATTTGTACTTCTATTTCGGTGAGTTTTTCAAACTATCACTTGTGCGCACCTTCACTTTCACAAGTGTCACTTTCATATTTTCGACTAAAAATTTTTCTTTCTTTCAATTTAATTAGTGTTGTTTTCATGTTATCTTCACTCTTGCATGTGTCACTTTCATCATCATTCACATATCGCAAGTGTCGTTCACACTTTTCTCTTCATATAGAAAATGTCTTCTTTTGACATGGGAAGTGTCTCTTATCGTGTAAAGTGGAGTTTTGGCTTGTTTCAAAGGGTATATTTGGTGTTGATGAATTTATCTATTCATGTAGACATTCTTTACACTCATTACCAAAATTTTATGCATTGTCACACAAGTGTCGTCATTATTATCGCAAAGTATACCTTTAGTGTCGCACTTAGGGAAAGTCATCGCAATGTCGTCGCATTGAGGGAAGAATGTTGTTCATGTATTATAAGTTATCAATGTTATGTCTTAAAATGTTCTAAGTGTATGATCATGCTCAATTTTTTTCTTTATTCACTTCTGTCTCACTTTTTTCCACACTTAGCCTCATCCAAAAAAGTTCACTCTTGGGAAACTTGAACATACTCAACCTTCCTAAATTGCACATTGCCAATATCAACCTTTAAGCCCCAACCTTTCCTCTTGGAATTTTTCATCTCGTAGTCACAATTTGCAACTTTAACCCTTGAGCTCTAGAACTGCGCAATTTTTGCCTCCCAGTCAGCCTTAACTGTGCACTGTGCAGTCTCAAGCCTCAAGCTTCCATCCTGACACCTTGAGTTGTGTAATTTCATAATATATTAGATTTAAATCCCTCTATAATTTTACACTGGAAAAATTCAAGCCTCAAGCCTCAAGCTTAATGTCTTTAACCCTTCAACTACATAATCTCCTAGGTTGTTCTCCTGCCAAATCTGCGTATTAGGCAACTCCAAGCCCTGAGCCTAAACCTTGATCTCTTGAGCCCCCAAACTGCACAGTCACCTAGTCTGGCCTCTCAAAACTACGCATTGGGAAACATCAAGGCTCAAACCTCAAGCTTGACCTCCTAAGTCCCTCAACTCTGCAATTCCTTGAGCCTATAATTCAAGAACTGTGCATTGGGAAACCTCAAGCCTCAAGCCTTAGTCCTGCTCTCTTGAGCCCCTCAACTGCACAATCCTTTGACTCTAGCCATCTCGAACTATGAATTGCGGATTCTCAAGCCTCAATCGTGTACCTTGAACTTTGGGACTACACAATCACTAAGTTAGTCACTGAACCAGTCACTAGTTCCAACCCTAACAATCATGAAACATGTTACATTAGGGTTTTTTCAGACTAATGGCTTCTTGTCATGAATATTTTTTAGTTACAGGTACTCTTTCTTAGCATGACAGGATGATGATGGATGGAAAAGAGATAGAGACAATGCTAGAAAACACTTATGCATCTGAAAATATCAAACGATAATCAAGCGAGAGGATGAAGGAACACAAGATTGCAATAGAATACAAAACATAAAGATCACATTTAAGACTCCTTATTTCAGGTCATGAGGAATAATCTTGTACTATCTCTCAAGAAGACTAAAGACAAAAGCAAAAAAAGTGACTTGACATTTCCATGTCATCATGCAATCCATGTCATCAATGTCATGGAATTTTAGGCCATGAATCATGATGTGCCACATCATTTTTGGATTATGTAAATTCTATATTCAAAAATGTAATTTAAAGTGGAAGTGAAAGAGTCATTCATGTAATATGAAAATTCACGTTGGAGTCAAAACGTCTTAGAGAAGTAAAACAATCATGAGGGTAGTCCAAGGGTCACCAGGGAGGTGGATTATCACCCCATTTTTTTTATATACACCCTCATTGTTCATGAAATGGAAATTTTCACCTTGGCTCCTCCTACCAGGCATTAGATAGGAAGATATTTGTTTTGGAGGAGCAAATGAGTACTCTAATGCTCCACTATTGGGGCTAGTAGTGTTCAGTGTCTTGATATATCTTGGAACTTTTACTTAATTCATAAGGTCGTTGAGCCAACATGCTTTCATGCATATGTCGTGAATATTGTAAGACGATTCTTTGAATGTTTTTTATGTATGTTCTTTTCGTCTCTACTAAGGAAATCGAAATATTTCGATGGATTTGCAACTTATCTTGTTGAAGGTGTGTTGTCCTTTCTTTAGCAATCATTGCTTGTGAAATATTTTCTCATTGATTAACGATTCATTCATATGTATATGCTCGTATGCCTTTTATAAATTAGTACTATTACTTTTCTTTAAAGGGCCCACTTTTCTTTTCCCTTTCGGTAGAAGTACCTTGATACTTCCCACAACTGAATATTTAACAAGGCATACTCACCTGTTGATCCAAAAATACCTATTTATTACTCTCTTATATTGAAATTTGTATCCAAGGAGAATCTACAAGGATACATGGTAGTCAGAGCCAATAATCTGAATGTGCCTCCTACTCCAAATGGTGCGAGGTCTAACTATGACTTCACATTAGGGAGACCCCATTGGTTAATGGATTTCCAGCACCGTCAACAAAATGGCGCTAGAAGGAGGACCAGATGACAAGTTCTGTCCATTGAGTCTATTTTGAATTTCTTATCTTGAATGGCTCATCCTCAAATCATACTCCCAGGGTTTTTTTCTAACCTATCCCCTAGTAAGCTTTCAATCCCTGATGAATCTCTTTAGGACTTGTCTCAATTCAAGTTTGATGGTGAGGGTGATACATCCATTACCGAGCATGCACCTCTTTTTCTTAAGTTTTGTGAATATTATGAAATTGATTGTGAAGATGTGGCTTGTATTGTTTTCTGCCTCACCCTTGAAGTTCAAGGAAGTCGATGATGTCACACTCTACCATTTTCTTCCATTTATTCTCTTAATCATCTTGTTGAGGAGCTTCATTTATAATTTGATAGGTATGATTACCGAGATATTTATAAAAGATTCAATCAACTTAGAATGAAGTATGATGAATTAGTTGAGGATTTTTCTAACTTGATTCCTTCACCTTTGTTATGAATTTACTGAAGAAGATACAGATAAAGGATTTCTTGAAACAAAATTTTGAGCATTTGGTTCATATTTCTTTGAATGGTGAATCCAAAACACTTGATGTTTCTTCTTCCCCAACTCTTGTAAATCGTGAGACACCTCTAATTTCAGGGGAGAAACTTTTTATTCCTGTTGTTCCTTGTCTTCCTCCTTTTCCAATTCCAATGAGGGTGACCTGTCATGATGATAATAAAGTTGATAAATATGCATATCAAATTCCTAATCCATCTTCTCATCCATATCCCACTTTTAATGACTCAGATCCCATGAAGGAAAACCTAGAATTAATCATGAAGCCTATGGTGAAGAGTAGCTTTTCCATTCCTTAAGTGGGTATTAACACTCATAATGTAACTCTCGTCTCGAATTTTATTTGTATACCTCTAATCCTCTACAGTATCTTTCGCACGACCCCTTGTCCCAACTTGATCTTCCCAATCCATCTCTTCCAAATTTGACTAGTGAACAGATGCAAGGTAGTTACATTTCGTAGATAGAGGAGAAGGAAGATGAAGATTATTTCAATATTTATTCTCTTTTCAAATTCCTTAGTGTGAAGATGGTATTTCCTCATTCTTTGTTGATATTGAATCTGTTAATCATGGTAATGAATCAAATGAGATCAGTTTTCTTAGACCTGTAGTCTTGGGAAATGTTAGCGCAAGGAGTCACTTCTTGAATGCATAAGGAGTAAGCCTTACACATCATAGTTCATTTCAAATTTTCAAAGGCTTGTTTGAGTATAGGGATGGATTCTCAAAGATTTTGAAATGATTTTTTTATATTCTTTAATACTTTCACGCATTTGGCAAGTTGTGGAAAGTATAAATTGTGTGGTTAAATTGCTAGTATAGGGAGCAGAGTGTACAAATGGAGAATATGGATAGCTTGTACCTATTACAGGAAATATTCCTATCCTAAATTGGTCACACATATATGGCACTTTACACAAACTTTTTTTATGTAGAGTAAACAACATTGAGAAAATATATTGCATGTATATAGTATTCCATAAATCGTTTATGAAATATTCACTGACATTTTCTGTAACACACATATAATTTTTAGAAAACTGAAAGCATATAATTTACTTTTAAATCCTTTAACAACTTCTCACTCACACCTTACTAATTGTTGAAATTCATATTTTAGAAGAAATTAACAAAGAGAATAGACACACCACACACTAAATGTTCTTTGATTCACAAAATCCTCTAGCATGAAGTAAAAAGGGATTTTTATTATATTCAATCTTCAGGTAGACCAACATCCAACCTGGAAAAAGTATTTACAAGTGGTATATATAGAAAGAGAGGCACCAACTCCATCTCTTCTAAAAGTAAAGAAACATTAATTCTAAC
The DNA here is from genome assembly GCA_034641835.2 of Pinus albicaulis. Taxonomy (NCBI): domain Eukaryota; kingdom Viridiplantae; phylum Streptophyta; class Pinopsida; order Pinales; family Pinaceae; genus Pinus; species Pinus albicaulis. Next base: position 346,657 of record JAXQQM020060730.1, on the reverse strand, counting down.
ATTACATAGGTGTCAAAACACATTAGACCTTATCCCATCAAAATCTAACAGAAAAGACAGATGGAGAAGAAATAAGAGGGGAAATCTGGGCTAAAATGCTAAGTGTATTGTCATGCTGCCCCTTTTTTTGTTGATTTATCTCCTTATGTCTTGGGTCTTTAATAACCATGTATATTCATTTAATAAGACCTCCAACAACCTCATAACCACCTTTTACCATCACTTGTATTATCCATTTGGTTATCAAAGACCCAAGACATAAGGAGATAAATCTTTAGTTAAAATAGGTGCTACTGAAAATTCCTGTAAAAACCTGTAACTGCGCAAAATCTGGAATGCTACCAGAATTTTCAGTAGCACCCTGTTTCTTTTTCAAAAATACACATAAAATGCTAAAAATCATGTGCAGACTTATATTTCTTGACACTTTAAGCCGTTAAAAATTATGGCTGATAAGCAAAAAGGTACTTGTACCAAAAACATTTTTTCCTTCCCTCTATGTGTGTTGCAGCTTCAGTAAGCTTATCCAAGTTTTTTTTGCCGTCAGCAGCTAATCTGGATCTGGTTTCTCTTGTGGTTACTTCCTTTACAATTGCTTTCTCCTCCTTAGAACCCTTTTGTGCTTTTCCTCTCTTTGAGGGCTTTGAGTGTTGCTCTGAAGGAGTTTTTTTCTTGTTTATCTTCATGGATTTCTCTGTCTTTGACCCTTCATGCTTACCTTCAATATCAATGACCTCCATCATTAAGCTTGGATTATGTAGAGCCTTGGATTTAAGCCTAAACTTATTGCTTTCTCTGGTATGCCTCTTCCTGGTGCTAGCAACATGTTCTTCTTCTTATTGTTAATGTCGTATTCAACATCCTTAAGGAGTTATTCATCTGATTGTGTAGGCTAATACTCTTTCTACATATTTTTTTGAATATGTTCTTCTGGAATTTCTCGAAGCACCAGCGCTTTTGATTTATTTGTAGTTGCAGACTTTCCTCTTCGGGCTCTAGTGTAGACATTAGGAAAAGAGGGAACAAGGGGTATGTTGCACTAAAAACTATCACCTTGACATTATTTTGACTATATGAGCTCATTGTCACTCATAATTACCTCCTTTGCAAGTCTTACAACCTTTAATCCTCATGTAAAGCCCTAAAACTAGGAGAAAAACCCTAAAAAACTCCAAAACCCTAGGTACGCAGGTAATGTGAAGCTTACCTGCATTCTTGGCTGGGGAACGTAGGTAATGTGAATCTTACCTATCTTACATAATGCAGTTTCTCTGTGTAATGCCTGCGTACCCCTGTCAAATTCAAAAGGGCGAGAAAGTAAAGTGAAAAAGTTGATTTTTGGTCAATTCTAGAAGCTTCTGGATGAGATTTTTTTGGGGTGAGTACGCTCTTGTAAGTTTCATGCATCCCACACCTTAAGGAGCTAACCCTTTGATGTGAGGAGCCTATCCCTTTGAAGGAGGATTCTATCCCTTCATAGGTGGAACCCTAACCTCCTCATCTGCACTATAAAAAGAGGCATTGGGCAGCCTCAAAGGGAGTTTAATCTTTAGTGTGTGATTGAGGTGAAGTGCTGTTGAGATTTAGACTCCTTTCTGCCAAGATTTTGTGAGGAAAGATCAAGTACCTCTATCTGCTTCTGGAGGAAGAGTGCAAGGCTTATCAAAGTAGAGGAAACTCCTACTTCGGACCCTGGGAAGGCCTGTGCAACATCAAGGCTGAAAAGGTTGTAAGGTTCTTCTATTATTTCAAAGTTAATACAATCAAGTTTGTTTTTCTCAATAAATTTTCGTTCGATTTTTTATTTCAATAAGCTTACATTTGATCGTTTATTTCATAGATTCCTTGATCACTATGATAGTTATGTTTTATAATTATTTTTTATACAGGTGCTATTTAATATTTGTTTGTTTGTGATTACAAGTCTTTAAAGACGACACTTCCAAGTGATGGAAGAACTATTGTTGTGATGGAAGAACTATTGTTGCGATAGAAGAACTATTGTTGTGACAGAAGAACTACTGATGCAACGGAAGAACTACAGTTGCAAATAAGTGTTTGGATCTAAGGTAGGATCGACACCTTTATAGCATTTACTTGTAAAACAAATATATTTAGGGAAAGATAAACTTAGTTGTTCTTTTGTTGCTAGATTGTCTTCTGACACTATGGAGATCGATCTTGTCCACAAGATAGATTTATCCGGCCAACAAATTGGTGGCTCCACTGGGGAAAGAATTTGATTTTTGGTTTTCCTTTGTTTTGACTTGAGAAAAAAAAAATTCTGGTTTTTGATTGATGTATACTGGCTTGGGTAGCTTAGCTTTAATTTTCATTCAAAATTTTTGAAGTATTTTTATTTTTTCTTAAAAAATTTTAGGGGACCACACTCTGTCTTCACAAACAGTGAGGGCAGATCCGCATCTTCCTTGAGTTAATAGTGTGGGACCGCACCTGTTGCCTCTGGAGCCTACGAACTCTGTCAAATTTTTTGAAAAACTTACGATTTATTCTTCTAGTTAGGTTTAGATTTTATTTAGGACTCATAGTGTCTACCCAGATCTGTATTTTTCCTATCAAAAATCTCTTGTGAGTGAGTTTCGGTAGGATTTTTTGTTTTGAGTGATTTGCTAGAAGTTTCTACTTAAAGATTAGAATCTTGAAATACCTTTGGTTTCTGGTGTCTTTTGTCTTCTTGATGAGTCTCTCTTAGTGGCTAAAATCATTCTTAATTAGTTCTAGTTTTCTCTTTGCAAATCTTTGAACAAACTTTGTTATAAGTTTTGAATTTCATTTTTACAAAAGAAAACATATTTGCATGTTTTTTTATTTGTTTGTTATTCTATGCAAATGGATCCTTAGTTTACTGAACAACTAAGCAAAACATTCTCAAAAAAAAAATTAAAGCTTTTATTCAATTAGATTTTCAAAGTTTGTAGATCTCAAAATTAGTTTTTCATAGTTTTGAGTGCTTTTCTAGAACTTGTAGATCTCTTTTGAAGGAAATTGTTTCTTGTAGTTTCGAGTTTTGAAAAGTAAAAGGGATTTATTGTGAGCATTGATTATTCGTCTCATTTTGAGTTCTTATTGAAAAAACAAAAATATTTTCTTTTCATTTCCATGTTGAAAGAAAGAATTGTTTCTTAAAGAATTGCATTCTCGAACTCTTTCTTTTAGCTAGAATTTCATTGAAAGAAAAACAAATTGCTTATCATTTTAGGTGAATTTTTAGTGTGTTTGGATTCAAGTCTTCACACCATCAAAGTTTAATTTCCATACCTATTGACTTAAAGAACAGCCCACAAAAACAACGCTTAATTAAAATTGATCTAGTAATCTTTTTTATTTTTAGGGCTCTTATCACCAATATAGCGAGGCTAGTATCTTGGAGTAGGGAGTAATTAACTCTCCAAGATAGTTAAAACAAACAAGTAGATAAATCGTGTGGTAGGAAATAAATCCAATTGTAATTGGTACAATCTGGGAAGCTTCTCTTAAAAGAGTTAATCACGAGATCATGTCTGAACCTTTGAGACAATCAATTCTGTTTCATTGGGAAATATAGAAGATCTGCACACATTAAAAACGGTAAACCTCGGATTAACCATTTTCGAGGAGCCTGGGGTCACTTGTTGGTAAACCTCGGATTGACCATGTCGAGGAACCTTCAAGGGGATTGAGCTTTTTTACTCTGCCCTTGCGCGTAGAATCAGATCGTAAACTGTTCCCCCAGTTGTATTTGTTGCTATTGGTAACCTTAGTGTCCATAAACTTAAGATTATTTCCTAAGGTGACAGTGAAGGAAAGATCTCATTGTACCTAGGGCAGACGTCGACTATACTCACTTGGACTCTCTGGGGGGTTCTCTTCACTCGAGATGGTTTTGTGAAGAAACTTGTGCTAGTCTGTTTCATTAAGCAGGTTTTCGGGGTAACTGTTCCAAACCGCCCTTTCTGTATTAAACTTATACTAAGTTGGATTTCATCACCAACTAGTGTTTTAGTACGGGAAGTTACTGTTTGTGTGTGGTTTGAGCTCTTATATTTTTTAGGCATGTGATTTAGTTGTTTGGTTCTTTAGAGACTTAAGGTGTTTTCATTGAAATTTTCTTTGTTTGCGTGTGAATAATTAATATTTAATCGTGGCAGAATTACCAAGACAGTCCCATAGACTTCAGAGGAAGCCCCCTGAGTATACGCCAAGCCAAATTGAAGGGCTGAGATCTCCAGTATCATCTAGTGACAATAGAATTAGATCAATGGAAGCCGAAGATTCATCTATAGTTGTTCATCCTGATTATCAAATACCAACAACAGAGCGTATTCAAGAGCCAATTTAAGTTTCTGAAGTTACTGGTAGTATTTCTCCTTCCAGTGAATTAGCTGAAGAACCTGAAATTTCTGAGCCTGACACTGAAACTACTGTTTTGGAACCGTCTTCAGGATTTGTTACTCCAACTTCTAATGATCCTGGTTCACCTAGGGTAAGAAATATCATTACTGAAGATCTTCCATCTGACCTCATTTCTATTGAAGAACTTGCCAGTCCAGATGAAGAAGTAACTCTTCCTGAATCCCCACAATCTTTGAATCTTAGGGAGTGTGAATCCATTTTCTACGGCCCTATTAGGAGTGACACTTGGTATTTATCTTTGACAAATTTTTTAGAAAATCCGGGTCTTAGTTTTTCACCACCTCGAATTCATTTTAATCCTACACCAAGAGGTTATTATCCTTCATCAATCATGTCAGGAGAGTCATCTATGTTTTCCCAATCACCGGAAACATTTTTATACAGTGGTCCTTCTGTTCCTTCGGGGTACCAGTCACTCACTGGTACTTTCTCAGGATCAACTCCTCGACCGACTGAACAAGTGTTATCATCTGGTATTAATGGAGCTCAAACGTTGAATGCAGAGAAAATCTTTATGATGTCTGGTAATATTCCAAATCCATCCTCAACCTCAAGGTAGTCAGTTACCGCCTGGAGGGCAACCTCAAGGTAGTCAGTTACCGCCTGGGGGCAACCTCAAGGTAGTCAGTTACCGCCTAGGGGGAAACCTCAAGGTAGTAAGTTACCACCTGGGGGGCAACCTCAAGTTAGTCAGTTACCACCTGGGGGGAAACCTCAAGGTATTCAGTTACCACCTGGGGGGGAACCTCAAGGTAATTTTTTTCCAAGACAAACTATAGGACAGTATTACTTTCCTGGAGAACAACCTCAAGGATAGTACATACCTCAAGGTTATCAACCTTTAGGACAATACATACCCCAAGGTCAACCCCAGACTCAGTATATTCCTCAGGGTCCTTATTAAACCCAGATTCAGTACATGCCTTAGGGTTATCAACCTCAAGGTCAGTACCCAACTTAAGGTTTTCAACCGCTTTCTTGTCAATCATTTGGACAAGGATTTGGAGATTTACCACTTAGTTATCAACCCTACGTTCAACCAGGCTATGGTCCTTCATATGTACAACCTTCTACGGGACAATACCCCAAAATGAACATGGTGTGGGATCCATCCCAAATTCAACAGACTATGCAACCTAATGTGTAGTTACCAAATCAACCTAGACAACCTTTGGTTTCTGGTGCAACCCAGCAACCTGTCCAGCCTACTGTTTAAATCCCTGCACCTGGTTCAGTTCAGCAGCCTGGGCCTAGTACACCTCAGACTCCACCTCAAACTGCTGCAACTACTACAACTTCTGTTCAACCTACAACACTTGTTTCTGGAGTTTTTGTAGCTCTGGCTTCTTCTATCCCTGCATCAGTACAAATTCCTCAAGTGTCTGTCCCACAGTCAGGACCTACGGTTTAGACTTCAGTCCAGATACCTGCAAGACAAGCTGGTACAAGTACGATTGCCACAAGTCAACCCCAATTTACATATCAGCCATATCAGGGATAGTATCAATTCGGTCCTACTACACAAAACCATGTTTATCAGTATCAACCATACCCTGGCTATACTTATCAACAGCCTCAGCAACCCCAATTTGGTCTGGTTAATCCTAGTTTTCCGGGAGGTTATACCATTCCTAATGCAAATCTGATTCCAAGTTATCCTGGGTATCCTCCTCCCGGAACTGGTCTCATTACTCAAGGTTTTCGCGACCCTAATCGTCAATTACCTTTTATTGCAACTTTGGATTTACCTGATTTGTCACGCCTTATGAACGATCCAATTTTCTATCTTATGTATTGGCCGCCAATGCCTAATAATTTTCCCAGTGATGTACTGAAATTTGAGGGAGAGTCAGGTTAGGATCCATTAAATCACGTTATGACTTATCACCTCTGGTGTGCATCTAATTCAATCATTGATGATTCAATTCGATTGCGACTTTTTCAACGAACTCTTATTGGTCTTGCCCCCAAATGGTACATTGAGTTACCACGAGGCTCTTTTAATAATTTCAATCAGTTAGCCACTTCTTTCTTAACTCATTTTTAGTTTCCTGTCAAATACGAAAATGGCACGGAACTGTTAACTTCACTGAAACAATCCACGTCCACATATATTTCTGATCGTATTCACGAATGGCGACGTAGAAGGCGTTTAGTGAAAGTTTTCACTCTGAATCAAATTTTGGTGGAATGGTTCATTAAATAATTGTTACCCAAAATCACTGAAGATGTAGCTAAGGGAGGAGTTGTTACTGAAGAGCAAGTAATTTCTCAGGCTCAGTACCTTGACCTCGTCTATACACAGTCAGGTACTTTACATGAAAAAATCCCCGATCTTCCAAAACACAGTCAAATAATTGTAGCTCCTTTAGGGTCTCGTGCCACTGATGGTATGATTGGCTCAGGTAGTACTAAAAGTAAGAAGAAATCTTCAAATAAGTCTTCTCCTATAATAACTTTACCTGATTCCCCAAAAGGAGATTCTTCCGTTGAAGTTTCTGCCCACATCCATTTCGTAGAGTCATCTACGACCAAATAAAAATCCAATGGTGAAAAGAAGGGGAAGAATAAAAAAAAACATAATTCAAAAGATAAAACAGATAAAAATGAATCTACTGACGAAAAACGCAAACCTCGCTATCCTTGTTTTGTTTGCGACGAGGATCATTTTACTAAGGAATGCCCACATCAAGCAGAGGTTTCAAAATTCGTTAAAGGTTCTCAACGGCCTGCTGTCTTGAAGGATCCTCTTCCTACTCAAGATAGTAAGATGATTGGTTCTACCTCGAATGCCTCAGAAGAACCTGTTATGATGATGTCTCATGTTAGGATTGCGATGCGATCGCAAGATTATGGTATTAAAAATCCTGTTCGTGGTAAAGAAGCAGAATATTCTAATTCAAATACATCAACTACACCTCCTCCTATTTCTGATCCACTACAGATCGAGAAACCCAACTCATACTTAGTAATAAAACCGCCTGCTAAAGGTGTACTTCGTAAATCAATTTTCAATCCACATGCAAGAGCTACTCAGAATTATAACATTGTTGAGGAATTAGCTATTTCCCCTTTAGCAATGTCGGCTTTGGAAGTGTTGCAATCATGCCCAACACAGCTTAAATTACTATTGTATGCCATAGGAGCTATCGATATTCTGGATTTGAACCTAATAATCTTCGATTTAGAGAATAGTACACCCCACCTACCACATCAAATGGCTTTTCAGATTCCAGTATTAGTCAAAAACAGACCCGTCTTTCAGACTGTGATTGGTGAAGGGGCATCTACATGTATTATGTCAATCCAGTGTTGGAAATCGATTAGTTATCCTACACTCAATTAGTCTCTGACAATTCTAAAGGCTTTCGATGGCTGAGGGTTCCATCCTTTTGGTATTTTGCAGGATTTACCTATAGGGGTCGGAGGCAAAACTGTAAATCTAGATGTGGAGGTGGTTGATGCCCCTCTAGATTACAACCTTCTCTTGGGTCGCAGTTGGTCTTATGCTATGACTATTGTTGTTTCATCGGTCTTTCGGCTTATCAAGTTTTCACATCAAGGAAATATCGTTACAATAGACCAGCTCACGTATTTCTCTTCCGATCCAGCCTCTACAAAAACTATCCAGCACATCGGTAAAACGACTATTCCTTACAAGGATGTTGGCATAGGTTTGATTAAAGAATCTAGTTTACTAGGAACGTTTTCCTTTCCTGCTCCTAACGTATCACCTCCTATTGCAAATATTCATGTGATTTCATCGAATACTATTACTTTTGATGATCCTTGGATCTTACCTTCTGATTCCGAGGTGGATTCATTTGATGGTGTGATGCCTTTGAGTCCCTTTGAAATTGCATATCAGGCTGTATAGTCACTTTCTGATCCTTCTTCAACTGAAACTGGTCCAATGAATGTGATCCATGAGGAATCACTTTCTATATCTATCTTAGCCACAACAACATTTCCCGATCTTTTTCATACTGATGAGCAGATTCGTGAACTTTTGTCTATTGACGATTTACCATGGGAAGATCTACATCATCAATCTTCGTTCTTACCTGAGCTAGATCATTTTGACAATGATTTCTCTTCTATTTTTACTGTTGAATATGTCAAAGAACCACAGAATCCATTGCAAAATCTTGATTCTGAGTTAAATTTGGAAAATATCTCTCGAACGATTCCTATTGACATTTCAGTTAAGCTTGGAATAATTGAAAACATTCATATAGGTGCTTCCTGTATGGACGATGAAATCCAAACTTATAAAGCCCTATTTCAAGAATTTTGTGATGTGTTTGCCTGGTCATATGAAGAAATGCCAGGAATCTATCCGTCAATTATTGTACATGAAATTAAGACTTACCTAGATGCAAAACCTGTCTGACAACGCTTACGTCAGATACATCCGAGAAAAACTACTGCTATCAAAGCCGATGTTGAGAAACTACTTCGTGTAGGTTTCATTTATCCAATTCCTTTAACCGATTGGGTATCGAATATTGTTCCTGTTAACAAAAAACAAGGAACGATAAGAGTATGTATCGACTATAGGGATATTAATCGAGCTTGTCCTAAAGACAATTATCCAACCCCCTATATCGATCAAATCATTAATGATTGTGCCAGAAGTGAAATGTTCTCCTTTATGGATGGTTTTTCCAGTTATAATAAAATAAACATACTCCCTGCTGATCAACCTAAAACAACATTCATTTGTCCATGGGGGACATTTTCATATTGCAAACTACCTTTTCGCTTGAAAAATGCTGGGGAAAATTTTCAAAGGGCTATGTCTTACGTATTTCATGACATTAAGCACATTGTGCAACCTTATCTCGATGATTTAGCTCCTCATTCATCGCATAGAGCCGATCATCTCACTCATTTACAAGTTATCTTTATGAGATGTAGGCTTTACCGAATTCATCTGAATCCACACAAATGTGCATTATGTGTAGAATCGGGTCTCTTACTGTGATTTTTTGTTTCAAAGGCATTCATTCGTGTTGATCCGTCGAAGGTTGAAGCTATCGTCAATCTACCTCCTCCTTCGACTCTACGCCAACTCCAAATTTTGCAAGGGAAAGAAAAATTTTTACGTCGTTTCATTCCTAACTACGCCAAGTTAACAAAGGGTTTTACCAGGTTGTTAAAACAGAACGTTCCATTCTTTTTGGATGAGATTGTTGATCGACCTTTTGATGCACTAAAACATGCGTTGACCCATGCACCGTTACTGCATCCTCCCAATTACAACCAGGACTATTTTTTGTACCTCGTCGCTTCTCATTCCACCATTGGGATGGTTTTAGTTCAGGAAGATGAACTGAACAATGAACATGTGATTTACTATCTTAGTCGAAATCTACATCCGACTAAGATAAAATATTCGCATGTGGAGAAATTGGCCTTGGCAGCTGTTCAAGCTGTCCAAAGATTTCATCACTACAGCTTATTACGCAAAACCAAAGTGATTTCTGACTATAACCCTATGATGTACATCTTGACCAAACAATTAATAGGGGGCAAGTATTCCAAATGGATAGTTATCCTACAGGAATTTGACTTGGAATTTGAAAAATCCAAGGCAAAGAAATCTTTGCTTTTTTCTGAACTGATGTGTGATTTCCCGTCTATTGATATTGAAACTATGGCAGAGCAGCCCATTATGGACGAATCCTTATTTCTTATCAATACTCTTGATCGTTGGTATGGTGATATTATTGTTTATCTCCAAAACCAATCTTTTCGGCTTGAAATCTCACAATCTCAGCGACGGAAAATATGTTTCCAATCCCAAGAATACAATATTATTGGTGATACACTCTATCGTCGTGGAGTGGATTCTATTTTCTGACATTGTCTTACTCATGAAGAAGTTGAGAAGGTTCTGAATGACTGTCATTCTAGAGCATGTGGCAGTCATATGTCTGGGTATGCCACAACCCAAAATATATTGCGCGCTGGTTATTTCTGGCCATCCTTATTTAAATATTATATCTATGCAATCCGGAAATGCCACAATTGTCAAATATTTGATCGTAAAATGCATGCACCACCCACTTCTCTTCACCCTATAATTGTTGTCGGTCCTTTCGCAAAGTGGGGTATTGAATTTATTACATGTAACCTTCACTCGGCCGAGGGGCATGCATATATTATCTTAGTGGTAGATTATTTTACTAAGTGGGCCGAGGCGATGCCTACATTTTCGGCAGACCGCAAGACTGCTGCAACTTTTGTGTTCAATAATATAATTGCTAGATTCGGTGTTCCTCAAGCCATTATTACAGATCATGGAAGTCATTTTCAAAATATCATGATCACTGAACTGACAGATCAACTTGGCCTGCGCCACGATAGTTCTACTCCATATTACCCGCAGGCTAATGGTTTGGTTGAAGCTATCAATAAATTTTTAGTCACTATGATTAAACGAATCATTGGTATTCATAAGTCGAATTGGCATTCCATGTTATTTTCAACACTTTGGGCATATCGAACCTCAGTAAAAACATCAACTGGTTGCACTCCTCTTCAACTGGTTTACGGTTTGGAAGTTGTGTTACCTATTGAACGCGAAATTCCATCATTAAAATTAGCCATAGAATTACTCCCAGCTACTTTTGAAGAGGAAAAACGTTTTTTGTACTTAGCTCAGCTAGATGAGATTCGATGAACTGTTGTTCTAGCAAATGAAGCTCATGCGAAACAAATGAAAGCTCAGTACGACAAAAATGTTACACCTCGTAATTTTTCAGAAGGAGACCTAGTTTTAGTGTACGATCAAGCCAACGATAAGCTAGGGGGTGGAAAATTTGTGCCTATGTGGCATGGTCCTTTCAATTTTAAGAGAAAGCTGGCAAAAGGGGCCTATGAGTTGATAGAATTCGATGGTGTCCCTTTAGATAAACCCAGAAATGGGCTTTATCTGAAGAGATATTATGCTTAAATTTGGTGTGGATATTTTTTTATTAGATTAGTTTCTTTACTGTTGATGTGTTTTAGATTAGAAAAGCATGCCTAGTTTAGAGTGTGCTCTTATCACTATTCATGCTTATCTAATTTTTACTCTTGATATTGCAGATGTCGACGTCTCTTCAAACATACATTGGTTTTGCTGATGGTGCTTGTCGTAGTACACGGAACATTTCTTCCACAGCTTGGGTTATCTATTCACCCTCTGACGAGTTAGTGTCTATGCGTGGGGTAAGCCTCGGTCAAACAACGAATAACATTGCAGAGTATAGTGCAGTGATTGAGTTATTATCTGAATCCATCTCATTTGGGATTCAGAGTTTGATTGTTAGGTTGGACTCTGAACTCGTTGTATTACAACTTAACAGGGTGTATGCCATTAGGAATCCAGTGTTATTAAGGTTATTTTCGAGAGTTCGTCTCTTGGAACGTGAATTTGATTACATTGAATATCAGCATATTCCATGACATTTAAATACATTAGCAAATGCAGTTGCTTCTAGTATGATAAATAGACATTTGCAATAATCAAAACAGTAAATTAAACAACATTCGATAACAGGTACACAGATAGCCGGTAATAGTGATATATCATAGCATAGAAGTGTGTTTCAAAATATACATCGTCTTGTTTTGGTCGATTTAAAATACAAAAAAAATTAGGACTTAGAAAGTATTGAAAATGATTTTTACTTGAATCATCCCATTTCTCTCCTGGAGGAAAATCCATGTCTCTATTGCCATGGTAGTCCATCCCGATGTATGGAAAATCCTTAATGACAAATATTTGGTTTTTCAACCAACGAAAATATGTCGACAAAAATCTAACAATCTCAATGCTCTCAACATGAGATTGGCAACATGTAATGTTGCACTCCTGTACACTCTAGTAACAGTGAAGACCATAACTTTGAACTCAGGACAGATGATATTTTTGATATCTATCAGTTTATCCTTGGGGTCTACTCAACCATTGCAAAACTCTGCTTTGAGACTAGAAACAGATTGGCCACTTGGTCTAGTCCCGAATAGAGATAAGTGTCCGCCCATCTTAGACAAACCAGTCAAAAAATATATTTCCTCAAGCTTGACTTCGAGCCAGTGGCTGCCAATCAAGAAACACTGGTCCTGTGTATCCCACCTGTTCACTAGCCATATCAAGAGATCAACTTGGGCCCTCATATGGTCCAAAATTTATTAAGATTACTTGGAGCTGATGGTTTCTGATTCCGACGAATGGATTTTCCAAAATCTTCATAGGAATTTTTTTTTTAATCCAAAAGCTCTCACTTTTTCACTCTGAATTCAAATAGTAAAAATGAAGTTAGAAAAGTCATTTTTATAAAAATTTTCGAATAAATGATTTTTTTAATTTTTTTATTGTTCACTTTAAAAAGGTAGTTTTTGAAAATATTTTTATTTATCTTAAACAGTTATGTGTAATGTTTCGAGTTTTTGTGCAGAATATTAGATTTTTCGGGAAAATTGATCATTTTTCAACGAAGAGCATACTTTTATCACTTTTTTGGACTCTTTCAAAATTTACGAAAAAGCGAAATCTTGGAGTCCTCTTTTAAGCCCTTCTAAGACTCTAGAAAATTGAAAAGATTTACGAGCACTTGATTATTTGAACTCGTTAAAATAAATGAATGATCGTCCCTTCAGTATAAGTTTACCCCTTTTATGGACTGAAATGGACTATTTACGAAAAAGGTATATGTTGACTAATTATGGTCAATAGAGTTCTCTCTCGCATTATTTTATCCTTTTTCGGGCTCGAGAGACTAAATTTACGAAAAATTACCCCCACGGAGTTTTCTTAAGTTTTTTCTTATGACTCCCTAAAATTGAAAAAAACCGAGTTTCTCCTATACTGGACTCGTTAAAATTTAACAGTAAAGGACCTGTTCAATTTCAAACAGGAACGAACCACTCCTTCTTAGTGTTCGAATCTTAAACTAAGTTGGACTCATCCGAAGGATGAGCTTATAAACAAGCAAATGTTATCCTCCTCAAGCTTGTCAAAAATAAAGAGGTACTTGCCAGAAATGGTGGGGGAAAAGAGAGAAAAACAAACCTGTTTGTTACATCTTGATTATTCAGAAAACCATTAACCACTCGTGAACACGACGCTTTTTGTCCACCTGGGTTGGGAAATCCTTTGCCTAATAGTTAATCAAACCATATTGAAAGTCTTCAGCCGGTTTCTAGGTATTAGCTTTGGGTCAATTGTCACCAAGCCATCTGCAGTGTCGTTATGTGTTCAAGAGGACAGTTCAAATAAACCATTCATCTGCAAAATATCTGTCATCCATTTTGACCATCCCTGAGTTATTCCTTGCCAATATATTTTCAAAACTTGATCTATGATTTCGTGTTGTGGGCTTGCCTACGACAGATCACTTTCTATCGACATCAGCACATTATCTAGGAAGTTGATCCAGAAATTGTCAGTACCTTGAAATCTACATGCCTCAATGGCAGGTTTCTCGCCTTCGACGACAGGTTGCATCATTGACCTTCGATCGAATGATTCCATGACATGTTCGACTTCAGCTCATTTATTCACATTTCATGGATTGTACTGAGTACTTTGAGAGCCATTGACATTACTGGTGGTTACTCTCACACTTGTTAGCAGTTTACATTATTGACTGGTAATCAAGTGGTTTCTACCATGTTAGACTTCGACACATTTATTCACATGGATAGAATCGTACTAGTTCGAGAAACGGAAATCAAGACCCTAGATCTAGTTTCTACCATCCAGGCTACGAGGAATTTTTTTATTCATTTATACAGTGGAATATTCATAAACATATGGTTGCATCCATACTGTGTCTACACATTTCTATATTGTTGATCTATTGAAAATCATTCCTATATCAGAACAGTTTAAATCAGTTTTCTAGTTAGTTTTGATCTGAGTATGGGAATGCCTACCTCAGTGATGATATGTTTACATATATATGTTTTGCATTGAATGTTTTTACAGGTTCTGACTGGGGTGTCCACAGGATGATCCTTGAAATGATAAAGTACTTCACTCTTCATATATGACAGACTTCATCTTCATCTATTCCAGACTTCACACTTTAGGGGGAGATGTGTTGCACTAAAAACTATCACCTTGACATTCTTCTGACTGTATGAGCTCATTTTCACTCATACTTACCTCCTCTTCAATTCTTACAACCTCTAATCCTCATGTTAAGCCCTAAAATCAAAAGAAAAACCCTAAAAAACTCCAAAACCCTGGGTACACAGGTAATGTGAAGCTTACCTGCGTTCCTAGTTGGAGTACATAGGTAATGTAAAGCTTACCTACGTTCCAGAAAGAATTTTCTGTGTGTAGTGCCTGCGTACCCCTATCAAAGTCAAAAGGGCGAAAAATTAAAGTGAAAAAGCTGATTTTTGGTCAATTCTAGAAGCTTCTAGATGATATTTTTTGGGGGTGAGTACGCTTTTGTAATGTTCATGCATCCCACACCTTAAGGAGATAACCCCTTGATGTGAGGAGCCTATCCCTTTGAAGGAGGATTCTATCCCTTCATAGGTGGAACCGTAACCTCCTCATCTGCACTATAAAAAGAGGCATTGGGCAACCTCAAAGGGAGTTCAAGCTTTAGTGTGTGATTGAGGTGAAGTGCTGTTGAGATTTAGACTCATTTCTGCTAAGCTTTTGTGAAGAAATATTGCATACCTCTATGTGCTTCTGGAGGAAGAGTGCAAGGCTTATCAAAGTAGAGGAAACTCCTGCTTCGAACCCCGGGAAGGCCTGTGCAACGTCAAGGTTGAAAAGGTTGTAAGGTTCTTCTATTATTTCAAAGTTAATACAATCAAGTTTGTTTTTCTCAATAAATTGTCATTTGATTGTTTATTTCAATAAGCTATCGTTTGATCGTTTATTTCATAGATTCCTTGATCACTATGATAGGTATGTTTTATAATTATTTGTTATATAGGTGCTATTTAATATTTTCTTGTTTGTGATTGCAGGTCTTTAAAGACGACACTTTCAAGCGACAGAAGAACTGTTGTTGCGACAGAATAACTATTGTTTCAACAGAATAACTATTGTTGTGACGGAAGAACTACTGATGTGACAGAAGAACTACAGTTGCAAATAAGCATTTGGATCTAAGGTAGGATCAACACCTTTATAGCATTTACTTGTAAAATGAATATATTTAGAGAAAGATAAACTTAGTTGTTCGTTTGTTGCTAGATTTTCTTCTGACACTAGGGAGATCGATCTTGTCTACAAGATCGATTTATCCGGCCAATAGGGTACTATTTTCCTAGATTTTGTTTTACTTGCTGAGGAACTCTCTCCCTTTTCCAACTTTCTCTCAGCTTTAACAACAGAAAATGTTTCATTCTTACCCTTGGCCTTCTTATAGATATTTTCTTTTTTTTCCTTTCTCTTTGTTCTTATTTTTGTAGGTTGAGGGTGTGGTTGTGAAACTGGAGGTGTAGGTGCAGGTTGGCCTACCCTGTAGGAAAAAAAGTGGTCCCAAGTTTGATTTATCTTCCCCAACTCTTCTTCAACTAGAACTTTGATTAAATCTTGATGATACAAGCTATACTCTGAAACACCAATGTGATTTTGAACCCTTGCTGACATCTTTGTTAGGATTTTCAACAAGAAATATGGTAGATTTAATGTCTTCATCCCCGCAACATGAAAAATAAACCTCATGTGATAAAGGAACACAATTGTATAACTCCTTTCACAAGTAAGGTATACCTTGATAAGCTTAATATCTTTTGGCTATTAATTCTTTAGATAGCTACTTGGAATGCCTTTTTCCCAACTTGGATCTCTGTGTGCATATTTTAGGGAGCTATTAATATCTCCTCCTATGATGACCTTCCCTTTAAACCACCTTTCTCCTTCCTGTGGAAGGTTAAAGGCTTCAACAATGGAGTATTCAGAAACCTGCAAGGTATGGCCATAAAATGTAGCTTCTTGTCCATTAAAAGAGTTAGCAAACTTTCAAGCTACTCTTGAGTGAGAGCTCCCTAACCTGGTACATATAGAATACCACCCTAACTGGATAAACAAAAATCCTACCCTCCAAATTTCATCCGCTGGGTTTGTACCTTGTGGCTTAATTCGATTTATTTTTCCACCTGTTTTAGTCATCTTCAAAAAATAAATGACTCTGTCTCTTACAATTGATAGATGGCAGAGTTGGAGGGGTTTTACCTTACAAGTGTTTCTTGTATTCACCTTTTCAATCCTTTCTGAAATCCAGACTCCTCCTCAAAAAATGACTCTTAGCAATTCGATCTCCAACAACTAAAACTTGGAATGAAAGTGCTCCTGCTTTTTTGGTGGTTTTAAAACCAAACTATGGTTCATCACCCCATGGAAATCAACCTTCACAGTTGAAAATATTACTCACTGTGATGTGCACCATGTGATAGTCCATCATCATCTTCATTTGGCTGTGTATTTTCGTATGGAAGGCTCCATATGTCTTGAGACTATTGGATCTATGACTGGCAGTCACCTCCGCTATCTTTGTTGTTAATTGGCCAAAATTTCCAGCAACATTGTTGTGCGGCCAACCAAATGGTTATTTCATTGAGTGTAATGACCATGATCTCCTTCGTTCAAAAAAATATGTACTTCAACATACATCTAACTGACTTAGGTTTGACAAGCAGGATAGGGCAACGGTTAAGCTCATTATTGCGGGTGACACACAGGTTCAACATATATCATGACTTGACTTGAACTAGACTGACTGCATATGGCACCTATCATAAGATATGGAAACATCTAAAAAATATGTGAGGTGTATTAACACTACAACACGTGGCTTAACCAAACCGGATGCACTTTTTCATTTATTTTTAAAAACAGATTATGCTTCCAGAAATTCTGGCAACACCGAAATAAAAAATTAAAAGACATAAATAGGAAAATAACATACTGTCTGAGAAGACTAAAACTGGTGCTTGTGGAAATTCCGGTAGCGACCATATTTTTTTTTTAATTTTCAAAGTTTAATCCTAAAAAAAAAAATATGAAATGGACTCATGACTTAGCAAAGAACTGTGTTAACAGTAACAATCATTTTTTTGATGTAAGTGATGACGAATGCCTAAGTGCACCAACCGATATTTCGGTTCCTTAGGAAGATTTTGATTTGAAATATTTATATTTAGAATATTATTTGGTTGAGGAATATTCTCTTATGGAAACTTCATATTTATGTCACTATCCCTTGTGTTTTATCCTTTGCGATGAATATAATCCATTCTCTTCACTTTCTTCAACTCATAAGCTAACTTCTATACTGACAAAAGGTAGTGAGGTTATCCATGATGAAAAATAAAAAAGTAAAAACATTTGGTATCCCATCCATCTCATATCATCTCTTTTTTTGCATGAAGACAACCCTTAAAATCATCTTACTCATGAAAACTATCTGATTCTTACATCTCTATATTTGCAATCAAAAGAAACTTTCGACTTGAGTAATCTTGTTGTCGAAGTTTTAAAATTTGATCAATTCAATGACAAATATTGATGCCATTTTGGAAATAGTGATATCATTGAAATTAGTGAAAGAAGTTATCCTCACACTATGCATGAACACATTAAATCTTCAAAATGAAAATTTACAATCCTTGAAAGTTCCAAGACTTAACAGGGATTCGAGGTACTTCAACTTCTGTTAATGGTTATGTCAGGATATTGCAACTCTGGTAAGATCCCTGAACTTAGTCAGGTTTAATTTTCCTCGCAAAACTTTTTTTTTTCATGGTTTCATTTGATGTAAATTCCTTATTGGAATATTTTTATTGATATGGATATAATATTTTGAACTTTCAAGACTTGATTTCTGACAAGATTCAAGTTTCTATTTTAGTGGATTCATCTCCATGCAAAACTATTTTTATTAACCTAGGTTTGGAGAATGTATCTCTCACAGAAGCATGGAAAAATTATCTTTGGCCAAAGAAGTCATACCTATCCCATTATTTTCAAAACAATCAACTCTTGATCCTTCTTGTGAATATTCTGAAGCTAATATTTTTCTTCATCGTACCTAAAATCCCCTTGAGTGCTAGTGAATGCATGGATTATTTGATGAATCAAATTATTCTTCAATAATTTTAATCGCATTGGCTTCATGCATTTATTATAATAGAATTATTTTTACTTATTTCGATGATTATGATGCTCGTGCAGTGTGTAACCAATTACAATAAAATGGTTTGTTACACTCATCATGTGAGGAAGATGATTCTACTATGCAAAGCATTTGTGAAACTATTAAAATTGATTTATCTTTGTTAATTAAAAACTAGGAATCTAATGCTTTAATCAACCCATGTGATCATGATTTTGTATCTCAAGAATTTCACTTAACTTACTATTTTCCCATCAGCACATCCAATGACAATTTTTTTACATCCTTTGATATTTATGGTTTAACATCTCACTATTTGGGTACTTGTCAAGTGTTTGAGGCACTTGCTCACTTGTTGATGGTTATGTCAACTCCTCCTTGTCTTGACACACCTACTAAATATGATCAGATCTATTTTGCCTCACAATATTCTCATCTTGATACTGTTCCTTTAATGGAAAATTCATCTTTTCAAGGATTTCAAGGTTTTCAAGAGGATTGTTTTGAATTTCATGATCCAATCATTGAATGTTTTGAGCAATCTTACTTGAAAATCTCCATCAGAAATAACAAGTTTTGATCCTTCCTCATGCATGCTAAGAAGTATAGTGTAGATGAAGACACATCTGCAAAAATCTTCCCAGGTTGGTTTAGTGATGGATTTCATCGAAAATGTAAGAATGTGAACTAGTCATAAGTAATGGCTATGGCATATATTTCTGCAGATATGCAAGACCTTCTATTTGTTGTGAAGGCTATTCAAGCTCTTATATTTTCTGTTGCACAATGATTTTTATCAGTTTTAATTGTTTTTATATTATTGTATGTAGGTTGAGAGAATCTATGGTGGCTACATTTGAAATTTCATTATTCATGACCCTAACCTTCTAGCTAGTTAGCTTAGGAGTAGGTCTAGTTGAAAATTAGCTTCCCTTGCACATGCATCCTACACTTTATATTTAAATATTTCATGTGTTCTCTATTTTTTCTATCTCGCATTTTCTTGATTGGTTTAGCCTCCATTTGTTTTTTTATTTTCATATTCTTTTTGTGTCAGTTTATTTTTTGTGTTTTATTCATTAAGATTTCTTGTGAAGGACCTTACCTTTGGCTCGAAGACAATGTGGCTAAATAGAAAAGGGCTTTTTTACACTAAAACATTTGGCTAACCGTCATTCCTTATTCTCTGTCTCAATCATCCTTTGCTCAATAATGTTCTGACGAAGAATATGATCATTGCATAAGTGGAAAACCTCTGTGTCAAACCATGATATCTGTGTCTATTCTAGAGACATCATCCCTATGATCGGTTCTTTATGATTCAATGTTTTCCATGTTGATCTGATTGAATAGATAAGGACAAGGGGAAAATCTAAATGAAAAAATAAATACCAAAGGTTTTATATATTCTTTTTTGAATGAAAAACCTCTTTTTCTCTCAATAATTCGGGATCCCTCCCCTGCCTGTAAAATGAATTAGTCCTATATATAAAATACATAAATAAAATGAGAAAGAAGAGAAAGGATTCCTGTGTAGGGAGGTAAATAAATAAAATCTATCGGGGTTCTATCAAGGATCATCGACAGTGGATAAATTTTTGTGTCGCTTTAGTGACTCTATCGGTGTACTATCCAAGTTTGATGGCAATGGAGAAACACAAGAGATGAAAAACTATACTCTGAAAATATAAATCTCATGAAATTGTTGGTATTATGTTTATTTTCAACCAAGAAAGGACATAGCAGACTATGTTTATTCACGGGATAAGTGGGGAATCGAGGGTAATCCAAACAATGAATCAATACTTCCTAAAGAAGTAGACTCTGCACAATTTTTTACCATGGAAGAAAAGTTGGAGTTCCACCAATGTGTCACCAAGTGTTGTCATTGCAACAAACACCATCCAAAATTTTTCCTACACTTTAATTTTGGATCCTATTGTGGATCTTATGATTAGGCATTCTATCGTCAATTCTTGGTCAGCTTATACTCTGTTAAGTCTTTGAGATCCTTGTTTTGACTGTAAGTGTCGAAGTCATCAGCTCACATATTCTTAGACCGTAATGAATTCATGAGAATATTACTTCATACAAGCTTGAACATACCTAACAAAGTCCACTAAGACAATGCTTGTGTAATGTTCAATTCCTGTCAATAGTTGGTGTGTGTTGTCATTGAAAATTTCTCAATTTTGGTTACAATTGTACTTCTATTTCAGTGATTTTTTCAAGCTGTCTCTTTTGCGCACCCTCACATTCAAAAGTCTCGCTTTCATGTTTTCGACTTTTCCTTTTTCTTGATTTCACTTTAATTTATGTAGTTTTAATATTATATTCTCTTTGGCATGTGTCACTTTCATTGTTGTTCACATATCGCAATTGTCGTTCGCACTTTTATCTTCATATAGCAAATGTCATGTTTTATCATGGGAAGTATCGCTTACCATATAAATATAATTTTTTTCTTATTTCAAACTTGGGTAAATTTGGTGTTCATTAGTTTATTTAGTCATGTATACATGCTTTACACTCATTCCAAAATTTGTATGCATTGTCGCACAAGTGTCATCACTTTCGTCACAAAGTGTACCTTTAGTGTTGCACTTGGGGAAATTCGTCGCATTGAGGGAAGAAATTTGTTCATGTATTTTAAGTGATCAATTGGTGTCTCAAATTTTTCGTGTATGATTATGCTCAAGTTTTGTCCTTTTTCACTTAGGTCTCATTGATTCCACACTTAGCCTCATCAGAGAAATTTTACTCCCAAGCAAATTGACCTCTCTCAGCCTTCCTGAATTACGCATTGTGCAGTATCAATCGTCAAGCCCTGGCCTTGCCTCTTAGAATTGCACATTATGCAGTCCCATTTCCTAGATTTGAATCATGAGCTCCAAAACTAGGCAATTTCTAACTCCGATTTAGCCTTAACTATGCATTGTGCAATGTCAAGCCTCAAGCTTCCAGCCTAACACCTTGATTTGCACAATCCATTCGAATTTCATCCCTCCATTATTACATATTTGAAAAATTCAAGCCTCAATCCTCAATCTTGAGCTCTTGAACCCCTCAACTATGTAATCTCCCAACTTGTTCTCTTGCCATAACTATGCATTAGGAAAATCCAAGCCTTAAGCCTTAACCTTGAGCTCTTTAGCCCCTCAACTACGCAGTCACCTAGCCTGGCCTCTCAAAATTGTGCATTGGGAAACCTCAAGGTTCAAGCCTTAAATGTGACCACCTGAGTCCCTCAATTGCACAATTCCTTTAGTCTATCCTTCTAGATCTGTGCATTAGGAAGCCTCAAGCCTTAGGCCAAAGTCTTGAGATCTTGATCCCCTGAATTGTGCAATCCTTTGACCCTGGCCATCCTAAAATGTGCATTGCATAGCCTCAATCCTCAGTCTACTAGTCACCAGTTCAAGCCCTAACAAATGATTTCATGAAACTTGTTATATTAGGGTTTTTGGCTAATGTCGTCTTATCATGAATGGTTTTTAGTTATAGTTATCTATATTATCATGACAGGATAATGTTGGATAAGAAAAAGAGGGAGACCATGCTAGAAAACACCTATGGATCTGAAAATATCAGATGATCATCAGGCGAGAGGATGGAGGAACACAAGATTCCAATATAAGTCAAAACAACAAGATCACATTGAATTCTCCTTATCTTCATGTCATGAGGAGGAGGAAGAAGAAGGACATGCATTATCTCTTAAGAATACTAAAGACAACAACAACAAAAAGTGACTTAACATTTCCATGTCATCAATGTCATGTCATGTTCGGCCATGAGTCATCATGTGCCACAAAATTTGTGGATTATGTAACTTCTATATTAGAAAATGTAATGTAAATTGGAAGTCCAAGAGTCATCCATGTAATGTGAAAAGTCATGTGGGGGTCAAAAGGTCTTAGACAAGTCAAATAGACGTGAAGGTAGTCCAAGAGTCACAAGCGAGGTAAATGATCACTCCATTTTTTATATATACACCCTCATTTTTCATGCAAATTAATTTTTCACCTTGGGTCATCCTACGATGCATTGGAGAGGAAGATAGTTATTTTTGAGAAGTAAGTGACTCCTTTAATGCTCCACTATTGGGGTTAGTAGTGTTCATTGTCTTCATCTACCTTGGAGCTTTTACTTAATTCATGCATGTGTCATGAATATTGTAATACTATTCTTTGAATATTTGTGATGTATGTTGTTTCCATTCGTACTAATGAAATTGAACTATTTCAGTGGCTTTAGTATTTATCTTGTTGAAGGTGTGTTTTCCTTGCTTTAACGATTGTGGCTTCCTTGGGAACTATTTCACTTGTTGGTAAACAATTCATTCATATGTATATGCTCACGTGCCTTTTCTAGATGATTACTATTACTTGTATTTAAAGAGCCCACTTTTATTTTCCCTTTCGGTAGAAGGACCTCAATACTTTCTGCAACTGAACATTTCACAAGGCATACTCACTTGTTGATCCGAAAATAAATATGTATTGCTCTCTCATGTTGAACTTTGTAGCCAAGGAAAATCTACAAGGATACATGGCAACCAGGTTGATACTCCATATGGGGCTCCTACTCCAAACAGTGTGAGATCTAACTGAGACTTCGCATCAAGGAGACCCCTTATCTGACATATTTCCAGCACCATCAACACACCACTAATTGTAAAATTTTAAAAATAAAATTTGGTAATGCTAAAATTGTTGGAAACATTGTATATATAATGTTAAGAATTTTTGTAACTCTTATTATATATATATACACACACGAATGAAAAGAAAATTTAAATATTAAATTCTTTTTTAATATAGGTATATTTTTTATATATATTATATTTTATTGAAATATTACATTTATATATATATATATATATATATATATATATATATATATATATATATATATATATATATATATATATTGGAGTTGTCTTTAGTGTGACTTTTTGGAGTTTCAGGTGCCGGAATCCGGTGAAACAAATTGAGGTAAAATCTTGATTTCTGTTATTTAAACTGATTTTTCGACTGTATATATGGATTCAGCACCCTAAAAAATGCCTAGGGCACTTCGATTGTGCAAGGTTACCCATCAAATTTCTATTTTCACTAAATTCCTACTGGAATTTAGAGAAATTAAACCGGAAAAAACTATCGTAAAAGCCTTTAAAAAGTCACATTATAGACTACTGTATAAATTTTTAGTCCATGGGGTCTTGGATAGACGTGATCATGTGCTCTATTAAAGGACTCCTTAATGTAAAGTCACCGGTTCAATTTCTTGCCCAAATGAGGGTGATATATTGGCCATAATGAAAATTTAGTCTTGCACATATATATATATATATATATATATATATATATATATATATATATATAAATTAAAATTAAGGGTATATGGTATAAACAACCAAACTAAAATATTAAAATATTATTTTAATTTACATATTTTTTTATATTTAATATATAAAATTGATATAAATATTACACTTTTATTATTACTATTTAAAAATATATAAATTTATATAGCTTAAGTGTGTATATATATATATATATATATATATATATATATATATATATATATATATATATATATATATATATATATATTAAAAATGAATAATAAAAATAGAGTTTAAATATTAAGATTTTTTTTAATATACATATGTTTATGTTGTATATTATATTTTACTGAAATATTACAATTCTACTATAACTATTATAAATATATAAAACATATTTATAACTATTATAAATACATAAACATGTTTTATGCTATAAATAAAAAAATATCTCTCACAAATATATATTCAAAAATAATAAATGATAAAAAAATTTAAAAATTAAAATATATATTTTTTTAAATTATATATTTTTCTTTTACATAGTTAACTTTTGTATTTTATTGAAATATTAAAATAATAGTATAAATTTTAGAAATATATATATTTATACAATTTAAGTGTGTATGTTATACATAAAAATTTAGCATACACACATGCATATATTCAAAAATAATAGATAATAATAAAATTTAAAGATTAAAATATGTTCAAATTTATATATATTTCTTTTATATTTTATTGAAATAATAGAGTTCTATTATAATTGTTTATAAATATATAAATTTATAGAATTTAAGTTTTTATGGTGTAAATAAAAAAGTAATAATATCTTTCCAAAGTCAATTTAATTTTTATTGGTCTCTCTCTCATTGTGAAGTTTCACATTCAAAATCAGCATTTCATAAATGCAGGCAAGATACATTTTTTCTTTAAAACAAGTAAGTTTTAACTTTTCAAGGTTTTTCCGTTAATTTTTTATTTATTATTATTATTATTATTATTTTAATAACCTCTTTCATAGTGACTTTCAAACCATTATCAATGGAATTTTAGGCTAATTCGTTAAATTATTAGTGCTTTTGTTTGCCTTGATATTTGTGAACCTCATCGAATAGATTTGCGTAATGAAATTTGGGAGACTTCGAACTTAATCAATTTTGTTCGTCCAATTCGTTGACTTAATGAAGATCAATCTAACATAGTACATTAATTCCATTATTTAAAATCTTTAAAAACAAATGAGTTGTTTGAAGTGCTCGTGAAACCAGAAGTTCCAATGGCACCCTTACAAGACTTCGTTGAGCAATGACTTCAAGAAAATTTGGAGAACATTATTGTTTCTTATCGACATTTTTCAAAGGTTGGGCTTACAACATACATTTAACATTTAAAAGTAAGAGATTCAAGACAAAAGAGATCCTCTTCTTCCAACATTGTAAATATATATAATTTTGGTTTCCATCATTATTTTCATTTTGAAATCATACCAACTCTCTAATTGCGGAGTTTCCCAAGAATTAAGAGTTTTTTTTTTTTTTTTTGATTCAGAGGAACCTAATAGTGTGCTTGACACATAACTTTTAATAAATTTTTGGAGGATTACAATATATCGTTTTTTCGTACCTCAAGTCACAACATGAGAATTTGACCTAAAATATCTCGAGTTTCAACAATTTCACATGTCTTAGATTACAAACTAATCTCGTTCCAAAAATTAATATCAATATCTTATCGTTGTCCCATTTCACTTTCAGGTCTTTATTTTGAGCTCAATCCCTCTCCTTAAATAGGCTTATTCGTTTATATTTCTCAAACATTATAGACTTTATTAAAACATTTGTATATTTTTGAAGTTCCTTCCTTCTCCTTAAATAGACTAACTCCTTTATATTTCTTGAGTATTATAGATTTCAATAAAACATTTGTATATTTTGTTAGTTCCTTAAATAATTATTTAAGAGTTCATCTTTAGTGTGATAATTGGACTTTGAGTTTAAGCTTAAAATTTCAAGGCTGTAAAACTTTTCATCCCAATGTGTTTGCTTGAAAATATTTTTTATATATCTCTACAAATTTGTTATATGATTTATTTCTTCTATCCAATTTTAAAAAGTATGTTAGAAATTTATTTATGAAAATATATGAGTTCTAATTTTTATTTAATATTTATGCTCAATGTGCCAAGAGGCCCATTTTAGATCCTAGTAAGAGGGCAATGTGTGATTCTTTCTATCCTGAATTTGGATTCGACGCCTGTCCTTTTAAAATTAAAAATAATAAAGAATAAAAATAATAAATAAGAAAACAACATGTGCTATAAAAAAACAAAAATTAATGTGTATTTGGTTGTTTCTAATTTAAAGCATTATTAAAAATCAATAGTGTGAAGGAAATGCAGTAATGTTCACGTGAAGTAACATAATTTTATATCAACTTTTCAAAGAGATAAATTAATTAAAAGTAAAGGAAATATAAAGTAATTTTATTTTTTCACTTTTTAATATGAAGAAAATGTATGAGTCTTGTATTTTGACAAATATTTTAATATAAGACTTGAATAAACTATCTCAATATCTATATAGTTAATTTATTTCAATATCAATTTTAAGCATATATGTATATAGAAAAAAAGGTAATAAATGAATAAATAAAATTAACATTAACCATCACAAAAATTTTCAATGCATAAACAAAAAAGAGTAATTGAAAGTGAAAAAATTCAATTTCTTATTAAAAAGAGTAATAAGAAGGAAATTTCCATATGAAAGGTTATGTAATATGTATTTAAAAATATGTGAGCCATAAAAATATGCTTAGGGGAAGGCTGGGTCTATGATTTCTAGGGTTACATTGCGAGGGACAGAAGTGGTCTCATCTTCTAGGAGGAGAATAAGTTGTTGAGTCTTGAGCCACGATTATTTCTGGGAATAAAGGTAAATCATGAAATATTTTCTGGTTCCGCCTAATCCATATTTTCCAGCATGCAAGCAGTGGAATGATTTTTAGTTTATTTGTTGATGATTCGTTCCACCAGTGTACCCATGTTTGTGCTAAGGAGCTTCCTTTCCCATTGTTTGATAGAGAGATCCCATGATAAATGAAATTCCATACCATGGAGGCCGCCTAACAAGATAAAAATAAATCCTCGGTGGATTACTCAGACTGACGAAATAAAGCCTGCACCATGTAGGACCGTGGAAGGCACACTTCTTCAGATTTTCCTGTGTTAGTAATTTTTTTCCAAAATGCACTACAAAAATAAATGCTCTTTTGCCGGCCCCTTGAGCTCCCATAAGTTTTTCCACCACCAGCTAGGAGCATCGGGTTCTCTGGAGATAATGGTTATGAGGTAACCATCTTTTAGAGTGTAGGAACCATGTTTACATAGAACCCACAGTAGATCATCTTCCTAGTTAGTTAATATGGTGTGAGACGAGAATATTTTTGTAAGATAATTACCCCATACTTCATGCCTCTGTCCAGGGAGTTGTAGTTCCTTAGCACAACACCAATGTTGACCCTAGATATCATATCATACTGGATATCTTATCTAATTTAAGAGTTTTATCCGGTGCTCCACCGAAAATTTATTAACTCATGAGGGAGGATATGTTTGTTTTCGCATCTTGACCATGGGTCAATGCCAATGCGCACTCGATGACCAAACACAATGCGCCAAGCTAATCCCGCATCAATGAGAGGGGAAGTCTTGAGGAGAGTATTCCATATTGTACATATGTTTGTTTTCGATTTATTTGGGAGTCGTATCCAGTCGACTAGAGATAAGGGAGAGATGTATTTTATTTATTCTGCCTCAGTACAGAGGATATTTGTGGTGATTCGTCTCCATCCGAACTTTACCAGCAGCGCTTGTGAAAAGAAGTGTAATTCCCCAGCTCCCCATGCCTTTGGGAGTGAATTTTTTCCCATCTGACCCATGCAAAATGTTACCTTCCTTAGCCCCACGCTAAACGAAACTACAACAAATCCATTGAATGATGTTAAGGATGCCCTTTGGGATCCATGATAAGGACATCTAGAACACCGGAGTGGCTTCGATGACCGATTTAATGAGAACGAATCTGCCAGCCCTGGATAGCCACTTGTGACATCATGATTTAATTTTATTTTCTATTTTAACCACCAACCACATCCATTTTTCCTTCCGGTAGTCATTAGGCTTGAGATGGAAACTGAGATATTTTATCCCATCCTCGAGGTGCAGGAAAATCAATGGAAATATATTATGGATATGATAAATTTCTAAATAAGAACATTCGCAGTAGGTGATAGTATAGTTTTGTTGATTGAGAGACATAAATGTAGCATTACAGAAGGAATATAGGATGGTTGTGAATTCATTCAATCACCGAGTGATCCATCAAGGAAGATGAGAACATCATCAACAAAAAATAGATATGAGATAATTGTGTTTCCTCCTATGTGGATCCCTTTGAGTGTGCCTCTCCCAGTGGCATTGTGCATGAGTCTATTTAAGCCTTCCATAATCAGCAGGTAGAGTAAGGGGGATAGTGGGAACGCTTCCATGAGTCTGCACTCAGCATGAAAGAAATTGGATGCAACACCATTTATGAGAACATAAAAGGATACATTGGACATACAACACATGATCCATTTGATAAATGGTATGGGAAAGCCCAAGTGAGTGAGAATTAATTTAATGTATAGCTAGTTGGCTCTGTAAAAAGCCTTAGAGAGGGAAATATTGAGAATCATTTCTTTTATTTTAAGTATCTTGAGGCTATGGAGTCCCTCTTGAGTGATACCTATGGCTTCATGAATCTAACAAGCTTCTAAGAAGGAAATTTTCTCTTTTGATATGTGCCAAGAGAGAATGGGGCGGATTATCTTAGCTATGATCTTGGAAATGATCTTGTATATAAGATTTCATAGAGATATCAGATGATAATCATTAAAGGAGGATGAGTCATCAAATTTTGGGATGAGAGCAATAATGGTAGAGTTAAAGGCATCAAAAACTTGACCAGAGGTTTGACATTACTCTAAAACATCTAGTAAATCACGACCAATGAGCTCGAAGAAGCTAAGATAAAATTTGATGGTCCAACCATCAGGTTTGAGGCTCTTGTATTTCTTAAACCATCGAAGTACTGATTCCAACTCTTCTGAGGTGAGTGCCTATTGTAGATCTTCAAAATAGTCATCTATAGAAAACATGGGAAATTTTTGTATGATAGGCATGATATCGCCAAGGGACTCATGTTGGGTGGGTTTGAATAAGGATTCGAAATGATGGATGCAAAATATAGCCAAGTCGTTAAAATTGTATCTAAAATTCCAACGTCATCTTTTAGGGACCAAATAGTGGTGTATGTTTTCCTTGCCTTTGCATATTTATGGAAGAATTTTATGTTGTCCTCCCCTTCCTCGAGCCATATTTCCCTGCTCTTAAGTCTCTGCGTCTCTTCTCTAACTTCCAATATTCTTCTTTTATCCATTTCAATTTGAATAAGTTGCATTTTTGCTTCATGAGTGAGGTAATCCCCTCCTTCTAGTAGCTCCATTCTTTCCAAACTGGCTTCAATCTGTGATAATGCTTCCTTGTCTCGTATATGTTTCCCTTTAAGCCATGCAAGTGTTTTCATTTTAATTTTCTTCATGTTTTCATTGAATTGTGAGGCCATGGAGTGAGTCCCCAATTGTTCACAACTATTGCAATGCTCAGTCGCCAGCTTCCTAAAGGCTTCACCCTTTATCCAGGTGGAGTTGAATGTAAATGGGGCCCTGGGCTTGTCAAAATGGCCAATCATCTAAAGATATACGGAATGGTGGTAAAATTACCCTCCTTTTCCAACCCACTACATGCAATAGGATAAATTTTCCAGGAAATGTTCCTTAATTAAGAATCGATACAACATGCGAGAAATATCCTGCTGCTTCATCCCTTATTCTCTGGTTCCTCCAAGTCGGGAGGATTTTGTCCATATCGATATCAATAAGATTTTGGGATTCCATGAATCGAGCAAAGAATTCATATAGAGAATCCTAAAGTGCGATGTTTCCACAACATTCCAATCTTCCAATAGAAATATTTAGATCTCCACCAATGATGAGATTATCAGCATTCATGAAGGGCATATTCATCAAGTTATTCCAAAAAAGAGGCACAATTGTGATAGGGACCATATATTTTGACAAGTGTAAGAGTTGTACCAAGTTCTTATGATTCTATTTCTACGGAAATATAGTCATTAGATACCAAAATGTTTAGAACCGAGATAGTTTTAGGGTTGTATCCGAAAGAAATCCCCCCATATTGTCCCATAGCATTGATCACATGAAAGTTCTAGCCTTTAATTAATGATGATAGAGTATGTTCTACATTCATATGTTCCCCTAGTGTTTCTTGAAGAAATATGATATCGAGACGATACAATAGGATGAGATGCTTAAGGGAAATGTTTTTGGAGGGGTTGGCCAACCCTTGACAATTCAAAGATAACCACTTCATGGGGGAACGGTCGCTGGGGCATTAATTTCTCTAAGGACCCCTTCCAATGAAAGTTTCTTATCAACCACTATGTACAAGTTGTCCTGGTTAATGACTTTGGATATGTGAGACTTCCTACCATGGCTAACCTTGGTGATCCTGGATGGGAAGAGTGATCCTAGACCAGCCCCATGACTAGAGAGGATAACAAAGCACGGGGGTGGGGGGTGGGGAAGAGAGGAATATCGAAGGAAATATTTTTTTCCTTGTCCCAAGTCAGATGAGGAATCGCTGAGAGCGAGGATAGAAGGAGAAAGTAATGGGAAACATTCAAGGAGGGATGGTAGAGGGAAAGAGATAGGTTCAAGGTGATGCACGAGTAGGCGACAATGTGATAGAGAAGCAACATAATACACCAATGAATCAAAAATCTTTGATATAGTGCAAGAAGATAAAGGAGGGGCAAAGGAAGAAATACTCTTCAACGTAGTTGAAGATTTTTGGGATGACATCTTGCCCAAGTGATCATGGCGCCCACCAGATGGTAGAGGGACCTCCCTGGTGACCTATTGGTCTATAGTTGAAGAAGCCCAACTAGATGTGGTTGGTTGACCCTGAGCAGTGCCAATCATGGGATTATTTTGACCAGGAACAAGAGCCCCTTCTAAGTTGTTAACTTAATTCTGCAGTAGAAATGGTAATTCCTTGTAAACATGACCAACCTAGTGACATCGACGACACTTGAAAGGTGCACCTTCATAAACCAGTATTTGGTTTGGAATATGTCCTATGTAATGTGAGATCAGGTTCTCCACTAACCCTTCTCGAGTATCGATAGAGACTAAAATCCTAGCATATGGCATTGTGTCAGTCTCCAAATATTATTTATCATATTCCAAATAGTGTCCTAGGTCATCTCCTATGAGCCAAAAAATGTCTTCAGGCCATAGTTGTATCGGTAATCCCGAAAAACGTGCCCATACTCGACCTGTTCCCAGTTTCTTGTGCGCAGGATCAAATAATGGAGTCCAATTCTTCAAAAGGACCAAAGTCATCTCAATATTCCATTAGTGGGTGAGTACCCAGCTAGCATGCTCTTCATGTACAAATTTGAGGGAAAACCATCCCTTTTATAGGGTTCAAATTACAGGGAGGGATTCTAGGGCTTGTCCCTAGATTTCCTGTGCCTGTTTCTTGAGTCAGGTGACAGATTAATTCCTTCCCCTAATTCTTCCAACCTAAAACCTGGTAATTGTCTCCATTGTGTCATCAAGGGGGATGCCTTATCCTACTACTAGTGCTCGGATCTTGTCCTAAACCTTTGGGCATTTTGTTTTCTTGGATTGATTATTGTGGTGCGCTTCATGTTCTTTTGATGATGAGCCCTCTTGCTAGAGCAGCTTGTCTGAAAGTTAGCCAGGGCTAGGTTGAGAATCTGGAACACAACAAAAATTTTCCCCAGAGGAAAACCTAGATAAGACAGGGATCATTATCGTGCCTGAGTGGCCAAGAGAGGTCAAGTGAGGTTCACCAAGATTTTGAATGGGGGGTGTCACTTAAAATGTTAAGATACCAGAAGGGGAAATTCGTTTACTAGGGTTAAGATAAGATGTCGCGAAGAGTATAGATGTAGGGGAATTCACATTCATGTGGATAGAGGGATCATGGGTAGATGCCCATGCAAAGGTAGGGTTTTCAGAGGATACAAAGTTCGGAAAGCCATAGGAGGATGTGTAAAATGAAGAACAGAGGTGCTCGTTAGGGGAAAAGGCATTGGCTCCCGAAAAGGTTAATATAGAGGAAAAATTTTCAAGCCGAAAGTCACCATATGTGAGGTCTACATCCTGAGATTCTGATGTGGAGGTGTAACACCCTCCTCCCAATATACCCAAGTAACTGGCCAACTGGGGTAGACATGTGACGAGAGGCTACTAATATGATATTAAACCTCATATATGACCTTAAGGAAGTGGAACCAATGGAAACAAGACAAACATACCTTACACAACATCAACAACATCCCAAGAAGGTAACGCAACCTTCCAGACCCTTGACCCCTAAGCGAGACTAAATTTTTGACCCTTTTGGGCCATATCAGTAAGCATGCCAAGGCAAGGTAGCAGCTGGGAGTCTATATCCAGAGGAGCAACACAATAATCATGCAGCTATGCCCCAATTGGCCAGTTATGTGCCTGGAACTCTGGAATTTGTGCCACCTTTTTCAGCCCCAGATCCCATGTCATTGCCGGGAACTTCATGAAACTTTAGGAAATGATAAATAACATTAAAAAAAAGTTACAAAAGCAATCACATCATCAGGAACTCCTTTGAACCCCTCCTAGCCGTGACAGACATTTCCTCAAAAAGGTCTCAAACATTGCATCTACAGGTGTAAACAAAAGATTTAAACATAGGGGTCTCATACTTATCTGACAATCAGTAATAATCATTGCTCTCTTACATTATTAGTTGAAATACAATCGATTTGACCATAGACCCACTGTGCATTCACTCACAAGTAAAAATAGGGATAGAGCCATACATCATCACTGATAAAATACATGCTTATAGCCAACATAATAACAAAAGAAATACCATGGATATAATAGCAATAGAATCCACATGATAACCGATAGATTTGCTTACCAAATACAACAAGAGGATGAATCAACATGCCAGTTAGGTGGATGTGGCATGGCCATTCAGTTAGGTTCAACATGCTCCTTCTGTTTCCATTGGTACTCGCTCCAACACAAGTGCTAAGCTACTTACACTCTCGGGTGTACTTCACTATGTTATTTGGCTCAGCATGAAGACACTAACTATATTTGGAGACTCCAAATCTATCGTCGAAGAGTAAATTGAGAGGGTTTCCTTGAATTCTCTGGCCCTCGCCATCTCAAAATTCAAAACGAGGTCCCTGATCAAAGAGTTCAACTTCATATCTATTTCCCATATTTATTGGAACCAAAATGGTGAAGAAAATTGACTATCAAAGGATGGATTCTACTCGATGCATGATTAGATCTTCTTCTAGTATTTTCATCATAAAATGTTGTAGGGGATAGGTCAATTTGTGATCTAAATACTCTTTCTGGCCATTGGGCCAATTTCTCTCTATGCAATTTTTTTATTTAAGTCCTCTGTTTTCTAATGTGATTTTTTATTAAAGTCCTTTGTTTTTCTAGGATTTGCATTCTCCCACATGGAAGGTCATATGTAGTTGTTAATATGTTGTGGAATGGTATGGAATTTTGGTATTTAGGTTTCATTAGATGATGATCAAGAATATTTCTTCTCATGGACATATGTACTTTCTCTGGAATTTAATAGAAAGTTATTTTTCTATTTTGAAAAAAGAAATGATTTCCATTCGGACAAATATCAAGTATATCCACAATGACAATAAGAATTCCAATTCTAGTTTCAGGAGGAGATAAGTATATCCACAATGAAAATAAGAATTCCAGTTCTAGTTTCAGGAGGAGATCAAGCCTCGCTACTTTGGTAAAAATTCATGGAAATGGAGGAACAAGAGGAGAACAGAATTTGAAGGTGCAGACTTTAGGCCTATTTTGAAGCATAGAGTAGTATCTCAGATCTCTTGGTGGATTATTTCCTTGTCATTCAAAGAAACACGGGCAGTTAACAATGACGAATGGGAATGTGCAAATGATATGGATTTATCATAAGTGATGAGTATTTTACTAATTTTCATTTTCTATGAATGGATGGTGAAAACTCTAGAGGGAACTTCTCTTTAAAGAACATTTTTGGTGTAATTAAAAAGGTAAAAAAATATAACTTCGTTGGATATAAATTTGAAGTTTTTATTTAAAAGACATTATTGGTGTAATTAAAAAAGGAAAAAAACATAAATGTGTTGAATATCAATTTCAAGTTTTTATTTGTGTATATTATGTGGTTAAATTTCTACCATATTTTATTGAAGTTAAATGTCTGCCATCTATTTAAAAATTATTAATAATTAAATTAAAATTGTGAAAGTTATATTCTAAAATAAAAATGCCTATCCACATAAAAAAATATATCATCTTGACTTATACACTATTTATTTCTAACCATAGCTATATTTTAAAACAACAATAAATATGACAAAAATTTCACTGAAAAAAAATTGCAAATCACGCAGTAAAAATTGTGGTAAATAATTAATATTCCCTGAACATTAATAATTATTGCATAGTTGTTATATGTAACATCTCAACAAATTTGAACATTTAATTATATGTAATATCGGAACATATTTGAACATTATTTTATTAGATTGATAGTTTCTTTCAGCCTAAATTCTTAAATATATAAAATCATCAATTTTATGATTTTGTATACTTACTAATATTTTTATTTTTTTTTCTCTTTTTATTATTTTTATTAAAAATATATATACAAAATATAAATATAACTCTGAATTTTATAAGTTTACTCACTGGAGTTGTCTAACGAGATACCAGAATTGCCCGGACGATCAAAATTGGTCAGAAACTGGGCCAAATGTTTTTAAGAAAACTTATAGTAACAGTGTTTGAATCATGATTTTGATGGTGGAAATGGATTCAGCACCATCAAAAACCTATAGGGCACCCAAAATATTAAATTTTAATCGCTATAACGTGGATTTACAAACATCCCTGCCAGATTTTCTTAAAATTTTTCCAAAATTTCCATGATTTTCAGGGTGAAAAAGCAGTCTAGTTAGACTATGGCTTACTAATTTACAGAACACATATACATATTTATGAGGATAGACATTTTATTTTTTCTTCCATTTGGAATAAAAAAACACTATTCACACCAACCAATCTACGAACTTTGTTTTTAAGTAAAAAAACACTATTCACACACTTTGTTTTCGTCATTCAGTCAAATAGAAATCTAACACAAGGAAAAAGTTGATTGGAGGTAGATTTGAGCACTCCATGCCACCGCCGAGTAATGCAGAGTACACACTGAGTACAAATTACCCCGAGCTGGTTGCAGTTGATGGGCCCAGCCCTCGTTAACCTTACCCTTGTGCTAACTGATAATACAATGTTTATATTTGCAATGGCAATAATATAACGAATGATTTTGTTTTAAATGATTATGTTAATGATCCCGTTTGATTCGGCCTACGGATAAAACAGATATTTGTGATATGCAATTTAATTAGGTTGTACTCGCATTTATGTTTGGATGGACATCTGTCCCTGCCTCGTAGATCACACTCCCGCCTTTAGTAAACTCGTAACCCTAACTTTGGCTCATTCGTATTTTTACTCTTTGTTTCGACTGAAATGAGGTTTTACTCCGCCACTTGTCTGTGCTGTTGATCTGTATGTTTCCTCTGCTAAAATGTTGTTGTCGTTCAGCTCCGGTATGGCTACGGTTTCTTACTCTGTCGTTGGTAAGGTTATTCCTCTGTTTCTATTCTTTAGGTCGTTATATTTTCTGCAACTGTTCGAGGTTTACTTGTCTTTGAAAGCCATGACTTGGCTTTGCCTGTGTGTGTACGTTGTTATGCTGGTTCTTTTCGTTAAAAATTAGGGCTTATACCCATTCCTCGTTCTTCTGTTCTATTACTCTGTAGTTATTTGTTGTGTCTTTAATTTCTATTTGCAGGTTGCGGCTCGGGGTTTCGTGGCTTCGGCTCTTTTCATCAATGGCCAGGTAACTCTTCGTTCTATGATATTCTTGCTTCAGCTTTTTCCTCGGTTACTTTAATGTTATCGCTCCTCGTGAGCAGAGAACCCTCGTCGCTGCAACTCGTCTTGGATAATGTCTTGGCACCATCTTCTCTGTAGGTAATCAATCTTCTTCACCTGTAATATTGTTATTCTATCTTCCTTGCTCTGTTTAAATTCAACAACTAACCCCTGTTTGTTTTGTATGTTTACAGATGGATTCAGTTCTGATAACCCTTTCTCCACTATTGGCTCGTTTGGAAACCATTTCAAAACCAACTGCCCATTTGGACTTTTCTTAATTTGTACTTATTTTAATTATGTATTGGTCTAAAGAATAGCAGAGAAACTCGTTCCTATTTGACTGTTAAATATTCAGACGCAGTTTTCAGATAGGTACCTTTGTTATTTCACAACTGTAATTTGTGTTGTTCATTCTTTGTGATGAGTTTCCATTCCGTTGTTTCTGTCGATACTTTGGGGTTTTGATACCTTTCGGCTTCTGCAATTCTTTTTGTTATAATACTTTGTACTCAAAAATGCATATGGGTTGTTAGTCTTATGTTACTTTGGAAATCACTCAGATTCTGTAAGAGAACGATAATTGTATTTGCATACAGTAATAAATTTCAATAAGCAATAGAAGGACTGTTTATAATTGGCTGTAATGTTGATCCAATATGGATGCTTGCAGAGATTTCTTATTATGTTCTCTTGTTCTTCTCCCAAGTTGAACCCATTACAATGCATTTTTTTTCTTTTGTATGATTTGAGAACAATTGATTTAATTGTTGTCAGTTACATTTATTAGTTACCTAGTTTCTGTAACTGTTGCTAGAAATGGTAAATTAACCTACAGGAATAATTCGACTAAGCACTAATTAAAACAACTGTAATTTAATTGCTCATTCCCCTAAATGTTGCTTTACTAACAGATTAAAATAAAAAAGAAACAAAAATGTCTTTTCTGTCCTGTATTGTCTTTTGTATCCTTTCTGAGACCAAATGACCTCCAGCCATGATAACCCGCCAGCTAGATGCTCCTACATCAGGCTCCCGGGGTAAATAAAAATCATGGCTCCATTCCATGAGCGCCTCCACCGAATAACCTGCTTCTTGTATTTGTACTGCGTCAAGCCAGGAACTGTCCTCGATGGGACGGTTCTTCCACTTGACAAGATACCGCAGATAATCCTTTAGGCGAGTCCGCTTAGCCACTTGTGTGTCAAGAATTTTCTCGATTTCAAGGGGCTGAGTTGTAGGCATTTTCCTCATCCAAGGACTGCTTTCATTGTGGGTGTCTCGTTCTAGCCCTGTCGCACTGTTGTCTTCAGGACTAGCAGTGTATGGGAATAGATTTGCCACGCTGAAAATCGGTGATATGCCTATATCCGGTGGCAGCTGTATTTCAGAAGCATTTGGCGAAAATTTACTCAGAATTTTACAAGGGCCAATCTTCTTAAATTTCAATTTGTTAAATTTTCCCTTAGGGAATCATTCCTTGCATAAATGCGCTAAGACTTCATCCCCTATATTAAACTATACTTCTCGTCGCTTTAAATCTGCATGCTTCTTATATCTTTGGCTATTGTCCTGTAATATAAACTTTACCTGCTCGTGTAGGTCATTCATTGCCTGGGCGAAATATTCCCCGTCAGCACTTTTTCTTTCCAGTTTTCCCAAATCTCATAGTTCATGCACTCCGTGAGGATGCATGCCATACAGAATCTGAAAAGGATTGTATCTCGTACTACGATTTGGCGAATCGTTGTAAGCGAATTCTTCCTGAGAAAGTGCACGATCCCACATCCATAAATTTTCTCCAATCAAACTCTGTAGTAGGTTTCCCAAGCTCCTGTTCACCACCTTCGTTTGCCCATCTGTCTGTGGGTGATAAGCGGAGCTGAAATTTAACTAAGTATCCAATTTTTTCCACAGGGTACGCCAAAAATTTCCTGTGAATTTCACATCCCTGTCAGAAATAATGGACCTCGGTAAGTCGTGCAACCTGATAATTTCCGTGAAAAACAAGTGTGCTACATGAGTGGCATCACTAGTTTTTCAACAAGGAATGAAATGTGCCATTTTAGAAAACCTGTCTACTACCACCATCACTGAATCGAAACCTCGTTGCGTTCTAGGTAGGCCGAAGACAAAATCCAAACTAACTGAGTCCCATGGTCTACTCGGAATAGGTAACGGTGTGTAGAGTCCTGTATTTTGGCTGTGTCCTTTCGCTAATTGGCACACTTTACACCTAGTCACATATCGTTGTATGTCCCGTCGCATTTTTGGCCAGTTATGAAAGTGTCCGATTTGTGCTAAAGTCTTTTCTATGTCGAAATGTCCGGCTAGACCTCCGCTTTGTTTCTCCCGAATGATATTATCTCTCATCGAACAGTCGAGAATGCACAATTGTCCCCCTCTAAACAATAACTCTTCCTGTAAATTATATTCCAACCATGGACTATTGTTCCTCAACAAAGGATTCTGACAGGCTTCATAAGCTTCTTTGAAATATGCATCTGTTTGATACAAGTCTTTCAAATGTTCAAAACCCAGCACTTGTATCGTACTCTCCTGCAAGAGAAAAGCTCTTCTGCTCAACACATCTGCTACCTTGTTGGCGTATCCGCTAATGTGTTTCAACACAAACATGAAACTCTACAAATACTCAACCCACTTATCATGCTTGTGATTCAGTTTATGTTGTTGCATCACATATTGCAATGCAGAATTATCAGAGAATAAAACAAACTCACTCCCCAGCAGATAGTGTCTCCAATGTTTCAGTGCTTGTACAACAACATAGAATTCCTTTTCATAAGATGAGTATTTCTGCCTGCTCTCATTCAACTTCTCACTAAAATAAGCAACAGGTCTGTCTTCCTGGCTAATTACAGCTCCAATGGTCGTACCACTAGCATCACAATGGGCCTGGAAAAGCTTATTTAAATCAGGCAATATCAAGATTGGCCTTTCAGTGATTTTTTTCTTCAATAACTGGAAGCTCCTCTCTGCTGCTTCAGTCCAACGGAAAGGTTGACTTTCCTTCTTAATAGTATCCAACGTAGGTGCGCAGATTCCACTAAAATATTTGATAAATTTGCGATAAAAACTTGCCAACCCATGAAAACTACGAACCTCAAACAGGCTCTTTGGGGATGGCCAACTAACAATAGTTGCAACGTTTTCTAGGTCCATCTTCAACTCGTTTTCTGCAATCACAAAACCTAGATAAACCAATTCTCTTTGAAAAAAAGTCCATTTTTTAAAATTTATCAGCAGCTTGTTCTGCTGCAATTTCTCCAACACACTCCGAACATGTCGAAAGTGTTCTTCTTTAGTCTTGCTGAAAATCAATATATCATCAAGATAAACAATTACAAACTTCCCAATGAACTCTTTCAGCATTCTGTTCATCAGGCGCATAAAAGTACTAGGGGCATTACTCAAACCGAATGGCATTACCAGCCACTCATACAACCCTTCATTAGTCTTGAATGTTGTTTTCCATTCATCCCCTTCTCTAATCCGGATCTGATGATAACCACTCTTCAGATCGATTTTCGAAAAATATGTTACCCCGCTTAAATAGTCCACCATATCATCCATTCTTGGTAGTGGAAACCTATACCGTATGGTAATTTTTTTTATTGCTCTCGAAGCTGTACACATTCACCATTCTCCTCCTTTCTTGGGTGCGAGAACTGTTGGGACTGGACAAGGGCTTAAACTTTCCCTTATCAATCCTTTGTCCAATAATTCTTACACTTGTTTTCTGATTTCCTCTTTATCTTTAGGACTCATTTGGTACGTTGCCTTATTTGGTAGACTGGCTCCAGGTATAAAGTCAATGTGGTGACTAATACTTCTCTTAGGAGGCAGTTTATCTGGTAAATCATCAACTACAATGTCGCTGAATTCTTGCAGCATTTCCTGAATTTCCTCAGGCAAATCTGAGATTTATGTGTGCAATAGCACTGTTTTTTTCCTCCTTACCACTGCATACTGTATCTCACTGTCTTCAATCTATTTCAGAAATTCTTTTCCTCCCAACAGTAACGCTTTAACTCCACTTTTTTCTGTTGTCTCTTCCTCCTTGATGGGTACAAGCGTGTGCTTAATCCCATCTTTGACAAATTTGTAACAATTTGTCTTCCCATCATGCACTACCTTCTTGTCATACTGCCATGGTCTCCCTAGCAGTGTGTGACACACGTCCATTGGCATTATATCGCAAATAACCTTATCCTTGTATTTGCCAATGTGGAACTCAACTTCACACTGTTCATCAACCAACAGTTGATGCCCTTTCTGTAGCCACGACACCTTGTAAGGTGTGGGATGCTTCAGCCTCTTCAAACCCAACTTCTCCACCATCTCTATGGTGACTCAATTATCCATGCTTCCACTGTCAATAATCATCTTGCAGCAGTTTCCATATGACTTGCAAACTGTCCGGAATAATGCCTTCCTTTGAGTTGGGTCAGTTGTCTCCTTCGCTGGTTTTAGTAACACTTTATTCAAAACCAGGGCTTCCCCTATTTCCGGTACATTTTCTATTTCCTGAGGTTGTACCTCTGTTTCCTCTATTTGAGCAACATATGCTCCTCTTGCTCCAGTCTGGTCACTTTTAGGACATTCAAAGGACTTATGCCCCCACTTGTGGCACTTGTAACACTGAAAAACAACTCCTCTACCTCGGCCACTACCTCTCCCGCGTTGGTATGGCCTTCCCCCTCTCGTGTTACTGTCCTTCTCTATTGCCTCTGAAGTTTTCGAGATGCTTCCTTCGTCACTAACAGCTTTACCTCTGCCAAAACCTCGTCCTCTTCCCCTGCCAGATACTCCTCCTCTTCTGGCATTTTGTTTTCTGTTTATCTTCTCCTCTGCCTTCAAGGCACTTTGATAGGCATCATCAATAGTTCTAGGTGAAAGAATACTTATCTCATCTAATATCTCCCACCTTAATCCATTTACAAATCTCACTATTTTTTCTGGTGTATCTTCTATGTAACCGGCTCTCAGGTTTACCCGATAGAATTCCTCGGTGTACTCTTTTACAGTCATTCCCTTTTGTTTCAAATTCTGTACTTGATTGTACATGGAAATCTAATAGTCCTTTGGTAAGAACTTGCCCTTCAATTTTGCTTCCATCCTAGTCCACTTATCTTCACTGATATCCTCATAATCAAAGTACTTATTTAGCTCACTGAGCCAATCCAATAGTACTTATGCTGACAAACTTCCGTCATAATTTGAAAGCTCATTCTTTGGCTTATTATTGGATAATAAGACTGACCTTAGCATCTTAAGTTCAAGTCCTTCTCCATCTGATCCATCTGTGGTCTCTACAACTTCTTCATCACTGTCATCTCCTCTATCATGATCCTTTCTTCTCCCTACTTCTACCGCCGCTAATCGGGCGTTAAGGATTCAGATCTATTCCCTCAGTCCTTCATCTACTGCTCTGTGTATACCTCTTCCACGACCTTGCCTTCCAACTTCCAATTTTGTCAAATTCAACAACTTCTCTGGTACCAATTGATGGGCTCAGCCCTCGTTAACCTTACCCTTGTGTTAACTGATAATACAATGTTTATATTTGCAATGGAAATAATATAACGAATGATTTTGTTTTAAATGATTATGCTAATGATCCCGTTTGATTCGGCCTACGAATAAAATAGATATTTGTGATATGCAATTTAATTAGGTTGTACTCGCATTTATGTTTGGATGGACATCTATCGCTGCCTCGTAGATCACGCTCTTGCCTTTGGTAAACTCATAACCCTAACTTTGGCTCATTCATATTGTTACTCTTTGCTTCGACTGAAATGAGGGTTTTCTCCGCCGCTTGTCTGTGCTATTGATCAGTATGTTTCCTCTGCTAAAATGTTGTTGTTGTTCAGCCCCGGTATGGCTACGGTTTCTTACTTCGTCGTTGGTAAGGTTATTCCTCTGTTTCTATTCTTGAGGTCATTAGATTTTCTGCAACTGTTCGAGGTTTACTTGTCTATGAAAGCCATGACTTGGCTTCGCCTGTGTGCATATTTTGTTATCCTGGTTCTTTTCATTAACAATTAGGGCTTATACCCATTCCTCGTTCTTTTGTTCAATTACTCTGTAGTTATTTGTTGTGTCTTTAATTTCTATTTGCAGGTTGCGGCTCAGGGTTTAGTGGCTTCGGATCTTTTCATCAATGGGCAGGTAACTCTTCGTTCTATGCTATTCTTGCTTCAGCTTTTTCCTCAGTTACTTTAATGTTATCGCTCCTCGTGAGCAAAGAACCCTCATCGCTGCAACTTGTCTTGGATAATGTCTCGACACCGTCTTATTCGTAGGTAATCAATCTTCTTCACCTGTAATCTTGTTATTCTATATATCTTCCTCGCTCTGTTTAAATTCAAAAACTAACCCCCGTTTGTTTTGTATGTTTACAGATGGAGTCGGTTCTGATAACCCTTTCTCCACTGTTGGCTCGTTTTGGAAACTGGCGCAAAACCAACTGCTGGTGTGGACTTTTCTTAATCTGTACTTATTTTAATTCATGTATTGGTCTAAAGAATAGCAGAGAAACACGTTCCTATTTGACTGTTAAATATTCAGAAACAGTTTTTATATAGGTGCCTGTGTTATTTCACAACTGTAATTTTTCTTGTTCATTCTCTGTGATGAGTTTCCATTCCGCTGTTTGTGTTGATACTCCGGGGTTTCGATACCTTTCGGCTTCTGCAATTCTTTTTGTTATAATACTTTGTACTCAAAAATGCCTACGGGCCGTTAGTCTTATGTTACTTTGGAAATCACTCAGATTCTGTAAGAGAAAGATAATTGTATTTGCATACAATAATAAATTTCAATAACCAATAAAAGGACTGTTTATAATTGGCTGTAATGTTGATCCAATATGGATGCTTGCAGAGATTTCTTATTATGTTCTCTTGTTCTTTTCCCAATTCGAACCCGTTACAATGCATGCTTTTTTTCTTTTGTATGGTTTGAGAACAGTTGATTTAACTTTTGTCAGTTACATTTATTAGTTACCTAGTTTCTGTAACTGTTGCTAGAAATGGTAAATTAACCTACAGGAATAATTCAACTGAGCACTAATTAAAACAATTGTAATTTAATTACTCATTCCCCTAAATGCTACTTTACTAAAAGATTAAAATAAAAAAGAAACAAAAATATATTTTCTGTCCTCTATTGTCTTTTGTATCCTTTCTGAGACCAAATGACCTCCAGCCACGATAACCCGTCAGCTAGATGCTCCTACATCAGCAGTGCTCTGTAGCTAGCTGGTACACGATTTTGTGTGCTGAACCTTTGGATTGCAACTTGTCAAATATCATATATAGACAGTTGCACATTGACAATTGTAAGCACAGATGTACACATTGACAATTGTATGCAACACAATAATGGTAAAGGCTTTTGTGTGTTGGCTAGTTGTGGAAGAAGCTCACCGGAGGAAAATGAAGATATGGTAAGATAACTCCAGAGGTGAGCGGTGCTTTCTTCTTGCCATAGGAGGAAATTTTCGAGGAGTTAAAATGAGGGTGCTTTTGGCAGTAGTCAAAAAGTTTTGAAAACTTATAGAATAACTTAAATTTCTGGTAAGATTATGAAAATTTTCAGTAACTTTTTTTGAAAATTTGGGTTACTGTCTTTAAACTTCAATATTTTGGGTGTCTCATGGGTTTTTGATGGTGCTGAATCCATTCCCACTATCAAAAAGGCAATTCAAACGCTCCAACTACTTGATTTTTTGAATATTTTTTAACTGGATTCAGGCAAAAACCTACCTTCCGGATAGACAACTCTGTGCTTTTTTAGATGCTTTCCTCTTAAAGATCAGGAGCTACCGCGCTCAACATTAGTTTGCAGCCTATCAAGACCATGGTACGGCTCTTGCTTTTGTGGCCTGGAAATTTGTTTGGAAAGCCGATGAGGTCTGCGACCATTATTTCCAAGGCTATAGGTTATTTAATGTGGTTGGGCAGTATATGTCCACAAGATTTAAACAAATTTAAATTTAATAGTATACATATAATGCCCAACAGCATTAAATAGCCTATAAGGTGAGAAATATATGTTGTTAATAAGATATAGAGACAACATTGTTAATTGCTAAAAACTTATTTTTGTGAATTTTACAAATTTCCCAACACTACTCAGTGGTCCTCCTGATCCTGGTCCTGCTAAGGCAACAACACAATACCATATTACATTCAGTTTCTTATCCAGGAGGGACTACCACGGCATGCAGTTCTTGTTATTCAGTGTAGTGCACAATAACTCTCCCAGGTGGGTCATCCCAGAAATTATATTTAATTGCCTGATTACTACGGATCTAGAAAAGATACATTCACGCGTTTTTCATTTTCCGGATTTTATTACTATTGAGAAATGGTCTTAATCGAACCAGGCCCCACATGATCTCTCACTTCCATATTTTAGTAATTATGTTAAATGACTTTGGAATATATTTTATCTCTGAAAAGACAATGGGAAAGATTTTTAAAATAACAAACCAGCTAATTTAATGCAAGAAATTCACGAGGCATAACAAAGAAGAGTTTCTTGGATGGGCTGTGAAGTGGATTCGGGAGCCACAACATAGAAGAATTTTAAAGATAAATAGTGAAGTGAATGGTTAGCTAACACAAATTCAAAAAAGATGGATTGTAACAACAATACAGGAAGGGGA
Source organism: Pinus albicaulis (assembly GCA_034641835.2). Taxonomy (NCBI): domain Eukaryota; kingdom Viridiplantae; phylum Streptophyta; class Pinopsida; order Pinales; family Pinaceae; genus Pinus; species Pinus albicaulis. Next base: position 301,878 of record JAXQQM020060730.1, on the reverse strand, counting down.
GTACACTTTGTATTGGTTCATGGAGCCATGCATGGAGCATGGTGTTGGTATAAGATTGTGGAGCTTCTTGAGAAAGAGGGTCACAAGGTGTCAGCAATCGATCTGATGAGTGCTGGTACAAGTCCTGTTTCAGCTGATTCCATCACCTCATTTGAGGAATATAATGAGCCTCTTATGCACTTCCTTGCCAAGCTTCCACAGACAGAAAAGGTGCAGAGTCTCTCCTATTCTACATTAATACTTTATTGTTGATTTCATTTTAATGCTTTCATTGATCATTTATGCACTTAGAGGAGATTACTTGAACGTTTTTCTTTGGAGCCTTTCAGCCATTTGACTGAAAAAGTTATAGGGTGCCCATCCAGATCAATAGGTTAGGTAAAAAAGACTCATATGTGCCCCTTTTTTTTAATTAAGGATCAAGGTTTTTTTCTCAATTTCTCTGCCCTACATGAAAATTCAAATCTCAACTAGTTCAAGGCACTCGAACAGCCTGTCTCTTGCCAAGTATAGTGGTTGAGGTATAATACTGTAGATTATGCTTTTTGTTAGAGTAGTTACCATTCAGAAAAACCAAAACCAAGTATGCCTTCTGTTGCTGTTTTTTTTCAAATTAGTCATCATAATTCAAGGTTCACAGGCTTGAACACTCAGATAGCCCGATGATGGGTGGCAAGCTAGCTAGCTTGGCATAACTGATGCCCTGAAACATCCAGGTCACGTGTTATCAGCTATAACTTTTAATTTGAAAAACAAAAACTTTTAATGATTTGTTAATGGATGTTTGAGGTACCAGGTCATAAGAATATAATATCATATTATGGACCGAATTTTAATAATATAATTAATCAGAAAAACATTTATCTAAAATAACTTAATAAAAAAAACTTCAATTTGAAATTTAAAAAAAAAAGAATCGGACAAAATATAAAATTACCTTACCTGAAAGATAGCGAAGCTAACTATGATGAGGCCAAAAATAACATCAAACTTGATCAACACAGCGAGGCTATAATTGGGAGTCCATTCAAGTATTGGGAACAAATACTTAAAGCCCAACATCCCTTGCCTGCTATGAGGCTGGCCTCGAAACTGTCTGAATGGATCATTAGAGAAGAATGTCACCTTCACCTTAAAAATAAATTGATGTAGCACACTTTTTGATTCAGGAATGCCCACCTTGTGAATCCTCTCATCACTCATTTTCTTGCCCACCCCATACCTCCATGGCAGTTAGGGCAGAAGCTCCCAACGTGCTGTCCATCGCCTGCATTTCAAATACATAAAGCCCAACATCCATTCCCTGCCATGAGGCTGGCCTCTGAACTGTCTGAATGGATCACCAGGGGAGAATGTCTCCTTCACCTTAAAACTAAATTGATGAGCCACACTCTTTGATTCAGGAATGCCCTCCTTCTGAATCCCCTCATCACTCATTTTCTTGCCCACCCCCATACCTCCATGACAGTTAGGGCAGAAGCTCCCAACGTGCTGTCCATGGCCTACATTCATTTCTGAATCTTTGAAAGAATTCATGGTGTTACCAGCAGAATCGCTGTCATTGCAACAATCTTCTTTTCCAGAGCTTCCCACCATGATATTAGACTCACACAAAACAACAGAAACAGCCCAAGTATAGGGAAAAAAAAAGCAAGATTGAAGCACACAAAACAGAGACTTCAAGCTTTAAGCCCAGTCCACTCTAATGGGCGCCATGGTAGGATTTAAATACGGGAGACAAGTCCTGAAGCTCATGAGAATGCACAGTGCAGTATGGATCTTGCGGTCATGAAGCAGCCTGTCCTTGCATATCCGGACTGTACCTCAGAAGCAGGACCATATACAGTAAAAACAGAGACTTGGGAAACCCAATGAAATAGGTAAAGCCCCCAACAAGGCAGAAAGATCTGTGCAAGAGTGAGCGTGCTTTGTCTACTCGTCTTGTTCTCAAATAGGAATAAATTCCAGAGACTCTAACAAGGGAAATGTCACATCCACATACGACATTTACTACAGTTTTTACCATTGCACAGAAGATAATTTGTTTTTATAAAAACACAAATAACAATTACAATATTCAAATTAACATTCAAATTGTAATATATATATATATATAGCCAAAACATCACAGCATTAATACAAATAATCACTGTATAGTGTGGCGCTTTACTCATACGTAACCAATCCATATGATATATATCAAACATCACTTATCAAGACCGTATTTCTCTTTATTACGGATAACAAGTAAACCAAGGTCATCGCATTTGACTTAACTATAATGATTCATACAACTGTACATAACTTAACTTTGCAATTCGTTTACTATGCACATAATCAAAGGTGGTTCATATGGTAAGTTCGTTTGGTATTAATTTATATTAATATACGACATTAAATGTAGTGTCCTAGCAACGCTTGTTTGATTATTCGATCAACATAGATCTTGGTTTAAACTGCCGGATAAGACTTTACATGCATGCGCAATTTCTATACATAATCTCCATATTCCAATGGGAATTCAATGCCCTGCCAATTGGCACAACAACCTACTGTCCGGTGCACAGATGTCAACCTCCAGACCTTCGTCGGTACAATGAATCGGTGCGGATAACACTGCCGCGTAATCCCATCTTGATATCCACAGATTTTTTTGAGGGAAAAGCGCCGAAGGTAATCTGTCTGCCGACTTCGTCTCTTCAGACTGTCATTTGCCCTTGGCGCTCTGCTAGTTCTCGGTGCCCTACAGTTTGCATGGCCGACTTAGTCCAGGTGGTGCGCATTCTGCAGTCAATCCCTTGTTAAATCTTCAGTTGCAGTGCTTATAAGTATTCCTAACGTTCTTCTGAATGTCAAACAGAGCCTCCGGAGAAGATTTTCGTTTTACAGGGTTTACCCTTGTCAACACCGTGCGAGCCAACGCTTCAACTCGCCTCTCGGCTCTAGAGAAAACTTGCCTATTCCTTTGCAGGTATGTACGCCCTGACTTTTGGTTTAAGTTTCTAAAGTTTTCGCTTAAAAAGAAAAATGATGAGTTCGGCTGATGTCTCGCTAATCCTTCGCTTTCCTTACCTGTAGATGGAAGGTTACATGGGTTTATTGTTTCATATCTGGTGCGTTCCGGTGAACAACCCATCTACATGTATTGTTTGTCTGATTTAGAGGGTTCTCTTCTAATAATCTTCCGCTTGGATTCTTGTAGGTGAGAAGAACAGGTTATACTTCTTGAACAGAACAAGGTCCTACCAAATTCTCTGGCGACTGACTTGTCTATTCGCGCAATGCACAGGTACTCCGCCACTCACAATTTGCATGAAGTTGTGGCGTGCGCTTCGGCTAAAGATTCATTTGGGTTTTTGGGTTTTACTTCTAGGGTTTATCTAGACATAGGTTAGTTTAAACCCCCGGCGTAATTTGAAAATGCGGGGTGATAGATTTTGTTACAGGAATAATGTAATGCGTAATTTCCTTGCCTACGAACATTTAATTGCTTCCTGTAACCGTTGACTAAACATTTCTATTTTAAGAGCAGCATACTTCTTGGTTTGACTTCTTTGGGAATGTATACATTGTCATAACAGATATGAGGTTATTATTATTATCGCCCCTCCTCCCTGGGGTTTATCTTTCTGTCACCGTTAAATTTCACTGTTTCTTTCTTTTCAGACAAACTAGATGCGTTTAAGATTTTAACAGGTCGAATGTTTTATTTTCTCGTTAAGGTTGTATTTGGAATTAGAAATAGCTGTAAGAGAATTTCGTTTTACTGTTCCATCATTAGTCGGCTATCTGAACCTTGTTTTAATGATGCATGTTCCTGTTGCAGCATTCTGGGTCTTTAACAACTTAACCCACTCTTCTTCATTCTTTCGACATCTTGTTAAATCAGCTTCCCCACTCTTCTTGGCACCGGCCGCCATACTGGGCCGCGTATAGTTTCTGGTGAACGAACAGGAACAGGTAGGGTTTATCCCTAACCCTGTTTCACAAGTTCGGTGCGGGGTTTCTTGATCCTGCCCAAAAAGGTTTAGATGCTCTATGCTTATTTACGTCCATCACTTTTGCAAGTATTTATAAGTTTAATAATCCCATTCCCTAGTTTTAATCTAGAATCCACAACATGCATATATAGTTAACTATTCTAGAAATGACTATTGTACCTTGAAGAGCTTTTTATTTAATTCTAGGGTATTGGGTTCCCTGTACATAAATCATTCAAGAGTCGATTTAAACAGAAGTTTAATCCGCATGCAAGCTTCTAATGTCTGACTTTATATATATTCTACTTTTATTACACAGTAACTACTGCTGCATAAACTTCATATTATGATAATCTATTATGTCTCAGTATCCCTAGAGTATGAATTTATAATATCACTGTAATCGAAGCTGGCACAAATTATTTACTGTAGCATAATGAAATAACCTTGCAGTCTATTCTGTCATACATTAATTTCTAACTCATAACGCATTCATATAGCAGTCTCTACTGTCACAGAATATTCCCTGTAACATTTAGTAAAAATATATCAGTCTAAACTGTCTCATTTTATTTCCTATCATTTAAATTTAAGTCTTTCTAGAGTACTTATCTGTAGGAAATTGTTGCTCTAAAAACTGTGGTCCTCCCAACCAATCAAGGGAGGCAATCAGGTCCTCCGCTTGCCCCCTAGCTCCAGAACTTCAATCGGCACCACGGGAACAGTGGAATCCTACTGTGACCTCTGGACGGCCAATCCAGCCACAGACAAACAATCTGGATACAAGGTTGCAGAAGCTATTCTCAACTGTCCTTTTCCACAGCTCTAGAGAATACTTCACCTTACTCTTTCCAGAGACAAAACACAGAACCCCTAACCCTCCCTTGGGATTTCTTTTTATCCCTGGAGGTTAGGTAACTGTCCTCTAACTGTTCCCAAGTAACCAACTTCTATTCTTAGACACTTTACCAGCAGTTTAAGAGATTCATTTCTTTTTCCAAATCAGTAACAAAAATGTATTTCTTGTTGAGTTTCTTTTGCAAAAATACAAGTAAACATATATTTAAAATAAATAAATTGTCTTTTAACTAATACTCATACTAATTAGATCTAAATGAGGCTGTCACATCTTCCTCCCCTGAAAGTAACACCGTCCTCGGTGTTTCAGTCCAAGCTTACAAAAAGCTCCGGGTATGCTTCCCGTACAAACTTTTCATCTTCCCAGGTAGCCTCATCAAGCCCGAAGTGCTTCCACTGCACTTTCACCTGGGTAATTATTCTTTTTTGGAGTTCGATTTCCCTACGATCAAGTATGCGTAGCGGCTCTACCAGAAATTCTCCGTCCGGTTCTACCTGAAAAGTAGCAACAAGATTATCAATTAGTAATTCAGATTTGTTTCCAACTTCAGCTAGGATTTTATTTCCTTTTATCTTCCTACCTGAATGTTTTTCCATTGTATTACATGTTTTTCATCGTGCATATATCGCTTTAACAAAGATACATGGAACACATTGTGCACTTTAATGTGACTAGGCAAATCCAGTCGATACACTACTGGTCCCACCCTTTCCAGAATTTGGAAGGGTCCACAGTAACGAGGAGCTAACTTGGCGCAAGAAGTCCACCTTAAGGTACTTCTTTTAGGCTTAATCCTGACATGCACGTGATCACCTACTCCGAATTCGCGATAAGACCTCTTCTTATCTGCAAAGACCTTTTTTCGGTCCTGCGTGGCCTTCAAATTTTGCTTTATTCTTTTTACTTCAGCTTCTAGCTCAGCCAACATTTCTGGTCCCAACATTAGTTTCGTCTCCGGACTGCTCCAATTAATTGGTGTACGACATTGTCGTCCATATAACGCTTCAAAGGGGCTCATTCTTAGTGACTCCTGATATCCATTATTATATGCAAACTCCACTAAGTGCAGATAATCTTCCCACTTAGTTGGCTGCCGCATTACATACATGCGCAGCATATCCTCCAAGACTTGGTTTACCCGCTCTGTCTGCCCATCAGTTTGAGGGTGATAGGCAGTACTGAAGTGTATCTGGGTACCCAAACCCGAGAACAGGGTTTTCCAAAATGCAGAGGTAAATTTAACATCCCGATCTGAAATCACAGTCTTAGGTATACCATGCAACCTAAAGATCTCCCTCATAAATATGTCTACAATCTGCACGGTTTTGTAAGTGGATTGCACAGGTATGAAATGGTCAGACTTACTCAATCTGTCCACCACTACCATGATTGAATCATTCTTCTTCCTTGTTCGAGGTAAGCCTGTAATGAAGTCTAAAGAGATCACTTCCCATTTCCATTCCGGTATGGGTATGGGCTGCAACAGTCCTGCTGGGTGCCGATGCTCCACTTTAACTTGTTGGCATTCTAAACACTTGCTTAAATATTCTGCAATGATTTTGCGCATACCTGGCCAATAATATGTCTTTCTAATTGCCGTAAGCATCTTTTGGTAACCGGGATGGCCAGCATAGTTGCTACGATGATGCTCGTCCAGGATTAACTCTTGGAGGCTTGCACGGTTAGGGACATAGATTCTCCCGCGAAATGTTAACATTTGTTCTTCGTTTCTATTATACTCAGAAGGCTTGCCTTGCTCCTTATCATCTCTCATCTGCTGCCATAAAAACTGGTATTCTGGGTCCTTTCCCGCTTCCTCCTTTATTTGTTCTGACAGCTGGCTCACCGGTTGGCTGCAGTACATTGCATAAATCCCATGCAATTTCCTACTCAAGGCGTCTGCAACTCTATTTTCTTTTCCCTTAACATGTTGTATGTCCATGTCAAATTCGCTCAAAAAGGCATTCCACCTTGCTTGCCTAGAGTTTAAATCTGCTTGTTTGAAATAGTTAGTCAAACTGCTATGGTCTGTTTTGAGCACGAACCTTTTGCCCAGTAGATAATGCCTCCACACATGCACTACCGCTGTGAGTTCAAGATCATAAGCATAGTACTTTTGTTCATGTTCTCTCAACTTTCTGGACTCATAAGCTATTACCTTGCCTTCCTGTGTTAATACTGCACCAAATCCCTCCTTGCTGGCATCAGTACACACCACATAGTCTTTGCTGGGGTCAGCAACCTTCAATACTGGTGTTGTGGTTAAAAGCTGTTTCAGTTTCTCAAAGTTGTTCTGGCATTCATCCGTCCATTTGAAAGGTTTGCCTTTCTTTTGTAAGGATGTAATAGGATAGGCAATCTTAGAAAACCCTTCAATAAACTGCCTGTAATATCCTGCCAGACCCATAAATGATTTGATATCTACCACATTCTGCGGTACTCTCCATTCCATGATGGTTTTAATCTTTTCAGGGTCCACCGCTATTCCTTCAGCTGTCACAACATGGCCCAAATAATGGATTTCTGACTTAAAGAAATCGCACTTGCTGAATTTAGCGTACAACTGATGCTTCCTCAGTATTTCCAATACTATTCTCAGATGTTCCTTATGTTCCTCCTCGCTCTCTGAGTAGATTAATATGTCGTCTATGAAGACCAGTACAAAGCGATCTAAAAACTGATGGAAAATGCCATTCATCAACCTCATAAAGGTTGCTGGTGCATTTGTCAATCCGAAGGGTAATACCACAAATTCATAATGCCCATATCTGGTGCGGAATGCTGTTTTGCAAACATCCTCATCCTTGATTCGAATCTGATGGTATCCAGACCTCAAATCTATTTTAGAGAACACTTTGGCACCTCTCACCTGATCAAATAAATCGTCGATTCTGGGTAGAGGGTATCTATTCTTAACTGTTAGCTTGTTGAGTTGTCGGTAGTCCATACACATACGCAAAGTTCCATCCTTCTTCTTAACAAAGAGGACTGGTGCGCCCCATGGTTACACGCTTGGGCGGATATAGCCTTTATCTAACAATTCCTGCAACTGCATTTTTAACTCTGTTAACTCTGGTATACTCATTCTGTAAGGTGCTCTTGACACGGGAGAGGCCCCAGGTTGTAATTCAATAGTGAAATCAATATCTCTTTTAGGTGGCAACCTTGGAATGTTTTCTGGAAATACATCCAGAAATTCCTATACTACAGGAATGTCTTTTATTTCTGCAATCTCTCCCTTAGAGTCAGCATAACCTACTTGAATTGCGTACAGCTGACATCCTTTTCGAATACACTTGCTCATCTAAGACACTGTTATGGGGCGTAATTGCATAAGCTTCTTAATTCCTTTAATTTCCTTACGCGTACCATCTAACGCTCTATAATAAATTGTCTTTTCCTTGCAGTCCACTAAGGTCCAATGCTTTTCTAGCCAATCCATTCCTAATAACACATCATACGATCCCAATGGCAGAACATTTAAGTCTACCTGCAACTGTTGTTCTGCTACTTCCAGTATGCAATCAACAATCTTTGCTGTCACTTTGCGTTTTGCTCCAGTGGCTAATTGAACTAACCAGGAATTTTTAAATTTCTATTCTTTTAGCTTACACATCTCCACTAGTTTAGGACTTACATAACTTAAACTAGCTCCTAGATCTACTAAAATCGAGACATGTTTAGATAGCATAGTACCTTCCAGTTCAATCATTGTGGGTTGGAAGTCAGCCTGTCGATCCTCCAAGGCTGCGTTTATACGTGGTATATTCCGCGCTACATCCCCCACTGTAGATGCCTCCTGTAAGTTGGCCACCGTTTCATTCTTTTCCCGTTGTGGACAGTTCTTATAGTAGTGTGCTTCCTCGCAGCCCCAACACTGTAGGGGAGGTTTAGAATTCTGCCCTTGCTCAGGTTTGCTTGATGCTTCCGTGAGTTTTTCCTCAGCTGGCCACTTGATCCTTTGATGGTTCCTGTTAAACTGTTTGCTGCCAGCGTTCCTTACTACCCCTTTAAAGTGGTTGCTTTTGCTGCTTCTGAAAGTAGAGGCATTCTTTTGATTTTTCTTGGGCTGCCAACCTTTTCCACCATCAACTTTCATCTTATACTGTTGGTAACACATGTGTGCTTTCCTGACAGCTTCATCCATCGTTTGGGGGTTAACGAACTCTATTCTCTCCCTCATGGGAGCAGGAAAACTACTCAGAAATCTCTGTACCTTGGCTTTTTCCTCTCTGAGGTAAGGTACATAGCGAAGCAGGGAAGTAAATTTCGTGACGTATTCATCCATGGTCATTTGGCCCAACCGAAGATCATGGAATTCCTTGGCTTTGTCATCATAAAATCTTTCCGTTAAATATTTATCTTTGAAATACTGTTGGAATAATTCCCACGTGATGTCTTGTTCATTAATGCTGCGAACATTTTTCACCTCCTCCCACCACAAGGTGGCCTTCTCTCGTAATTGGTATATAGCCAATCTGGCCTTCAGATTGCTACTGTACTCATATACCTGAAAATATTTATTAATGTTAATCAACCATGCTTCAGCTGCTTCTTCTGCCTCGCCATCAAACATTGGTGGCTTAATCTTACGAAACTCCCCCTGCAGTTCAGTTTTCTGCCTCTTATGATCCTTCTGATCAGACAGATTTTCCGATTCTGCTTCATTATTATTATGGTTTTTGCTTCTGTGAAAGGAACTCTTGTCCATTTTTCCAGTGGTGTTGTTTCTGGTTTGCTGGTCCTCTGCTTCCGTTGATACTTCCCTTTCTGCACTGGGTTGTCGCATTTCCTGATTTTGTTTATCCGATATACTCTTCAGAATCTTTTCCTGATCCTGCAACAACTTTTCATTGTCTTTTCGGACTCTTAACATCTCCTCTTGTAACTGTTGTACTGTATTTAGCAGAAAGGCAGTTTGTTGCTGCTGTGATTCCAGCAGTTGACTTGTTTTCTGGTGCTGTTCCACCGTTAGTTGAACCCACATTTCTGGGTTCATAACTGCTGGACCTTGAAGTTCTTCATGTGGTAATTGAGATGTTGTATCCTCTGTCATATCTTCTGTTTCTGCCCAGTGCACTAATACATACATAGCTTTGTTAGTAGACCCTTAGGTTACCAGTGTAGTAACCTGGGCTCTGATACCACTTGTCACATCCACATACGACATTTACTACAGTTTTTACCATTGCACAGAAGATAATTTTTTTTTTATAAAAACACAAATAACAATTACAATATTCAAATTAACATTCAAATTGTAACATATATATATATATATATATAGCCAAAACATCACAACATTAATACAAATAATTACTGTATAGTGTGGCGCTTTACTCATACGTAACCAATCCATATGATATATATCAAACATCACTTATCAAGACCATATTTCTCTTTATTACGGATAACAAGTAAACCAAGGTCATCGCATTTGACTTAACTATAATGATTCATACAACTGTACATAACTTAACTTTGCAATTCGTTTACTATGCACATAATCAAAGGTGGTTCATATGGTAAGTTCGTTTGGTATTAATTCATATTAATATACGACATTAAATGTAGTGTCCTAGCAACGCTTGTTTGATTATTCGATCAACATAGATCTTGGTTTAAACTGCCGGATAAGACTTTACATGCATGCGCAATTTCTATACATAATCTCCATATTCCAATGGGAATTCAATGCCCCGCCAATTGGCACAATAACCTACTGTCCGGTGCACAGATGTCACCCTCCAGACCTTCGTCGGTACAATGAATCGGTGCGGATAACACTACCGCGTAATCCCATCTTGATATCCGCAGATTTTTTTGAGGGAAAAGCGCCGAAGGTAATCTGTCTGCCGACTTCGTCTCTTCAGACTGTCATCTGCCCCTGGCGCTCTGCTAGTTCTCGGCGCGCTACAGTTTGCATGGCCGACTTAGTCCAGGAGGTGCGCATTCTGCAGTCAATCCCTTGTTAAATATTTAGTTGTAGTGCTTATAAGTATTCCTAACGTTCTTCTGAATGTCAAACAGAGCCTCCAGAGAAGATTTTCGTTTTACAGGGTTTACCCTTGTCAACACCGCGTGAGCCAACGCTTCAACTCGCCTCTCTGCTCTAGAGAAAACTTGCCTATTCCTTTGCAGGTATGTACGCCTTGAGTTTTGGTTTAAGTTTCTAAAGTTTTTGCTTAAAAAGAAAAATGATGAGTTCGGCTGATGTCTTGCTAATCCTTCGCTTTCCTTACCTGTAGATGGAAGGTTACATGGGTTTATTCTTTCATATCTGGTGTGTTCCGGTGAACAACCCATCTACATGTATTGTTTGTCTGATTCACAGGGTTCTCTTCTAATAATCCTCCGCTTGGCTTCTTGCAAGTGAGAAGAACAGGTTATACTTCTTGAACAGAACAAGGTCCTACCAAATTCTCTGGCGACTGACTTGTCTATTCGCGCAATGTACAGGTACTCTGCTGCTCACAATTTGCATGAAGTTGTGGTGTGCGCTTCGGCTAAATATTCATTTGGGTTTCTGGGTTTTACTTCTAGGGTTTATCTAGACATAGGTTAGTTTAAACCCCTAGCGTAATTTGAAAATGCGGGGTGATATATTTTGTTACAGGAATAATGTAATGCGTAATTTCCTTGCCTACGAACATTTAATTGCTTCCTGTAACCGTTGACTAAACATTTCTATTTTAAGAGCAGCGTACTTCTTGGTTTGACTTCTTTGGGAATGTATACATTGTGATAACAGATATGAGGTTATTATTATTATCGCCCCTCCTCCCTGGGGTTTATCTTTCTGTCACCGTTAAATTTCACTGTTTCTTTCTTTTCAGACAAACTAGATGCGTTTAAGATTTTAATAGGTCGAATGTTTTATTTTCTCGTTAAGGTTGTATTTGGAATTAGAAATACCTGTAAGAGCATTTCGTTTTACTGTTCCATCATTAGTCGGCTATCCGAACCTTGTTTTAACGATGCATGTTCATGTTGCAGCGTTTTGGGTCTTTAACAACTTAACCCACTCTTCTTCATTCTTTCGACATCTTGTTAAATCAGCTTCCCCACTCTTCTTGGCACTGGCCGCCATACTGGGCCACATATAGTTTCTGGTGAACGAACAGGAACAAGTAGGGTTTATCCCTAACCCTGTTTCACAAGTTTGGTGCGAGGTTTCTTGATCCTGCCCAAAAAGGTTTAGATGCACTATGTTTATTTACGTCCATAACTTTTGCAAGTATTTATATGTTTAATAATCCCATTCCCTAGTTTTAATCTAGAATCCACAACATGCATATATAGTTAACTATTCCAGAAATGACTATTGTACCTTGAAGAGCTTTTTATTTAATTCTAGGGTATTGGGGTCCCTGTACATAAATCATTCAAGAGTCGATTTAAACAGAAGTTTAATCCACATGCAAGCTTCTAATGTCTGACTTTATATATATTCTACTTTTATTACACAGTAACTACTGCTGCATAAACTTCATATTATGATAATCTATTCTGTCTCAGTATCCCTAGAGTATGAATTTATAATATCACTGTAATCAAAGCTGGCACAAATTATTTACTGTAGCATAATGAAATAACCTTGCAGTCTATTCTGTCATACATTAATTTCTAACTCATAACGCATTCATATAGCAGTCTCTACTGTCACAGAATATTCCCTGTAACATTTAGTAAAAATATATCAGTCTAAACTGTCTCATTTTATTTCCTATCATTTAAATTTAAGTCTTTCTAGAGTACTTATCTGTAAGAAATTGTTGCTCTAAAAACTGTGGTCCTCCCAACCAATCAAGGGAGGCAATCACGTCCTCCGCTTGCCCCTTAGCTCCAGAACTTCAATCGACACCACGGGAACAGTGGAATCCTGTTGTGACCTCTGGACGGCCAATCCAGCCACAGACAGACAATCTGGATACAAGGTTGCAGAAGCTATTCTCAACTGTCCTTTTCGACAGCTCTAGAGAATACTTCACCTTACTCTTTCCAGAGACAAAACACAGAACCCCTAACCCTCCCCTGGGATTTCTTTTTATCCCTGGAGGTTAGGTAACTGTCCTCTAATTGTTCCCAAGTAACCAACTTCTATTCTTAGACACTTTACCAGCAGTTTAAGAGATTCATTTCCTTTTACCAACTCAGTAACAAAAATGGTGTTTCTTGTTGAGTTTCTTTTACAAAATAAAAGTAAACATATATTAAAAATAAATAAATTGTCTTTTAACTAAATTCATGCTAATTAGCTCTAAATGAGGCTGTTACAGGAAATGGGGAAAGGGGAAATCCATTGGTCCCCTGTTGCTGCACAAAGGTCCGCCCGCAATGTCAATACTGTTACCAGACACTGATCGGGCCACAATATCGTAACGTCCTTTTCATCTCTGTGGGACAGCTTTTTCAAGGACTCAAACTGGGAGGTGCAGAAATAGAGCGAAACAAGAGCAAAAGTGCTGAAGAAAGGAAGTATAGATCGAGGGCTGCCTTATTATAAAGTTTCTATGTATTTTTTTTAATTAGTTAATGCACTGAGATTTGAACAGATGATCTTGTAATTGGTGAATTATGGGAAGGAGTGTTTTAACTATGTATGTAATTTTAAAAATTAAATTTCTCTATATCAATTAAAATTTCAAGAAATCTAATAAATATTTAATAAAATAAAATAAAAAATGTGATTGAATAGAAATTGTCATCATTCTATTCAATTAGGAAGAATTATATAGAAAAAGTCATAGAAAACACATCATTAAGATGTTTAGTTGTTTTTAGTAAGATTTTTTGGAAAAAAATTTTGTGGATTTTTCCAATCAAATTTCTTTAAAACCCTGCAGTAATTTATTGAAATCACATGTTTGATGGGTAACCCTGAACAATTCAAATACCCTAAAAAAATTTTGAGTGCTGGATCCATATATATATAGTAAACAAAACCAGTTTAAATAACAAAAATCAAGATTTCACCTCAAATTTTTCTACCAAATTTCAACACCAAAAATTCCAAAAAATCACACTACAAACAACTTTGATAAATTTTATTTAAAAAACAAAATATAGAACCCATTCCATTGAGATGCAAACTCTCAATAGTTGTTTATCAAAGCTGGTAACAAGGAGCCAAGTGTTATTACAGCAACACTCTCGTAAACCGTACGGTGTTGCTAATTGCCCTTATTCTGGCTGGATGCGTGAAAAAGAAAAAATAATAACTATAATAGTAAAATAAAAATAATAACCATAATAATAAAATAAAAATACTATTGGAAAATAAATTTTAGGTTATTTCAAAAATATATAGATATTTATTTTTACTATTTAATATATATAGTTTTTAAATTACAATAATCTATTAATATATTTTTAAAAACTATATATATAATATTGAAATGTTACAAGTTAGAATTACAAAATACAATTAATTTTTTTAAAATTATACCTTTAGTACATTTTTTAAATTATATATAAAGTTTTAAAAAATTATATATAAGTTTTAAAATGATGAAGTTAAAAAAATCAATTTAGTATATTTAATTTTAGTTTGTTATTTCTCTCTATATATAATTTAAAAAATAGTATTTTATTTTTTATATTTAAAATATAATTTTATGAATTTAAATTTATAATTTCATTATTTTAATTAAGCTTATCTTGGTTAATTATGAGATGATTAAGATTTTATGTATCTAAATTTAATTCCCCAAAAAATAGGATGAATTTTGATATAACATGACTTAAGTATTGATGTTGACAATAGATAGTCCCTAGAGAATGGAAATATATATAATCCTCAAAGTATTTTCTACATGCGATATATATAATAAAAAGTTAGAAAATAAAAAAGCACTTAAGTTATTATAGAGGGTGATCAATTTAATCTAGAAGATCCATTTTTCCTTTTTAGTTTTATTTTGGTATAAAGAAGAAAATCAATATTACTTAAATTCAAATTAACTTCTATGACATACATAGCTAAATTTAACTTTCATAAGATACATAGCTAAACTAAGTATTGGACAATTCTCAAAACATTCTCAGACAAATTTATAATATCCATTTAAAATTCAAAATTATAATTTCATATTTATTTTAATTCTTTATTTTAAGTCTTTCCCCTATGCTTAGCAATGACTAGGCTTTTGTTGTACAAGCACAAGCTAAATAGCATAGGAGACCATAGACTTCCTAAGCTAGCTTTAAATTCCAGCCAAAACCACCTAAGGCTTAAACGATGTTGGTATAAAGACACCATGGCTTGGTTAAATCATTGGGAGATCAACGAGAATGTTGCATTGCAAAACATCAATAACATTAAAAAAATTGCTACTTCTAAGTTCAAAGAAAAAATGTGGTGTGAGAAAGATCTAGCAGCTAAAAGAAAATTAAGGTATTATAAGGAGGTCATCAACCCCATCTTAGAAGATCAAAAGTATCTCTCTGCTTTACCTAGCTCAAAGAAGAAAATTACTATAGCCAAGATTATAACGAACTCTCATGAGCTCCATAGTGAAACAGGTAGTTGGACAGTTCCTAAAACACCATGGATGGAAAGGATATGCCATCTCTGTGAGAATATGAACATCGAGGATGAAAATCACTTCCTATTAGAGTGCCCCGCATACAACCACATTAGCGCTCAATTTCATAATCTTTGTTGCAATACTGACCTTCCTAGCCTTTTAAGATGTCAAGATTATAGTGAGCTCGGGAGGCTTCTCTCCAAGATTTTTGAGGATAGGAATAAAATCTTGAATCAAATTAAATAACTATTTTCTTTAGGTCGGATAGACCAAAGATTGGTCTCAGTGAATGTTAATATAGTCTGTATTATTTTTATATTTGATTACAAAAAATTGTATTTAATGTTATAATTTTTTTATTAGATATTTTTCTATACAAAATATTTATGAAAAATTAATAAACAAATTTAAAATTTAAAAAGTGAAAATGAATATATGTTATAATAATAATGATTTAATTTTGAGGTATTTTTTTATAATAATTTAAAAATAGTAGTAAAATTTAAAGTTATAAAATTGAAAAAAACTGTTTATTATAACAATAATAATCATCTAATTTTAAAGTCTTTTTTGTGTAACAAATTAATAGTCAAAAGTTTAAGCAAAGTGTACATATTCTACTTCAAAGTGCATTTAAACCTATAACCTTTTAGAAAGTAAAGCATGCTCTCTACATATGTTTATAATATTGACATTGTTTTCTAATTATATATTAAATTCTAAACATGTGTTTACAATATTTACATTTTCTTTTTATTATTTTTTAAATTAAAAACATATATCTACATTTTTACATCTCATTTTTAAATTTAATGATAATCTATTGTTTTTATTTCTTAAATTTGATCATGCATTTATTATTTTTAGTTTTCTTGAATTGATGAGAAAAATAGACATCTGAAGCCACTTTGTAAACCAAATTCTGATTTATCTCATGATTATTGGGTTAAAAAAATATTTATTAACATTTTCCTATGGGGCTTAGAATATAAGGTGATAGGGTGTTCTCTTAGGGTACTCCATGATGAAAAGATCACTAGTTCAAAATCCCTAAAGCCTCTTTTCTGCAGATATGATGGTTCCTCTTTTCAGCATGTTTTTTTAGCATGCTCCTCTAATGGAGATGAGCTGGAACCTTCCATGTTTTATTTCAGCCATTTGTTCACAAATCCTTTAATTAATTGATTTGTTTCACCAATATATGGAGTCTCAGAGGAGAAAATACTCCATCTATAATTTTTTTTTCCATTTATGGAGTTCACAAGATCCTTTACTAATATTAGAGAGCTCCAAATAGTATTTAGGAACTTGAAAGTATAAAAAAATCTTAATTATCAATTTTCTCATTTCACAATATTTTTTTAATAATTTCATAATTTATTTAATTTATTAATATATATATATATATATATATATATATATATATATATATATATATATATAATTTTATTTTTATATTTAATTTATTAAAAATTCCATTTTCTCAAAAATATTTTGGATTTTCTAAATTTTATTATACTAACCCATAATAATTTATTGTTATTGTTGTTGTTGTTGTTATTATTATTATTATTATTATTATTATTATTATTATTATTATTATTATTATTTTACTTAAATTAAAAATTTATGTTTTAAATATTTTATTTTATAATTATAAAAAATATTATTATTTTTTAATATTTATTTTAATTTTTTTTATATTTATTATAAATATATTCATAATTTTAATTTTCTAAAATATTAAAAGTTATTGAATTTTTAATAATAAACCATCTTTTATTTTATTAATTTTTTAACAACAAATAAGATTATTTATTCTTAATTTCATTATCAAACTATAATTTTAATTATTAATTATTATAATGAAAATGCCATGTTATTAAAATCACTTTTATTATATTAATTAATTTAAATAAATAAATAAAATTTGATTGATTTATTTATTTATTTTTATGTATTTGAAATTCTTGAAAAAATAAATCTTATTAAAAAATTTAATAATATAATAATATTTTGAAATTGAGATTTATTATAACTTCTCTACTACATATAATAATATTTTGAAATAAATATTTAATATAGAGAGAATTATTACAATATGAAAGAGAATACTTTTTATTTTTCATTTTTTATCTCATAAAAATACAAATTAATTTATTTCTTTATTTTTTAAGAGTTATCTAACTCTTAAAGTTATTATAAAATTTTATTTATTTATTTTAAAGAAGTCTTAAAAGTTAATGAAAGTATAGTTTTATTTTAATATAACTATTTCACAAATGCCACTGATAGACTATTGAAAGAAACTATTCACCAAACCATGAAGATAAGATCCATGGACAACTTTATTTAAAATTATTACTATTAATAATTTAAAAAGGAATATATATATATATATATATATATATATCCTTCAAAATCAAAGTACATCACTATTGAGCCCATCATCAAAATTACCAACCTCACTCTGTCATTTAGGAAGCCAGAGTTATAGGGCAGTATCAAAGTCACAAAATGTCTACATATATGACCAAAAACAATGACTAAACAAGAAACCAAAGTATTATAACCTAATGTTATAACCTAATGAAACATAAACAAGCCTTAAAACCAAAGTATGCATCAAATGATAACAGAGGATACATATCCTTCATACTCGAACAAGGTTGCATAGAGGGATTAAACTCACATTGGATGTGCTTCTCAATGTTTGAGCCAAGTGCACTTACAATCTATCCAAAGTGTCCTATTGCTTCCATTAATTACATGGAATGTCATTGAGAAAGAAGATAATGTTGTTCTTATCTTCATGCTTCTCCTTAAATACTCTCTCAGGGAAGGTGTTTAACTTCCAACGAAGCATGATCAAATATTGATTCCTTTATCCTGTAGTATGAGAAGGTTTCAAAGCCATCGAGACACCTCCTCTAACAACTCTAAATTTAACTAAGCACGTCACTCTCTTGCATCCTAAGCCTCAAGTCTGTGAATCTATGCTCGGGTTCTATAAGAGGTTGTTGAGAAATAATTGACCATAGTCTCTTGTTCTTGTGACTGGGCATGAGACTAAATGGGTTCACCCCTTCCACTACCCCACAACAACCTCGCCTATTCTACCAAGGAATAATTCTTCCCCCAAAAAGAATAACCACCCAGAATCCTAGCAAGAGACACCTCTAGTTATCAAAAGAACACCCCATCAAACCCTCTTTTGTAATGAATAAAAAATCCAAAGCCACGCCCAGAATTTTCCATGTCACCGCAGATATCCTCAACCTAACCAACTCAAACTAGTCTAAAAACACCCAATTCTGACGAACCCAGAACCCGCCATGAAACCTAGAACTGACACCAGGAAAAACATCCCATGAAGCCTTCTATAGAGAACCAAAAGACCCATAATTACAAATCCTTTGTCCAATGCCCAACCCTTTCAACTCACATAACTTAGAATAATGGTAGAATGCTAACCAAACCCTATAGAACTAGCAAACCAAACAGATTACCAACTACACCATCAAGATTTTCAATACAGGGAAGAAGGAAAAGGATTACCCATTTACAACCACCAAGATGCACCAATAAAATGTCACTACAATAAGTCGAAACAAACTTGTAAACTAGTCAACTGAGCTTCTAATCCAGAATACCACTAGGAACAAGCATTGTTAAGTTTAGGCCCACATGTTTACTTCTGTCACAACCTTCTCTATAACTAAAAGCTCTGATACCCATACATAAAATCAAGGATGGACAACCACTATGTTCCTTAGCATTTTCACCACCTTCACCCTTCTAATTCAGGAAAAGAAACTCCAAATCCTTTGCCCGAAGTATTGGTTGACAAGCACTATAAATATCTCCTAACCAACTCTTGTAAGGGACATATAATACCATCCATTACCACTCTCAGAATTCATACTCCAAGCACTCAACTCATGCTAAAAATTGTGTATTCATGGTGCATAGCACCTGAACATCATGAAAGAGTTTCACACGCTTCATACTTGGTGGGGAAGAGAAAGTTATGCCAACCCCCACTTTAATGGCATATAAATTCAGTGGTGTGGTGAGCACACCCTCCCTCAAAATATTTCGAAATTTGGCCTCCCACCCCCATCAAGGAAAACACACACAAAAACATACATATATACATTTAACCATGGATATTTACCTTCATTTTAGCATGGAAATTATTAATTTGTTAGTAGCTATTCCTACAATACCATGAGTCAATGTTATGGCCTATCAAGGCCACATGCCTTTTATTACATGTGTTGATATGACATTTTTCTAATTAATTAATTTGAGATAGATTAATTAGAAGAGCATAACTAACTTGTAGACACATATTAACCCTTGATTTGTGAATACTACTATGAGTATTTTAGCACATTCCATGAAGCCTAAATATATACCATCCACATAATAATTAATGAAAATTAAATTAAAATGATGAAAATCCTATTTTGAAATAGACACAAGTAATAATAAAAATATACAACAATTATAATTAGAATATTTATAACTTTTTAAGATCTTATTTCATTATAAAATTTTACTTGTTTATTCGAGTAAAATAATATTTGTATTTACATTAATTACAATAATAATATACTTTCAATATGTTATATTAAGATTAATGACCTCTTGTTGGAATATTTTATATTTCCATGACTTGCAAATAGCATGTTGTTTCTTTTAAGGAGCATAATTGATCCATGGAACTTAATTCTCAAATATAAATTATCACATCTTCTAATTGGCCACATGAGCAAGACTTTAGGGAGGGGAGAAATCCCATCCTAGACAAATGTGGTGACGGGTTTGAATAAACCCTTGGTATAAGGATCAAATTTAGTCGAAGATAATGGAGGGAACAAAGAAACCCCAAAGTTGGGGGCCCAATGGCAATCCAGGATAAAATTGTGTTGCCTCCCTAAGATGATGTCAAATCCCAAACTGGTCATTATGAATAACTTGCTTGAAAAATCGAGACAATTCATGAAAGATCATGAGTTGATTTCTAAATTTATGGGGATTTAGCCTAGGGAACAAGATCTTATAAAGTGGATCCAATTAAAGAGGAAGTCCAATGGTTCGATTGAACTAATATTAAGGGTGAAAGGTTTTTTCATTGTATTTGTAGATCTAGAAGATTGGAAAAAGATCTTTGAAAATTGTCCTTATTTCATGAACATTGTTAGGCTATTCATGAGATTCTAGGAAGAATGTTATGATCCAGAGAAGGATCATTTTTTTGTAGCCCCAGAGTTTGTTCAGTTATTCTCACTACTGGAAGATATTTGGGAACCTGTTATCCTTGAAGGAATTGGGAACTCCATTAGGTAATTTGTGAAAATTTTAGAGATAATGAAGAGGAGGACAAAAATACATTATGCTAAATTTTTTGTATATATTAATATCTCAAAACCCCTCCGAGAATCCATTTTTATTGAATACCATAATGAGATATGGACCCAACAACTTGATTATGATCATGTTCCCTTCAAGTGTAAAATATGCAATGAGCATGAACACATGATCAGGGAATTCCCATTGACTATGTAGGAGAACCAGGAAACCAACAATGGAAATAATTAAGAGGGTTTTTAGGAGGTGGGAAATAGGATAAATCAAAACACCTAAAACCAAGCGGCAAATTCAATGTTGGAGAAATATGAGGTTAAGCAAGGCCCAAAGACAAACAACAAGTTCTCAGCTTTTTCGCAGGTAGAGGAGATGATAGAAGGAATGATCTTGTAGGTCCAGTAGGTCCATTCTATGGGGAAATCTATGGAGGCTGATAGTTAAGCACTAATCCCAAAAGAGAGACCTATTCCAAAATGAAATATCTATAGGAATATTCTAATCAGATGGATCTCAAGAAATAACTTGACAATACCAATTCAATATTGGAGGTAGAAGATTGAAAAAAAAACCCTTAGCCCAGATGAGAAAATAATCATTGAGATTTTAAAAACTCGGGCTAGGGAAAAGGCTACCAACATCTCATCAATGAAAATCCAAAACTTTAATAGATTTCACATTCCACTGTGTCAAATGCATATCCAACCACATGTAGAATCTAAGAATCACATGTTAGCTCGTGAATTTCCACCACAACCAATTAAAATAATAAGTCAACAAATGGGATAATGAGGTCGCGAGGGATGAAAAATAATGAGGGAATTTATCAGAGAATCTAGGGAATTTCTCATCGACTCTAAGTAGATCATTGAAATCATGGAATACTTTCCCCTCATTTCTCAATATCCACATTGAAAGTGATATCTTGGAACATATAAGGCCTCAATAAAAATGTTAAAGTGAGGTTCCTGAAGGATAGAATTGAAAACGAAAAACCAGATATAATCCTCCTGGAAGAAATGATCGTTTCATATGATAAATTAGATGTAATTTCTGTTAAATGTTCGAAGGGATGTGCATCTATGGCTATATATGCTCGCAGAAGTGTCGATGGACTAGCAACAATGTGGAACCAAAGATAATATTGTTCCAAGACTAGGTAGCCCTTTCAAATATATTATCAGGTAAATTTTGATGCATAGGAGGGTAGGAGGAGTTATGCCTCTCAATAGTCTATGGTACAAATACTCTTGGGGAAAAGAGGGGTTTTTGGAGGATTTTCGGCATCTATGAAATATTCATTCAACTGAGTACTAAATTGTAGTAGGAGATTTTAATATGATTAATCACTTAAAAGAGAAGAAAGGGGTGTGTGGTGTCTGGACCAGTCAACCCAATTGTTCCAAGAGGTTATTCAAGACTTGAGGATAGTGCATATTGATCCCACTAAGGGTATCTTTACCTGGAATATTCAACGGGAAGGAAAATGCTAGATAGCCTCTTAGTCAGACTGGTTTTTCCTTTCAGAAGGATTGATGGGGAGGGATTTGTACATGGAAGCATAAATTTTCATGTATTTAGGCTTTGACCACTAGCATATCTATTTGGAGATAGATATTAAGATGGCTCCATGAAATAGGCCCTTTAGATTTGAAACTTTCTAGTTTCAGTGCCCATAATTCATTGCTAATATGGAAGGATGGTGGAGAGAGATTAATGTGCAAGGTGGAAGCTTGATGTAAACCTTCCAACTCAAACAGAAGGCATTAAAACTGAGAAATAATAAATGGAATCAGATGGAGTTTGGAGATATTGATTAGGAAAAGCGTGAGTTAGAATCAAGGATGGTGGAAATACAACAATAAATTATTAGATATGGTTGATCAAATTCTTTGTCTAAGGAGAAGGGACATAACATCCATGAGTTGGAGAAACGTTGTAAGAAAGAGGAAATTTTATGGAGACAAAATTTGATAATCTAGTGGCTAAGGGTGGGGGAAAGAAATAAAAGGTTCTTCCCTAAGATCATGATCAATCATTGAAAAAACAACATAATTTTCCCATTGGTGTCAAAGGAATGAAATATACTTATACAACATGAGGAAATGGAGAATCAGATAGTTTGTTACTTCAAATATCCACTATCAGAACCAAAGCTAGATAGGGAGGAAGTAATTGAATGCATCACCTCCTTCATTCTTATAATTTTGGATGTCAAACAGAACTTAGTCATGATGATAAAGATAACATATGAAGAGGTGGAAGAGGTAGTGTGAGAAATTTCGAATAATAAAACCCTCACGCCTAACGAATTTACAACAGATTTCTTTAAAGTGTGTTGGCACTTCTTAGGGAAAGAAATCCATGCTTTAGTTGATGATTCAAGGAGGCTGCAACAGGTCTAGTATGGTCACAATGCCACCTTCTTGACCCTTGTACCCAAGTTTGGTAGATAAAATGATCCAAGTGGATTTCACCCCAAAACATTGTGTAATGTGATTTACAAAGTTATCTCCTCAGTCATATTGAAAACGATTGAAGTCATTTCTAAAGCACGTCATTTCCCCATAGCAGATAGGGTTCGTGGAGGGGAGACAAATTCTTGACAACATCATTATAGCCAATGAGGTGGTTCACTTTCTAAGGAAGGATAGATGATTATGTATGATAATTAAACTTATTTTATCCAAAGCTTATGATATACTTAATAATTGGAAATATTTTCTTATGGCATTGGAAACATTTGTGTTTGCACCTTGGTTTCTTAGATGGGTTAAATCCCTTATTTCTACCCCCTTATTTTCAATTATTTTAATGGTTCCCCTAATCATACCTTTAGAGGATCATGGGGCTTGAGAGAGGGCACCCCCTATCCTCATTCCTTTTCATCTTGGTGGAAGAAGGCTTGGGAAGATCTATCAAAGTATTCTCTTTGCAAGAGTAAAACAGAGGAATCCATGTGGTGGGACAAGATCTCCAAATTACACATCAACAGTTTGGTGATGATAATATGCTCTTTGGGGAATATTCCCTCCAGGAAGCCAAAATATTTTCCCTCATTATATCAGACTTTCAAGAAGCTTTAGGAACCTAGATCAACGGGGATAAATCTCACATCTTCTTCTTCAACACTAGTCAAGTCCATCTTCCTCTAACTATTGGTTTTCAAACAGGTGGTCTCTTGGCTAAATATCTTGGAATCACATTGGCGATGAACTCTTTAAAATTATTATGCTAGCAGGAGATGCTTGATCATATTAACAAACACCTGGCCAACTGGACACTCTATTCTTTGAATTTCGTAGGATGATTTACCTTACTGAAATAAATCCTTCAATCCCTCCCAGTGTATTATATGTCCATACTCGCTGCTGCAAATTTGTGTACAAAGATATTTTCGCGTGTTTCAAGAAATTTTTGTGGAGGGGAGGGAAGTGAGGAAAGAAACGGGCATTAGTGACATGGAATAAAGTTTGTATACCAAAATCCAGAGGAAGTATAGGGGTGCAAGATCCAAAAACATGTATTAGGAGTGAAACTATGATGGAGTTGGTTGCAAGGGGGATTGGAACTATGGAAGCAGATCTAGGATCGCAAGTATTGTTTGAACAGATCTCAATAGGAGAAGATCAGAAAAACAACATTCCCAATGGGATCTTCCATTTGGATTCTAACTCAAGAGAATAAGTTCCTCGTTGGGGATCATATGTTTTGGGATATCCAAAAAAGCCAGTCATCCAAGTTTTGGAGTGAATCAAGACATAAATTTCCCTGGTTGGACCATTGAATCAAACTAAGCGAGCTGCAGGAGTTTACGACCACCTAAGAAGCTCATTCAGATGTTGATTACTGGGTATATTTGGCTCCACAGTCTCATTGGTGAGAATGTAAATCATAGTTACATTATCCCAAGGATCGATCAATGCAAGTATGGTCATTGTTACAACAAAGCTTGCTGGAAATGAAAATACTAATTGCTCCTAATCTAGATAAACTCAGATGGGGTCATAAACCCAAAGTTGTGTTCATAGAAGGAAGGCTATAGCATCATGGAAGGACACCAATAAGCTCCTTAGGATCCTTTATGGTGAAGAATATGGACTCGGAAACTTTGGCTAAAGGTAGCCCACTTCCTATGGTTAATAGTAATACATAAACTGCTAACATAGGAATTTCTCAGAAAGAAAGAATAAATTGGACCATCATATTGCCACCTCTACAAGGTATAGGAGGAAACCACTAACTACTTGCTAAATTATTGTAGTCTCATTGGAAATTTATGGAGTAAAGTGCTCTACCTATTTGGACATCTGGACTACTCCCCAAACAACCTCAGAGAAACTTTGGAGTTGTGGCACCTATCTCTATTTAAAAATAAATTTGTTAATAGAGAATGGGTACTAACGTTGGGGCTCATTTTATGGAATGTTTGGAAAGAGAAAAACAACCCCATCTTCAAGGATCGAAAACCATCCATGGATCACTTCTGGAAAATTACAATGAAAAATGCAAGAGAGGTCATTCTATCAAAAATGTGGGAATTTGATGACTGGAAGGTGAATCAAATGGAAGAGAGGATATTGAGAGACTTACAAATATCCTAGGAGATGGTGATATCACATAGGACTCAGTGACCTTCATAGGTAAATCCTTCCTCCTTATGCTTTATTCTTCCCCTTGTCAGTTTCATAAAATTGAGCCTTAATAGGGCATCAAAAGGGAATCCTAGACCCACAAGATTTGGAGGTGCTCTCCAGGATGACCAAGGACAAGTCAAGTGTTTATATGCAGGGTAATGTGGCCATGCTAGTAACGATGTAGCAGAATTTACTACATTAGAGAGAGAAATTTGAATCACCAAGGAGGCAGTAGAGGAAATTTTAGCCTAAAAGTGTCCGTGAAATTTTCATGCTTGTAAGATGTAAACCAATCAAAATAATTTTAATTTTAAAATAGGTACATGTAAATATTTTGGAGGGAAAAAATAAATAAAAAAACTACTTTTAATAATTGTATTTTTGGGTTATCTCCTTATGGGTTTACTCAAATTTCAGGTCTAGACACTCGTTGGATGTAGAATTAAACTTTGAATCCAACGAGCATCAATTATGCATACTTTTGAGAAGACCCACACTAACAAAAATTGAAGATACATTAAAAAAAAATGGTCAACATGTTTTTTAATGTATCTTCAATTTTTGTCAATGTGGATCTTCTCAAAGTATGCATAATGGTAGTTGTTGGATGATGAATTTAATTTTGCACCGAACGAGTGTATATACTTGAAATTTGACTAAACCTGTAAGGAGATAAGTGAAATATACAGTTAAAAAAATAGTTTCTTTCTTTTCCCTCTAAAATTCATAACTCTTATTTTATTACTTTCCTATTATTGTATTATTTTTCCTTAGGAGGCCACTTTTAGGCTAAAATTTCCTCTAATATGAGGGATCCACAAATATCCAAGTTGATGATGACTCAAAAATTATAGTGGACGTAGCTCAAAAACTTAGCATTAGTATTGAAAGTTGTTAATAGTTGGAATTTATAGCTAATAATGTCTCAAATCTAGGCATTGTTTTTTCCCTCCCCTACATAATCACCACACACTCTTGCAGATCTAGTAACAAAGAAACCAATATTCACCCCATGCTCGTCACCCTATGCCCAATATTGATGTAACATGAAATGCCTATCAGCAGGTAAGTCGCATATATGAAGGCATGAAGATACATCCCATTATTCAAATCCATTTAATGGCATTTACGGTAGTTGCATTGTTTTTGCACCAGACGTGTGGTAGGTGGTATAGTCTGCGGCGATTGAGTAACCAGGAGAATTTAAGTGATAGAATGTTGGTTTTTATTTCCTTGATATTGATTACGGTGGAGGGCTACAAGATAAAGAGCTCCTTTCTAAGCTTAGGGATAAAAATGGGACTCCAAGGCAGCCTTGGTTTCATTAAATGGTGCCCACTAGAGGTTCCGAGTAGATAGAAATTATGCATTGCATTGAGGAATGGGAAAGGCACACAATATATGCAAGGATACATAGTGCATTTCGATGTGTGAGGTTCACTTCTAGATTTTCTTTGGGTAATTCACACAAGGTATAAGAACTTCTATCATGAACATTCATTTATTTTTCCTTCTTTTGTGAATATATGTATTTGTAATGTTGGAAATGGTGTGATAGGGGTCTGTTTTGAGGAAAGGCATATCAGTTTGCACTCTCCAGTGAAACTGGGGCATGGGAGGGGTTTTTTTTTTTTCTAGTGGGTGTTTAGCCCCTCCCTTGGATGTCTGACTGGTATAAGGGGGTGGAATATTGACTCAATTGAGAAAATTTTCCTCCTATATTACAAGGGGTCTATTTATTTTTATTTTTGTTGGGTCCCGCTCAACTTGGCATCCATTCAAGTGTCTAAATTTTCTTGGTTTTATGCAGAGAGGTTGGTGGGATTTTTCTCCTCAAGGATTGATTTTGAGAGTGATGACCGAGTCATTTCTTTGTGGCTTGTTATGTCTGCCTCTGTGAAAAAAAAGGGAAGGGAAAGTAGGAAGTTTCCAATGAGTTGGGAGTCATGGGTGGTTGGAGAATTATCCACTTAATAGGTCCATTCAAGGTATTATCAAGGTGATTTAATGACGAAAAGAAGCTCCAGGCATACAAATGAGCATGGACTTTCAAAGAGGCTAGGAATTCCATGGGATGGAGATGTGAGTTGTTCAATGCTGATAGTAGCAGTAGTAGGGCCAAGGTGAAATAATGGACCCTCTATTTTCCTCCTTACCTTTAATGGGAGATGCTTCCTCCATGGAGGACAAAGTGAATATCTTTCAGCAGTTGCACAACTTGGTGGTCTAGCTCAATCGAGATAGGCAAGATGACCATAGTGATATCATTGATTTCATGAACCATATCCAATGCAATATGTGGGATATGTATGAAATAATGGTTAGTATTTGGAGTGGAAAACAGTGCATCCATGAGCACTTGGACTAGCTGGAAACTAGGTTGGCACACATAGAGGGTCACATGCATTATGAGTTCAAACACCCACCATCACCGGGCTCAAATTCAAACCACCCTGTTCTAGTAACTTCCAATGATACCTGATGTGTATTGGTTGTTTCGTTATGTTTTCCATATTTTGGAAATGGTCATTGATCAACGTATGAAAATATTTGTTGTTTTGGAAATATGTTACATATGTGGGAAGGTACTTGTTGGCGAAAAAATCTAGTAAGAGTGAGGCCACCAACATTTTAAAATTTTCCATGAAACAATGTAATATTTTGAAGTAATGGAAATTGTTAGAATAAAATTTTGATTAGAATACCCAGTGTTCCACCAATGGCTGCCAACAAAGGTTTCTGATGTAATCTAGCACATCATCGACATTTTCATTCCCCCATGAGGTAGAAATGTCTCACCTGAGGCATGCCAAGACATTCAAATAGAAAGGGAATCAAAGGATGAAGCTGAGGATCTATTACTAAACATATCATTTATTATTTAGAAAATTATATAGAATTTGCACAAATATTCAGAACTTTGCATGTATTTAAGTAAGAAGCCTCTACAGAAATAATTATTGGGAAATCATCGGAACATAATATTAATTTTTTTAAAATAGACACATAATTCATTAGCTTTCCATTTATAAACACACATATCTATCCCCACAACACCTATTTTTATGAGAAGTGGATCATTAAATCACAAATTTCTGAAAGAGTGCACAATCTTTCACTAAATAACATGAGAAAGTTATAGTGGAACCACTCTACACTCTAAAAATATACAAAGGACTTCAGCCTTGAGTCTAACAAAATTTCAACATGATATTTGTCTCTCTCTCTCTCTTCCTTCTTGTTCCTTGTGACTTTTATAGATTTCCCTCAAATCTCACTCCCTTGATTTAGTCCACTTTAATCACTTTGATCTCGCTCGCTTGATCCAGTCCCTTTTGAAAAAAACATGGTGCTTTAGTCCATATCTCTTTGATCTTTTCGAAATCCATCCCATAGAACCATCTTTCACGAATTATCCAAGTCCCAAAATAACCATCTTTAACTTCTTTGTAATGTTTTCCCTTTTCTGTTCTCAGCTTTTGGCTTATTTTACCATTTAATCTTCCACTTTCGTTGGTCATTCCCATGACCCTTTTTTTATCAAAACTTAATAAAAAATGATCCAAAAACAAAGAACCCAACAAAAAATGTTGATTCATAAAGAAAAAAATATTAATGACCTATTTAATATTAAATTTATATAAAAGAAATTTTGCATATTTTATATTAATGTTTATAACCTCTTTCATACTATGCATATATATTTAAATGCTCAGTTTACTTTACTTAAATTATTAATCTCTTTTATTTTAATAATTTAATAAATTTGAATTTTATTTATTATTATTTGTTTAATCATAACTACAAATTTATAAATATTAAGATAAAGTTATTATTATTATTTTTATTATCCAATTTTAAGGTCACGACCAAGCCAGACACCAAATTGTTGTATGAAACCCCCTTATTTGTGGGACAAGGGACCCACCTTCGCACAACGATTTGACTGCTAAGTATACGAAGACATACATAATATACCCCCCTTTGGTTTTGAAGTTGTGACCTCTTAGGAGGAAACACATGCTCTTAACAATTAGTCCCACCCAAGTTGTACTGAATTTATTTTGATAGGGTACAATGATGTGAGGAGGTATAGAGTTTGCAACCGAAAGGACAAGAACGAAATTCGACCTAGGGCTTCAGACTGGGTTATGTAGGATGTTATAAAATCGGTATGCGAGTGTAAATCCTTAGATAATGAGTTTCACCCTATCATATTTTTTTTATGGTAAGTCAACAACCTCACCTTTGTTATCCATGCATTCTATTTCCCCCCCATAGTTGGAAAGTGTGTTAGACAAGTTAGGATTTTAGCAATGAATGTCAAAGTTGAATTATCAGTCACCAACCCACACACCCTTAAAAAGGATGAAGAACAGGTGGATTACAAACCTAAGGAGGATGATTACCAACAAATTTGGGTTAGTACCCTAGATGTTTCCCATGATCAACTTGCAAATAGATTAGAGTCTTGGGAAGTGAGCACCCTAGTAACCCTTTTGGAGGGTGAAACCACACATATGTTTGAGATGTAATCAGGAGGCTCGAAAACCATAGCCCTAGCTTTGGTACCACAAGGATAAGGTTACAAGGAAAAAGAAGTCTAGGATGAAAGTCTTGGTGTTAGGGTTTGTAGAATATCACTTGGGGATCTCTAGAGGTTAATCACTCTCCATTGCATCTCTTTCCCCCATCAACCCTGACTCATGAGATAAAATTCTAGAATTACCATACATCCTTTAGTTTGTTTTTAGGTTTCAAACATAGCGATGATTTTTTCTTTCATAGATACTAGTGAGCCCTGGTATTGCACCAAGAGTGTTGCAACTCCCAGAGGCTACTCTACTTTACTTTATCAACCAGGGATTCGTACAAACTTGGACGTGACAATTCTATATACACAATATATGCATTCCACTCATGCCATCCTCTTCTTAGTCCTACGAAGGGGTGCTACTTCTAGGGCTACTTCTAGGGGATGAATTCTGTCACACTTCTTAATGAAACCTAAGACCGTAAATAAATCATGACCATTACTCTATTAGCAAGAAAGAAACTAGTATAAAGAATAAGGACACACTTAGATATTTGCAAGAAAGCAACTCCACAACTAGGCTAAAGCAAGATATAGAGTTAAATTAAGTGGCATTCATAAATTAAATTGTTGAATTAAACTTGCAGAAATGGAAACTAATCTAAGCACACATTGCTGGGACAAATGGCTAATTAACCTCTAACTACTTCATGCTTTACTACTATGTTTTAACAATTCATATATTCATGAGCTAACTATGCTTGTAAATACTTTTTTTTGCAACAAAAGAAGGAGGCGTTAATGTGCCTTAAGAAGGTCTTGGACTTATAGATTCAAAGTTAAAAGTGTCTTGGAGGTTGTGTCAAGTCTAGGTGAGGTGAGAGATGTTTTCTAGGCTGAAGAAGTGGTTGATTGGTGCTGCTGCAGGATTTGCTACAGGGTTTCTTGTAGTGCTACAAGATGTCGTCAAACGCTATAGGAAATAGGCCGAGGGTATTTTGAGGTTAGAAACGATGAAGAAAGGGGTAGGAAAGGCGGGATGAAGGTGGAATTAGGTGGATGGGAGGCGTCCAACCCCTTGTAAAAGCTCATAATTTATTTCAAAGTGTGTATTGCACCTCAAGGGTAGCTCTCGGTGTTGTGGTAAAGATCTCAAAAAAATAGGCTTGAAGGCGATTTTGTTGAAAGTAGTTTGGTGGAGTGTGGAAACTAAAGCTAGGGATGCTAGTGGAGTCCTCCTCTACTGCTCTACTCAAACCTGCAAGAAAACTATCTTTTCATGCAATTAAAATTGACAAATCTATGACGAAAATGGTGTAAAATATGAGTTGAATTTAATAAGAAAACCTACCTATGCATTTGAATCAGAAACCTAGCTCAACATTCATAACATGTTCATGATAAATAAAACAACCTATCTATCCTTTCCAAGAAATCATACACTGAAAGAATTTTTGGGTCTGTGGTGAAGATCTACCCTCCTCAAGCTCCAATGAAAGAGGTGAGGGAGGGAGGATTTTCCATATAGCTTTGGAGTTTTATATGCTGTTGTACCATGATCTATAAGAGCCTAAATACAACAACATGAAATGGAAGCAAACTAAACATAAAAAATGGAATGTAAGCAAACTAACTACAACACATGACATAAACTAGCTACAATGACATGGAAAGTAAACATAAATACACAAGAGATACTGAGGCTAATGGATTGGGTCCTAACCCACAAGCTCAAATCTCTGAAACTAAATTAGTGAAGGATAAATTGAATACTCATTTTATTGCAGAAACAATCTCATTACATAGCCATGAAAGTCACAAAATTCTATTACAAGATCTAAGAGTCTCATATATATCTTCAAAATTTGAATACTAATGAGCTCTTGCTTTTCCCTATTTAACCTAAAGCGTAGCTACCAACAACTCCCTAAAAGTAGTTGATTTTTCCCCTTTGACTACAACAGAAGTGGAGTTTTGGTTCACTTGTTCTTCCACTTTCTTCGTTGCCTTTGATTTCGAGTTGTTGGAGGGACTGTTGAGGATCCTTTGGTTGCATTTAGGAGTTAAGGAGGTGGTAAACCCCCCCATAATCTCTCCTTGCTATCTACTTTGAGCTTTGATTGCACAATCTTCAAAAAAAATTGCATATATTCGTGATTATCCTACATTTAAACCATATTAGGAATTTAAAGTATGACAAGCCTTAATCACCATCTACACTAACCAACGTGTGACTATCATGTAATTAAATGTAAGAAAGAGAGACTAATAAGGCTAAAAAGGTGACAATTAACCCTTCAAAAGATACATAATGAAGGTGCTCATCATAACCCCTGTACCAAATGGTTGCTCATCCTCTGAGCAACTTAGTCCTCCTTCTTTATCTCTTTTAGTTCCTTAGTGGCCCCTTTGACATCACAAGAAAGAAGTGAAGGAGTTCCCTCGGGACGGTAGAATCCAAAATTCTTATTTGCCACTTCCCATTCTTTGTCTTCGTCAGCTTGGTCTTTCCTTTCACGTAATCCCAGCAAAAAAGGTGGATTGAATTTTAAGCTAAGCCATTAGATCTTCATTGTCTGCACAACCCTTTTGTAAAATGGTGCCCTCTCTAGGGCATTTCTCAATCTCTTTGGGGTATGATATTCCATGTTCCTAATACTAAGGCCTAGGAGGCCATTCCATCTTCTTTGACTTGGCATTACACATTCATCTCCTAAAAATCTAGAGATTTCATCAAAATGTGTCATGGCCTGTGCTTGGGTGCTGAGGTACTTGTATGCAAGGCTCACATCATTTTCGATCATGAGGTGATTGTTAATGACTCCCCTAGGGCTGAATATCTCTGCCAATATGAGTAGAGGTTCCAAAATTCTCTCTTCTCATCACCCTTTTTACCTCCTCTTCCCTTGCCTCCTCATTGAACATCCAAGAGGCTGAGGTCATCAACTGCATTTCCCCCAACCTAGGGTTATGGTCCCAAATATTTAAATCAGTCAAAAAAATATTACACATATAAAATTCTGCCAACTTGGCCTTGTCTCTGATGTTGGACTGATTGAAAAATTCAATAAACTTCTTGCAGCTTTGAAAAAGAAATGATCCATGAGATGCTAATGTCTTAATTTTAAATAGCAGCCGATGTTCTTTTAGGTAGATGGCATAGGATTTTGAAGGATGCCTATGCTGGATTTCCTCCATGCACAAATCTACCATGGTGGCAATCTGTTGTTCCTTTTGCTGGAGTTGGCTTTGTAAAATTTAATTTTCTTCCTATGTTTCTTGAAGCTGATCCTTTAACATGGTTTCTCTTAGTCTGACATAAGCTAATTCCCTCCTCATTTCAGTGATCGTTTGTTCCATGATTCCTATATCATGCACACCTTTTTTTTTTCAATTTGCATCCAATGATGTGTCTGTGCTCTTTCTTTCTCTAGCTAATAAAATAGGGGGACCGCAAGCTTTTGAGGAATCATTCTTCCTCATTCAACAAATGTATAGTAGGAACTCATATTTGGCTGAGGGCTATGGTGTGAAATTGCTGAGATTTCTGTAGGGACGAATTTTGGTGAGGTAAGCTCCTCCTTTTATTCCTCCTCTTCCTTCCCTTTGGCATCATGCCCTTCAATATGTGTCTCTTTTTCAACATCTTTCCATTCCAATGGTGCCTCAACTCCCTCCCCCATGGTTTCTACTTTTTTGGTGGAACTGCTAGAGTTTCCTGTAGCAAACTTTGTTCTTCCTATAGAAAACCCTCCTTTTCTTACTACTCCTTATTTTCTACCTATTGAGAGTCTATGGAGGTTGGTACATGTTTAAGGGATGCCAACCTTGAATAATGTCTCCTTCTATAGGTCACATGTGTCCTCTCAGGTCAGTTGACCTCTTGAACTTTCCCTTTTTCTAAGCTTAGCTCCTCTTCCTTTTTGGGTGGCTCCTTTTTCTTCTTCTTTCCCTTCCTCTATTTCTATGGTTTCTATGTTTTCTTCTTCAGTCTCCATCTCTTCCTCTTCATCATCTTCTCCTTTTGCCTCTTCACTCTCCTCTCATTCTTCTTCCATTGTCCTCCCTCCAGACTAGAGGCAGGGGCTTATCCATTTTTTGTACCTATGAATGCCTCCCTATCCATATCTATGGAAGTGGACTAAGATACAGGGGTGTTCAATCTATTTAGAGCATCTCCTATTATACGCTTGATGAGGCCATGGTGAGCTAAGTGATGGTACTTTCTCCCCCTCACCTTTTGGCTCATGTCCCTAATTGAATGTAGGAGGAAGTAGGGAATGTTTGTTTTTTGTTCTAGAGGGAGATATCCTTGTAACCTAAGCTCATTCTACAATATGAAGTGGTATCCATAAACCAAACTCATTCTTCCCTCACAAGAAATGTATTTCATTATGGGAAATGCTACTTCATATCAAGGGTATGGAAGGTTTTCTCTTCTCACTCTGTTTTTGTCCTCAATGAATTATTCATTTGGTAGAAAGAAGATATTTTTTGCTGCAATGTTGGACACCCTATATTCTCTATTCCACTTGACTCCAAGAGGTAAAGTGGTCACTCTGCTAATCAGTTCAAGTGTAATGGTGATGGCTAGACCTCTGACCATAGTGGTGGACCTATCATTTTCTTTTGCATGCAGGACCACTGCAAAATTTTGAGCCACCTCCTCATCAAAGCCCTTGAGGAGCTCGAAGAATCCTAGCCATTGATGATTCCTAAAAAATTCCACCACCTGAGGGTGTAATCTGATCCTCTTGATATCTGTGGGTTCCCTTCTATTAAAACCTCCTCCCATTTTATGGCTGTGTTAATAAGGTAGATGAATGGTTTTTTATGAGAATATTGGTGATGTGTGACCTTAGAGGTTATAATTTTACGTAAAATAAAACTACCATGATTCTATTTCATCAATCGTCGTCTTAAATTCCAAATTATTGTGTGACTTTGTATAAATTTTCTTGGAAAAAATTCACAATTTTGGTGAGGTGACATCCACTTACATATGAAATCTGGTGTTTCTTGCGTGGGAAATGGTGGTTTTAGGTGAAAATACCACCTGTGAGTGGCTCTCATTGCAATTCTGGGTACTGTTCAACCTTCTGAAAACTTTCTTGTAGCATCAAAAATTTCCTATAGCACGGGGTTTGCAAGTAGATTTCGGCCATGGTGTGGATTAATTCGATGGAACTGTCACCCTCCTTCTCTAATTGCTCTCGAAATCCTCAATGGAATGGGGAGAATTAGCCAAAACTTCCCTTTATGGAAACTTGAATGAATTTTGAGCGGAGTGGTGACTTGGACTTCGGCATGGGTTTTCCTCTTTTGGAACGTTGGTTCCACTCCACTTTATCATTGTCTTTTTCCTTAGAATCACCTCCATGTCCTCATGAACTCACTATTAGCTGATTTCACTACACAAGTGGCATGCATACTTCACTTTTTTTTCACTTTAACTTCATGAGTGTGGCCAAGTTAACTTGCCACCTTTTGGCCTCTTTAACCTCTAATTATCAACATTAATTCATTTTGATCAACATGATGCATAGCGAGAGGGTGAAGGGCCATACCTTAGCCTACCTCTTGCTAAGTGTTTGCAAACATTATTTGATGCAGGGAGCTGGAGTTTGGTGATAGCCATGACTATTTTTCCCTTTTTTGTGTTTTTTTATGCTTTTTTCTGAGAAGAGAGGAAGAAAATTGCTCCTCTTTGTGTAAACCGCCCTTGATCAGCAACCTACAAAACATAAATAAGTGAGTGCATAGGTGTTGTTTTAATTTTTTCTTTTTTTTCTTTTTTTCTTTTTTCCCCTTTTTTTTAAAGACAATTGGGCTGCCTCCACGAAGGTTTTCAACACACAAGCCTGCCTTGGGCACCTCAAAGATGTTTTCACCAAGGATCTTTTATTTCTTTATTTTTTAATTTTATTTTATTTTTCTCCAAGGCGCCAAAAATTTATGAGCCCTTGTATTACTCCAAAAGTGTTGCAACTCCCAGAGGCTACTTTAATTTACTTTATCAACCTGGGGTTTGTGAAAACTTGGAGGTGATAGTGCTATACACACAACAGATGCATTCCATTCATGCCATCCTCCTCTTAGTCCTACGAAGGGGTGCTACTGTTAAGGCTACTTCTAGGGGATGTAATCTGTCACACTTCTGAATGAAACCTAAGACTCTAAATAACCCAATACCATTACTCTATCAGCAAGAAATAAACTAGTCTAAAGCATAAGGACACGCCTAGCTATTTGCAAGAAAGGAAATCCACAGCTAGGCTAAAGCAAGAAATAGAGTTAAACTAAGTGGAATTATTAAAGTAAATTGATGAATTAAACTTGCAGAAAGGGAAACTTATCTAAGCACACATTGCTGGTGTTATCACTAAGTTGGTATAGATGGGCTGCTCCACCAGACAACCTAGAGTAACTCTTTCAAACCAACTTCTAGTTGAAAATTAGCCTTTTCATCCTGAGAGGGCTCTCTCAAAGATATTGATAATATTATGTAATTCAAGCTCATATATGGGTAACTCTAAAAAAAATTATTTCAAACGTGTTTATTTGCTGGTGAAAAATGTATAAGATTCACTAGCATTGGGCTTATGGAGCCAGTGTTAAGAAACTCAGTGACAATGATTCTTCTTGTGGAAGCTGAGGAATATAGATGTATTTATGAAAAAGGCAATACACACATATACAAAATAGTTTAATGCTTGAAGGAAGTTAGAGCATGATAAACATGAATTCTAAGTAATCAAACATCAAAGCATTATAGGAAAAATAACAAGATACATGGGACAATTACTCATGAAACATTAGATGAATCTCAGGTGAAGAAAGAATCGACATCCACAGTATATTACTGCTCAGAAAATGTTTACAATAGTAGTAGTGTAAATAAAATCATTCAACGTTGTATTCTTCATAATTCTTCCTATTAATAGGCTTAATTCACTTTACGTTGGATCTTCCTACATGGATAGATCATCGAACTCCTTTGCTGACACCTATCTTAACAATAAGAAAAATACATGGAAATGAAACTGACTTCTACTAAATTTAGTACTTAGAGACCTACTAGGAATATTCCACCTATTTATTACATCAAATAACTAAAAAGAGTGCATATTTACATCAAATATGGTCATGTTCTTGGGTGGCACTGACCATGACCAAAACAGTAATTCCCCCACTAAGTTAGGAGACATAGTCTTCCTACTTTTAAGGAGGTGGTTTAATGACAAATGATGAATGTATTCATGATGAGTTGGTGAGTTGGATAGCCTTGTCGAAGACCATGACTCCAAAAAAATATTTCTCTGACACTCTTTAAGCTTTCCACATGGTTGGATGACCTCCAATGAACCATAAAAACTCAAAATGGCTACAAAAACTTGCTCACTGCAGAAACATGGGAGTCAAGACAAGTTCATAACAAAATTTCATAGAAAATTGATTTCACCAATCTATGCCACCTGTTAGCCCTCTTTGCTGATTTGGAAATGTTTGTTGAGTCAAATGAGACAAATACAAATTTTTCCCCACTTTGATTTTGACCATATCCATGATTTTAAACAAAAATACACCTACAATGAGTTCGTAGTGAAATCTAGGATTCACGACGAACTTGCCTAATTGGCAGAAAACTCAAAAATTGTCGTTTCTTCTTCAGAATTTTTCCTATGGATCTGCAAATGCTGATTTATGAATGATGCAAAAATTTTAAAAGGGTATTTTTTCTACTCTTCAAGCTTTGGAAGCTTCACCTTTGGTAGTAGGAGGTTGAATATCTTCAAGTTCATTTATGACTGTGATTTTAAGGCCTATTTTATTTAACTCTAACTGTATCATCTCCATTTTCTCCTCTAGCTCTTTGACCTAGCCTTTGAGTTTCTTTCTTTCAGCTTGCAACCATAAATTTATGTTTCTTGTTTGCTTCATTAACCTTCGCAAAGTGTCATTTTCAACAATTTCTTGGCATTTTTCAATGACTCATCATATTGATTTAGTTGCTCATTTACCTTTTCTTTAAAATATTCCATCAACTTACTGTATACCTTGCCTTCCTGCAACTCCAATTTGGTCTCAACAACCTCTTCTCTAGCCTCTCTTAGTTGCCCTTTTAACATCTGCACTTCAGTTTTCTTAACCATTTTCTCTTTACCCTTCCTTTGCACAATGATATCCTCTATAGATGGAGGCAAATCAATGATATATTTTGTGATAGTTTGCTTTCCTTTGTCAGTAACCTCTATCCTTTTACATGCCATGACACCCTTGGCAAGTTGCAGCCTAGTGAGTGGTTTTCTTGGCTAAAATATAAACCCTACATCTTCCCCTACAAAATCAAGCTTCTTAGCAGTTACACCCTTATTTTTCTTCTTATTTCCTTTAACATATTCAGCTATGACCACAGGAGTCTCCTCAATGTTTATGTATTGAAGAATATCTTCAAGGTTTCCTTTCCCAATTGTTTGTCTTCTGGTTATCCTTCCATGGATTTTCTTGTTGATCTTTTGTTTGCTGCTTCTAGGTGTAGGTTTTGGAATTTCTATCTCTTGTGCAGGTTTTACTTCAATGTCCATGGGATCTATAATGGGTTACATCTCCTCCTCATTCACACCCTCTGTTTCAACTGGAAGTTTTTCACTCTTGCTTGAAGGAGTGGCTTTTGAATTTGGAGTTTTCTTGGGTGTTTCTGAATCAACCTCATAACCATTGAGAAAAGGAAAGGTAGCCTAGTTTCTGCTTATTTTTTTCAAATCCTCTAGCACCAGGATTTTGATCAACCCATGATGAAAAATAGATGTCTCGCTACTTTCTGTCTTTGCTTGAACCTTGTATGATATCTTTCCTAAGCTCCTAAACAAGAAAAAGGGAATATTAAGAGACTGCTTATGAGTGAAGTGCAACAAAAGCCTGAAATGGTACTGGTAGACCATATGAAATCTCCGCTCACAAGTAAATTATTTTTGGATGACTAGCAGAAATTTGGAGTAGTCTTCTTTCATGTAGGTCCTTGGTATTCCAGATGTCATGTCTGCTCCAATGTGCTCGGGTTTTATAAGTTCATCACAGTTCTGCATCTTAAAATTAGTGGCTTTGAACCACTCTTCACCCATCCTCGATATCTTCGTGGCTTGATAAATTGTCTTAGGTGACACTACAAAACTTATCACCCCCACCTTCGAAGTTATACCTATGAAATTCACTACAAAATCTTTTGATACATGAGCATGAAAACCTTGAAGTTTTTGCAATAATTTCATGCATCTAACGTTGCTGAAAGCCTCTACAAAGCTGGGGTCTTCATTGAGTAACTTGAGATCCATGGGTTCATATCTCACACAAGAGCCTCCTTTGTTTTTTTTCTTCTCCATGGCCATCTTCCTTTATACTATGCTTCCTTCTTGAAATTGTGACACTTGTAAAGAAACAAATGAACAAAAAGTTTCTTGCAATCGAGATGGACTCTTCAAGGATGATAATCAACTGATTCATGAAAAGGTCGAGGGGATGATGCGAGATAAGAGCTTTGGAGGTGAGTTTATTAAGGTGAAATTCAAATATGGGAGGGATAATGACAAGTGGTAGGAGTGAAGTGTAATGATGAAATCCACTCATGATTATGCATGTCTGGATGACACTAATAACCGATCACGTGACCTGGAATTCACCCTAAACCTTTAAAAACTTGACAAATCATAATCCCCTTTATTGGTGCAGAAAAACATGATTCCGCGGTGTTTTCCGTTATAAATATGGTAGATTCGCTACAGACTGGTCAGGTGAGTCCGTAGTGAAAACAACCTTTTTGTAGTTATATTTGCTGCAGACTCAGGAAAAATTGAGATAGGTGGCCACTACCTAAATCTAAACCAATGCATGTAGACTTTTGGTAGATTTTTATGGATTTTACTCTGATGACATGACCAATGGACTATTCTAGACTTGGGATAGTCACCATTTCATGATTTTTTCATCAATTTCATTAAACAATTTTATGAGACAATGACACCTAGGATAATGACCCTCTCAATCAAAAATTGAAATTTTATGTGTGATAACAGTTGGGCCAAATGTCTAATCCACCTCTAGCTACTTCATGCTTGACTACTATGTTTTAACAATGCATATATTCATGAGATAAGTATGCTTGTAAATACTCTACTTTGTAGCAAACGAAGGAAGTGATAAGGTGGATTAAAAAGGTCTTGGACTCATGGATTTAGAGCTGAAGGCATCTTGGAGGTTGTGTTAGGTATAGGTGAGGTGAGAGATGGTTTCTGGGCTGAAGAAGTGGCTTTCTGGAACTGCTACAAGATATGCTATAGGATATGCTATAGGGTTTCCTATAGTGCTAAAGGATGTCATGAAATGCTACAGGAAACATGTCGAGGGTAGTTTGAGGCTGGAAATGATGAGGAAAGGGGTATGAAAGGTGGGATAAAGGTGGAATTAGGTGGATGGAAGTTGCCAAACCCCTTGGCCAAGCTCAAAAATTCTTCCAAATCTCTTCTTGCACCTCTAGAGTAGCTCTAGGTGTTGTGGAGGAGATCCAAAAAAAATAGGGCTGAAGGAAATTTTGTTGAAATTAGGTTGGTGGAGGGTGGGAACTGAAGCTAGGGATGTTGATGGAGTCCTCCTCTACTGCTTTACTCAAACCTTCAAGAAAACTACTTGTTCATGCAATTAAAATTGACAAATCTATGATGAAAATGGTGGAAAAGATGAGTTGAATTTAATAAGAAAAGCTACCTATGCATTTGAATCAGAAACCTAACTCAACATTCATAACATTTTCATGATAAATGCAACAACCTATCTTTCCTTTCCAAGAAATCATAAACTTAAATAAATTTTGGGTATGTGGTGAAGATCTGCCCTCCTCAAGCTCCAATGAAAGAGGTGAGAGAGGGAGGCCTTGACACAGAGCTTTGGAGTTTTATATGCTACTCTACCATGATCTACAAGGGCCTAACTACAACAACATGAAATGAAAGAAAACTAAACAAAACAAAATGAAATGTAAGCAAACTAACTACAACACATGAAATAAACTAGCCACAGTGGTGTGAGAAGTAAACATATATACACAAGAGAGATTGATTCAAATGGACTGGGCCCTAACCCACAAGCTCAACTCTTTGAAACTAAATTAGTGAAGGATAAAATGAATACTCATTTTATTGTAGAAACAATCTCATTACATAGCCATGAAAGTCACAAAATTCTATTACAAGAGCTAAGAGTCTCCTAGCTATCTCCAAAATTTGAATCCTAATGAGCTCTTGCTCTGCCCTATTTAACCTAAAGGGTAGCTATGAAAATCTCCCTAAAAATTAGGTGATTTTCCCCTTTGACTGCAAGAGAAGTGGAGCTTTGGTTCACTTGGTCTTCCACTTGCTTGGATGCCTTTGATTTTGAGATGTTGGAGGGAATCTTGAGGATCCTTTGCCTGCTTTTAGGAGTTAAGGAGGTGTTCAAACCCCCCCTATAATCTCTCCTTGTTGTCTACTCTGAGCTTTAATTGCATAATATTAAAAAAGAATGGCATATCTTCATGATTATCCTGCATTTAAACCATATTAGGCATTTGAAGAAATTAGGCATTTGAAGAATGACAAGACTTAATCACCATATACACTAAGAAACATGTGACCATAAAGTAATTAAATGTGAGAAAGAGAGACTAATATGGATAAAAATATGGCAATTAACCCTTCAAAATATACCAATTGATGGTGCTCATTAGATACCCTTCCTATTAGTTTCCCACCCCCATCTCTTTCAGCCTCGCCAACCTCCAGTAGTTTCTTACGGAAATTCATTGCACCAATAATGGAAGAAGGTCAAGATGAAACAAATATTGAGGTTAGGGCTACAGGAGAGGAACCCCATATAACATATGTAAAAGCAAAAAACCAGAGGTGGATTGTGAAAAGGCCAGGAAGGGGAAAGCAGTCACTGCATCAAGAAGTCTCATAGGGCATGCCTTTCACTAGTTGTGAAGTGGATTTAGGAGGCACAACATAGAATATTTTTTAAGAAAAATAGCAAGTAGAGGGTTAGATAATATATTGAAAGAAATGGATGGTAACAAAATTACAGGAAGCGGAGTACACTTTGAATTGTTTCAGGAAGCTATGCATGGAGCATAGTGCTAGTATCATATTGTGGAGCTTCTTGAGAAATATGGCCACAAGGTGTCAACCATCAATCTGGTGAGTGCATATACAAATCTGGATATCATTGATTCCATCAATTCATTTGAGGAATATAAATATTTAGCCTCTCATGCACTTCCTCTCCAAGCTCCCATATACATAAAAGGTCCTCAAATCCTATTGTACATTTATGTTTCATGGTTGAATTCATTTAAAATCTCTTAATGATCATTTATGCATTTAGAAGAGATTATTTGAATGATTGTTTTAGCAATTAGGTTGAAAATTCCTAGTGTGTCTAGATCAATAAGTAAAGAAAATTGATATATGGTCTTTTAAGGATCAACGTAATTTTCTTATTTTCGTTGCCCTACAGTTCACTGAAAATTCAAATCTCAACAACTTCCAAGGCACTAAAATAGTCTAGCTCTTGACCACCAAAAATGTGTAGTGGTTTGAGAGTAAAAAATCACAGTGTACCGATCCATATTAATGGGTAAATAAATTTGATTTCTAGCCTTTTAAGGATGAACGTATTATTCTCAATTTCTTTTCCCCACATTTCAATGAAAGTTCAAATCTCAATAAGTTGCAAGGCACTGAAACAACCTGGATCCTAACCACCAGAAAGTGTAGTGGTTTGAAGTTGAAATTCCATAGTGTACCCATCCAGATCAATAGGTAGAGAAATTTTATTTCTATATTTTTTTAGGGATCATGATTTTCTTCTATATTTCTTTCCTATATATTTTCATTGAAATTAAAATCTCACCAAGTACCAAGGAACTAAAACAACCTATCTCTTGACCACTAAAAAGTGTAGGGGTTTGAGACTGAGAAGCCATATGGTGCCCATCAAAATCAATAGGTGTGACACATGAATTCTGGCATTTTAAGGATCAAGGTTTTATTCTAAGTTTGTTTCCCATACATTTTTTTAATGAAATTTCAAAAATCACCAAGTTCCAAGGCACTGAAACAACCTGGCTATTGAACACCAAAAACTGTTATGGTTTGAGGAATACTATTGTAGATTATGATTTTTGTTATAATAGTTTATTTTTGTTCATTGATAGAAACCAAAACCAATTATGACCTTTGTTGCTTCTTAATATGATCTCTATTACATGTTTAACTAATATATATTTAGATAGATGTCTTTAAGATTAATCACATTATTATTATTTGGTCGATGTTTCAAACCAGCTAATTTGGTTCATCCTCAGTAGAAGGTGAAAAGCTTAATTAATAACCATGAATAAATAGTAAGGATGAAACATTGCCCGGATATAGCTGCTAAAAACTAGCTATTATTGAGTTAGTTAATTAGCTATTAAGAATATATATATATATATATATATATTTTAATAATTATTAAAATGGTTAATGATAGTATAAAGTAATATTTCATAAATATTTTAATTATTTAAAAATTATGTTAATAAACATTTTAACTATTTAAAATATTTTAAGATATTTTAATAAATATTTAATTATTTTAATAAGTATTTTAATTAAAATAAAATAAAATAAAAAAAATGTATCATCTAAGAAGAGGGAATTATATATTATAATTTTTTTTTCTAAATAAGACTACTTTTTATTAATGTAACATAAAAATATAAGGAGGCTCAAGCCTCTGCAGTTCTAGCCTATTTCGAAGGCATAATTTTAAAAAATATAAAAAATGTGACTGCTCACGAAGGGGAAACCAATCCAATAAGTGGTTTTTTTGCTGCCTATAGAGAGGAAACCAACATTACATATGGAAAACTGATAATTTTTTGCAAACTTTAGACAGACATTGAAACCGGAAACTAAATAAATAGGCCCAAATACCTTGGAACCAAAAACCATGAACCAGAAAGAACTTGAGAGCTTAGGTGTCATTTGGAAAGGGAGGTGTCTCTTCCAAAATTAGACACCTGTACTTATCAGTGTCGTCTGCTCGCGTGTCCTGGGTGGCGTCTTCTGCATTTCGGAGCACCTTAGTATCATGAGCTTTACCTTGAACATATTTTCCTCTCTTCCATTCATCATTGCTGTTGTCGAAACCTTTACTGCTGCTACTGTAGGAACCTTTGTTGTGGCTGCTAGAATTAGGGTCACTCTTCTCGACTGTAGAAGGAGCGCTTTAGTTGGAGAGTTTTTGCAATTTAGTCGGGTGGAGGCCAGCCACACTGGTGGGTTCCTCTTTGAAGGAAACAGTGATGGTAACAGTGACGCGCAAGCGGTCCAGGGTGCATAGGAAGTGAAATTGAGCCAAATGGGTGGAAGGCGAAGAGACAATTGTTTCCAGACGAGGCAGTAGTGGAGTTGTGGTCATGGCAGAGGTGTGCAGAGTAGATGGACGGGACTGGCTTGAAGTTCTGGCACGTCCCCGCCCACTGCAAGTGGCTGGATATCGACCATGGGAATGCTCCATGGAGAAGGGAGGAGTGTTAGAGTGAGACGAGGGAGAGGAGTGAGTGGCTTGCCCTCTGCTGCTACCACGTCTACAACGCATGCGGTGCCGAAGACGAGGCATTGTGGAGTAGTGGGGAGGGTGAGTGCTCTGAGCCGAAAAAGCAGCAGAGTGATGGAGCCAAGGGGCTGAGGGCGCTAAAGCAGGGGTGAAGTTGTCCGTCGAGGTGAAATTCAGACGACAGAGAAGGCTCTGTGAGAAATGGAGGTCAGGGAGCACCTCAATACAACAGAGGACACTGCAACGTCTCCCTATAGGTGTGCGGGAGCTCGGCTCCATGAC
This sequence comes from Pinus albicaulis, assembly GCA_034641835.2. Classification (NCBI taxonomy): domain Eukaryota; kingdom Viridiplantae; phylum Streptophyta; class Pinopsida; order Pinales; family Pinaceae; genus Pinus; species Pinus albicaulis. The sequence goes on along the minus strand of JAXQQM020060730.1, from coordinate 257,053 downwards.
TCCAAGGGGGAAATTGCAGCTCAAAGGCTGAGGCAAAAGAGGTAGAAGACCAGATGAAGGAGGAAAACAACCAGGTGGAGGAGGAAAACAACTCCGAGCATTCATTTTGAAGGGATGGCAATGGCCTCAGCGACTGGATTGAATTAAATGGTGAGTGTGGGAGCGGATGGAGCAATTTAATGCTCGTCGCTCAGAACTATGGGTGGCCATGTGGCTATGCCACTTGCCAGCCCAAAAGCCTGCCCCCTTATCAGCTGTGATGAACACTCGCATCCAGGAAATTATATATTATAATTATACAACTTAGGGGAAAAATATAAGATCAAGAAAAATAAATACTAAGGGAAAAATTAAAAGGCAAGAAGAAAAATAATTAAAATTAAAGAAAGGAAGAAGAAGGGGAAAATACCAAGAAAAATCCTCTAGAGGCCTAAGGAAACAATGAACACAACGAGGGGTAGGGGGGGTTTAGAATCATATCAAGAGAGGTGAAGTCCATCTCTTACTCAATTTCCAGCCATCATCCATGTTGATATTACTATCATGCCTCTCAATCTCAATAGCCTCTTGAAGCTTCTTATGGTGGAGGTGGTCAACCTTAGCAATGACCTTGCAATCTTCAATGCATAGATGGTGACACGAATTTTCTGCATGTTTAGCAAGAGTTGATGTGCGGGAGAAATTGTGCCTAATGTATGTAACATGCTCCTAGATTATTTGCTTAATAAACCTCCCCGTTTGTCCAATATAGGGAATACCACATGAACAAGGAATCATGTAAACACCTTTCATGTCCTTAGGGTCAACAAGGTCTTTGACAGATCTGAGAGAATTCCTAATAGTGTGAAGAGGAGACATTATTCCTTCTAAGGAAATGGGCATTTTTTTCCGTTTTCCCTTGGATAAATGGGAGATGAACCTTGGAAATAGGATCCACCCTAGTAGATTTGCCTCTTAACCCTTCATATGATTTTTGAAAGGCCTTAAATCCCTGAGATCTACTGTACCCATTATTTTCAATGACATAAATGATATGGTATTTCTTTGACTCTAGGTGTCTATCATCATAGATTCTTAGAGCACATGTACAAAGAGTGCAAAGAACGCCAAATTTCTGAGCAAGAAAATGATGGGAACCAACATAAGTATATTGTTTTGTGTGAGTCTTCTTGCGGAAAACTTGGTGAGAAATAGAACTATCATCCATTATAGAGAGAAGGATGTCTAAGAATGGAAGGCATCCATCCACTTCAACTTCGATCATGAATTTAATGGAATATGATTGGGAGTTCAGGAGGCAAAGAAAAAAATCTAATTTCTCACGACCATGGGGCCAAATGACACAAGTATCATCCATAAACCTCTTGCACTTTTAAGGGTGAAATTCAGCTGAGGCTAAGGCCTTGGTTTCAAAATATTCCATAAATAAGTTAGCAACTATAGGGGAGAGAGGGGAACCCACAACAACACCTCATGGTTGCTCATAGAACTTAGCTTGGAAACTAAAGAAAGATGAGGTGAGGTAGAGGCCAACTAATTTAGCAGTGTTCTGGTCTAAGATTCTATTAATGACATCAATGGCTTCATAGATGGTGATTTTGGTAAATAATGATACAACATCAAAACTTACTAAAAACCCCCTGGGTTCCAGCCTGATATCCTTCAACTCTTTAATAAAGGAAGTCGAGTCCTTAACATAGGAATCAGTGAGACCCACAAGGGGTTTAAGCTTCTGGGCTAAGAATTTAGCAAGAAGATAAGTGGGTCCACCTATTGTTTTAACAATAGGTCTTAAAGGGGACTCAATTTATGAATCTTAGGAAGAACATAAATCCATATATTATTAGATCTAATAATATATATTTATTTATGGTGATAGAGTTATATTATTTTATTAAGGAATTTTTTTTTAACTTTGATTTTATCTTTTTTTATTTGTGGCTTATAGGCTCTAGAGATTGATGACAGTTGCGTCCACAGAATATTTTTATTAGGTAGATCCACCCGAAGGGCTCACTTCTTGTGGGATCAACCATAGAGCCTAACCTCGAGAGTGTCGAAAGAATTGAAATTGTGACCTCTCAATAAAAAAGGTTCTTTTAATGAAGGGGACTCAAGAAATTGAGTTAACCCTCAACAATTTTAACTTTGATTTTATCAACTATTAAAAGGAGATTAATTTAATTTTTTTAATAAGTAATTTTTTTATCATATATATATACCTATATATTTATATTAATGTAATGAAACATTAGAATGGTGCGAGCTCTGCAAAATTTTTCAATGGCTAAGGTTTTGCCCTAGTTGGTCATTCTTTCTCCTAGAGTAGGAATCCTTCTATAATCCCACTACGTATATCTCGCAACCCTTTGATCGATGGTGAATTCTTGCGATTTAGAAAATAATTCAATCACTATTGAAGGAATGGCAACCGATTTTACAAATCCTTCCTCTCAAGTAGCTCAAGCTAAGGTTTCCTAAAATTCCATGTTGAAATCTAGATTTATTCTTCTTATAGTTGAAGAAGCTCACACCTTTAATGTTCCATTGGAGGAGGAAGTATTTGGCTATGGAAAATTATAAATTCTAGATCAAGGTTTGGCGTGCATATTTAATGTGTTTTGGTTTTGGTTGACTAATCTACAAAAGTGGATTTTTGATTCGTGGAAACCACTATGTTCCAATGATTTGAATATTTACCCTTCGTTTTAGGGTTTTCTTGTTGTTCTATTTGATAATATTGATGATAAGAATATTATTTGTGATTATGGGTTGTGGTGCTAGGATAATGTTGGTCTCTTCATGCAGCACTAGTCTCCTTTTGATCTGGTTATAGTGATTGTAATCTAGACTTACCCCATGCGATTATAGAATAATAGAGTTCAAAAAATAAGTTGGAGGCCCAAATGGTGGGAAAGTGATAAGACAAAACAATATTATAATATATACAAGGTAGAAGAGACCCATGACAAGGAAGAAGCAAAAGAAGCCAGGAAAAAATGCATTTAAAAGAGTATCCACTGGAGGAAGCAAAAGATAGTCAAGAAGAAATGCATATCGAAGAGGATCCATCAAAAGAAGAGACATAGGAGTCTCATGCCCATTAAACCCTTGTGAATTCTAGATCCTCCATTGAACTCTTAGGAAACAAAACTAGAAAAGAAAATTATTGAGCTAACTAGAAGAATGGAAGAAGTAACAAAGACAACAATGTCACTCACAAAATGCCGATTATTCGGATTCAGCGGAAAAGATAGGTTGGATCGAAGTTGGAAAAAAGGGAAAAAAAATCTTGCCAAGGAAAATGAGAACTCAATCAAAGTCAAATCGATAACTAGTAAGAAATGGAATTTAAATGTATTTAGATCTTGGGAGTATTTTGGAAAATATTTAGTTGAAAAGGGAATAATTTTTTTGTATTAAGGATTACTCACTTAAGAGTTTGGATTGAGCCAATGTCTTTAATCTCAAACTTACAAGAGATATTGGAAACTCTAAAGAAATGTAACAATTATGGTTGGATCCCACATTTATTTTTATAATATAAACTTTATATATATATATATATATATATATACATTAAATTTTTAAATTTTATGTTATAATTTATTTAATAAATATGTATATTAACCATCTTCTTTATATAAAAATATTTATATAAAAATAATAATCAAATTTAAAATTATAAAAGTAAAAATGAATTTATATTATAACAATAATAATGATCTAATTTTAATGTCATTTTATGTCAATTAGATTCCCAAAAGTATAGGCAAAGTGCATACATGATAATGTATTGCATTTAAACCTATGATCTTTTAAAAAGAAACACGTGTTCTCTGCGTATGTTTACAGTAATATAGGAAATAGTAATATAGAGGAAAAAACCATAATGCCAGACAATTCTGGAAATTTTCTGGGTTATTTCCAGGGCTTGAAAACGGAAATATTTTCTGTTGTTTTAAAGATGACAAAAATTGGAGAAAAGGAAAAATTAAATTGAAATAAAAAATTGAAAAAATCATTAGAATGTTTACCACAAAGCATGGTCACAGTTTTTGTACCACTATGCATGCACCATAATTTGGGGCAGTGTGCCCTAGTGGGAAGAAGTGTGTGCCCTAGTGTGAAGAAGTCAAGTCATTTGCAATTACAGACAACTTCACAAATAAGGCTAACCATCTCATTAATCAATTAGTCGAAGTTTTCTGGGTTATTTCCAGGGCCTAAAAACGGAAATATTTTCTGTTGTTTTAAAGATGACAAAAATTGGAGAAAAGGAAAAATTAAATTGAAATAAAAAATGGAAAAAATCATTAGAATGTTTACCACAAAGCGTGGTCACAGTTTTTGTACCACTATGCATGCAACAGAATTTGGGGCAGTGTGCCCTAGTGTGAAGAAGTCATTTGCAATTACAGACAACTTCACAAATAAGGCTAACCATCTCATTAATCAATTAGTCTCTGTATCACGTATTGATTCAAATGTTCACGCATCCTCACAAAACTTCCATGTGAAGCATTATTCTTACCATACCCAATACCAATCAATCACATCTCTAGAAATAAAAATATTTTGTGCTGAAAATTAACATTCTCTTTTGACACTGTAAGAGGGGATTCATATTTGTTCTATAGTTGAGTTTTCCTGTCATATTAAAAAAAACAAGTCTAAGATATGATTTGATGAAGTAGAAAGAGCTTATCAATGGTTTGCTTACCTGTTGGAAACACATAAACTCAAATATTTGAAGATTTATGTTAACTAATTTATGTCATATATATATATATATATATATATATATATATATATATATATATATATAAAATAAAACGTCTTTATGTCAATTATGTTATCATGCAAAAATTAAGTTTTTCCATACAGCATTCAAAAATACAATTTAAATCATAAAATATAACACATTGTATTATTTTTTACTCTAAAAACATTGTATTTTCACTCTAAAGAAGTTTTAGATTAGCATTTAAAAAAAGTCTATGCTGATAACATGAAATTAAATAATTAGAAAAGATTTGTGCTAATAACATGAAATTAAATAATTAGTAAGATGATTAAAAAAAAAAAATGTCAAACTTTAAACTCTAGAATGATTAGTAAGATGATCAAAATCCCTCGCCAAAAATAAAAATAAAATAATAAATAAATAAATAAAATAAAAAATAAATAAATAAATGTAAAACTTTAAAAGCTATAAATAATTCCGACAAAATGTTATTAAAAGACAATCATAACACTGAGCTAGTGTCACAACCCTATAAGGAATCGAACCTGCTCCCTCCAAGTATAAACGATATGATATGGCACTGAATGATGGTTGAAATGTGGCAGAGTTGCATAAAGTTAATGCACGCTGGCTATAAATAATAGTATAATCTCTCTCTTCAATCTAATACTAGTGTGGCAACTAATGTAATAAGGGAATCGAACCCAAGACCTGTCCGTGGCAAACCATAACACAAATTAACCGCTGAGCATTTAATTTCATATATTTTGACATGAAATACAAATAATAAGAGTGGGAAATGTTGTAATTATTATATGCAATCTGCTCAAATCATGTAAATATATGAAATCCAAATAATAAGGTTGGGAAATGTTGCAATTATTGTATGCAAACTGCTCAAGGCATGTTCTAAACCAAGAAATTCAATAGGAATGCGTAATATTACAATTGTTACAAGCAGATTCCTCAAGGCATATTCTATACAGCATATCAAAACACCAAAGAACATTAAAACGCACATCTGAAATTGAATCCATTATAAATTGAGTAGACAATGCTAATATACAGTTTCATTGAGCCACCACAAGTTACAACATACTAGAATTGTGAAGCCGTGACTAGTAATTTGGAAAATGAATGAAATGAGGAAAATAAAACTTTGAATGCTAAAGATACTCATGACAAAAAAGTGTCAGAGGAACATTCAATAATAACATTCAGTGACAGCCTTGTAAGGAATTGAACCTATGGTCTGCACCTATGGTCTTTAGGTAGCAGATGGTTGAATTGGTGTAAGATTTCATAAATCTGATACGCAATCATCTTCTACAAATGGGTCACGATACGACCCTCATATGCATAGAAGCTCTGTGAGTGTGATGTGATCCGAGAAATAATTTCATGGATATAATATCAAAATACTAGGCCAAAAGAGAATATAATACTGAGGGCTATCAAGCCTGTATGTTTCTCGAATTTGTCTCATGCTGTATGCAGCTTTGACAGCCCCTCTACAAGCGAGCCAGATTCTATTGAAATGGTGCCTGTAATCTTTTCTTGTTAACTACACCTGTCCATCATCAAGCGAGCCTGTTATCAAGTGAGCCTGCACTCTCTCTTTCATTTTGTCGATCTCCTCACCACAATATGGGGATGATTTGTGATTTTATGCAAAGGAGCCCTTAACAGGACTGTTGGTTGCTTCTCTCCCCATGAGTTTCTACTTTTGGTATATGAGGGGTCTCACATTGGGCATGGACTTTTGATGCTGTTTCTGGTTTTCATAGTCTGGTTTAAATCTTTTTTGGGCATCTTCATGCTACTGTCAATGTGGTACATGTGTAAAGTTTTTAAATCTATGTTATGTTGTATATGCTTCCTGGATGACCTTTGATTTTCCATATGTTTACTATATGCTATTTCTAGTTTTAAGAATGATTTAAGTAGGATGATAACGGATGGAATGAGGGTATATATAATCCTGGATTGATGTTCTATGATTAATATACTGTTTATCATCCATGTTTACTATATGGTATTTCCAGTTTCAGGTAGCAAAAGCCCAAACATATAATGTGTGTTATAGAGTTGATACTCATTAAAATCAATGCAGAATTTGAGGAACAGGATTTTTTATGAACAAATTTTCATGACTGACCACATAGCAAAAGGCCGAACATATAATGTTTGTTACAAAGAAGAATATGGAATGAAAAAGAAAAGAGAAAGGAAAATCATATTAACGAAAACCTAACCAACTGTTGCTGTAATGAAAACATAAAGGTAATGACAAATTGAACTCCATATTTTTACTCCAAATTTTGTCCACCTTTAGAAAGAAAAAAAATTAAACGAGAAAAACGTAACAAATTTGTTGCCCTAAATGAAGACGTAAACATCAAGACCAATACCACTACCATTGCACATATCCCTAACAATTGAACTCCAAACTTTGCCTTCCTTCAAAAGGAAGAGAAATTATAGGAAAAAAACATAAACAACGAAAGGGACGAGATGTACCTACCCGAACAACTCTCTTTTCTCTTTCTTGGAGTGCCATCCTATATGGTTCGTGAACAGAACAAAGCAACTTATCATTTCATATTGTATTTCATGTTTGTCAAATCACATACTTCCTTATTACAGAAATTTGCAAACACAAAAGAAAAGAAATAGATCAGCTCACAGTCACCTACTCAAGAGGCTGTGATGGAGATCTTGTTGAACGCAAGGCCTCAGCCTTGGTTCATCCTTAATAATGGCGCCCATCATCCACCAACCATACATACACAAAAACAGAGCATAGAGCTGACACAAAATTTTCATGATTGACTGGGTAGTAAGACCCAAAACCTACAATGTTTGTTATAGTACATCCAAAAATGTAAGGACATGTTAGAAAAAAAAAACAACACTACCATGATGAAAACTTAACCTAATGACAAATTCTGCTCTCAGTGCAAGCATTCAAGCATCCCAACAATTGAACTCCAAATTTTCTCTGGATTTAGAGGCTAAATGAAAAGAGATCCGAACACCAAATTTTCTCCGCCGAATAGGCCAGAAGAAAAGAAATTAAAGGGAAAAAAAAAGAGTAACAAAGTGAAGAGAGAAATATTTACCTGAAGACGCTTCTCTTCCCTGCCGTATCTACCATATCTCTTCCCTATAAATAACGAAGAGGACATATTATTTCAGATTGTATTTCATTTTCACACTTCTGTTTAACAAAATGATATAAATATTTATTATGGAAAACTATCAACACGGAAAGAAAAAAATAGATCTTCTCCCACTTACCTGTGTGTTAGAGGCTAATAGAGATCATGCTGAACGCCAAACCTCTACCCATGTTCATCCCGAGAAATGCCGGTCCATATTAAAAAGAAAAAAGGAAAAGAAAACGCTCTCAATTTTTAGGCATAACGAACACTATATAGATAATAGACACACAAAAGCAGACTACACAAATACAGAGCACAGAAAGATATACACACAAATTCAAAGCACACAAAGATATACACATAAATGTGGGAACACTAAAGATCTGCCCTGAAGAAAACCCATACTCAAGAACAGGTAAACGCAAAAAACCTTAATACTGCCGAAATCGTTTAAAAGATTTTACCTCGATGAATCGAACCTGTTCAAATTGATCATGTTTCGATGGTGAATCTAGAAGATGGATAATATATTGATTGCTCCAATCTGACCCAGTGAGCAATCCCAGTCTGCTTTCAACAGAAGGGCCTACCCTTTCTTTCTCGCTTGGTGAGGGCCGGATTCCACCCAGTGCTCGTTTGTTTACATGCTTGCACATGTATGTAGCATCCCCTTCGGCCTGCTAGTCAGCCACTCTTGCCTGCATGGCGAATGGAGTCCTCTGAACTCGGTGGTTTTAGGAGGTGAATAATCTGGCGGGTCCTCACCCATTGTTCCTGCCCGACATTAAATCATTGTTCTATCATCGCTCGTGATCTTTCTCCTTCCAGGTAAATAGATCCTTCTACTACGCCTGACGGTGGTAAGTATGTTTCCTGTGCCTAACGGTGGGGAGTGAAAGTTGTTCCTGGACCTTATGCTTACTGCCCTTCTAGTTATCTTCTGTTCTCCTAGTCGGTATGAATGGGAGAGTAGGCACCCCTCATCCAGATAACTCCCACCATGCTCCAGGCAGCATAGAAAGAAGAGAGAGCCAAAGACAGAGTATGGCGGAGGTTGAGGGCTCCTGAATTAAGTTCCAATTCCCTAGGTGAGGAGTGCGCCATGTCTAATCAAGAGTATGTATTCCTGTTCTTTAGGTGCGGCTAAGATCAGAAGTCCAACCAGTCCGCATAAGAAGGAACCTACCCAATCCAAGTAATTTGTAAGTTCAACGAGATCTGCCTAAAGGAAAAGCCAGCCTCTCAGCATTTTACCTTGCAGTTGAACATACAAATCCAAAGACTATTGAAGCACTCATCTGCTTGAGGACCTGCCCTCTGCCTTTCGACCTAGCAGCCTACCTTCGAGTCCTGAACCATGAGGCATGTCACCTCCCACGGCGGAAGTTCTTCCTTAATGTATGAGGTAGATGAGGTAGAAGCTTCTCTTCCCTACCCTCTAAGCTGAAGAATCACAGGTGGGGAAAGGCAAGCACGTAGCAGAAGTAAGGTCAGAAGGAAACCAAATAACTCCGACCATGCTCCAGGCAGTAGAGAACGAAGTTCCTGCCATTGGAAACCAAGAAGTTGTGAAAAGGCAAGTTGTGCTCCGCTCAAAAGATGAGTACTTCATTAATGCATGTGCTACCGGGGATCTGCAGATATGGCTTTTACCTTTAAACCCTCACTGATTTCCCTCACGGACATCTGATATTCGTTAGGTTGTATAATTGATTAAAATAACAGAATTTAATCCTAAGGCTGAGATGGTTTGAATCGTCTAACATTCAAATCAAAGGTACATAATGGTACACATACTCATTTAGCAAAGTTGTTTTCAAATAAGAACGCTTTACAACGTAATTACTTTTAAATTCTAAACATATGTTTACAATATCTACCGTTTTCCATTTATTTTTTAAGTTCAATCTTAAATTCTTGTTTTTTCTTTTAAATGTGATTCGTGTTTAGTTTTTTAAATGGTGAGGAAATTAAATATGTAAAACCATTTTACAAACCCAATTCGATTTTTTCTAATTATTATTATGTCAATAAAATATTAATTAACAATTATTTCAAGATGGTATTTTTTTCTTTTTTACTTGGAATGAAAGTATGAAAAGAGCACTTCTCTACATTCTGTAGATGGTAGATTCGATAAATTACTAGCTCGAATTATGGGGCACCACCCCAAGGGAATAGAAATGATTCAAATTGTGATTATTAATAACTAGTAACAATATCAAAGAAATTCATGTTTGACTTTAGACCACTTGAACTAACCCTTCGAGCTAATTTCAACATATTATCAATTAAGGAGAAGAATAAAACACTTAATTATAATTAGCTATTAAGTATCAAAATTCTTATTTCATTATTGTAAATGACTTTATGATTAATTTTTTCTTAAAATTTTCATACTTTCTTTTAATTTATTAATCTTTCAAAATATTAAAAATAAATTTATAATTAATTTTTTAGAAATTATTTTATGCTTATATTTAATTTGTTAATATTTTGAAATTTTAAAAATAATTTTGTATAATATTATTGTTGTTGTTGTTGTTATATTTTTTATTTTCACACACACACACACAAATATATAGTCTCAATAATAGATGAAATGTGTTGGCTTTGCCCATGGAGATTTGAACCGTCAACATTGAAACTCATGATTTACATAATATTTGTTTCTTTAAAAAACAAAAACATAAATGAGTAGAAATTGTATAGAATTTGTGCCTAATAACAAAAAATACATGAGAGATTCAATACATTGAATCTTCTTTCATAGGGTCCTCTAAGGAAACATAGTATGAGGTGCCAAAAACACTGATGGAAGCATACTACAATAGCAAACCGACACATATAGATATTACAAAATTCTTCCAGTAGGAGGGTGCATTTAAAAAAGGGTGAATTTAAAAAAGGATTCCATTAATAAAGGAGAAATAAAGCATCATTTGGAGCCCTGTTTAGATCTAATCACATAATCCCTTTGAGAGGGCTTGAACAAATGATGGTGATATTTTGGTCCACTGGTGCTTGAGGCATTTGTTGCATTTCCTCTATCTGTTGTGGAAGTGAATCAAGCTCGACATCCCAATGAGATATATTGACCTTGAAGGACTAAATTTACTCTACGAGAAAGGTTATATTTTTTATTTGATGAATTTCCCATTTGATATCCATTTTCTCCCTTTGGAGGGCCTCAATTTGGTGACTAAATATTCGTTACAAGCCTTGGTGCTTCCAATAGAATGAGGGTTTTCTTTCCTAGTCAGCATCGTTGTAGATGTGGAAGGGGGGGACTAGTCGACACAGTAGACTAGGATTTAGAAATATGAATAATATAGGATAGGTTTGTCAAAGGAACTGTAAGAGACATCAGTGGGCACTAAGCTGAAGGAAATTATATAGACTATAGGGGTTATGCTAAGGGAGGCTATCTTGAGTTCAGAGCATTTATGAGAATATTAATGGTTGGGGATTGGCCAAAGTGAGCAAGCAGAAGATAGGAGGAGATTATAAAAAAGACAAAACTAACCAACAAAGGTGACAAATTTCTAAGAGAATAGAAGAATTCACCCTGATGAACAACGAAAACTAGTTAGTAATAAAACTCTTGAAAATAACACTAACCTAAGAATTTCTCTAATGGTACTTAATGTCAAGACTACTAAGGCTACCACAAATTAGGAAGCTACCCCCGCATTGCACAAATAAATGAATCATGCAAGCCTTTGAGTGGAAGTGGCACCAATCCACCTCATCACATGGATGGTGTTATTCACATTTTTCTATGATGTAACAATGACTTAACAATTTTTTCTTTCAATAGCAATCACTTTTCCAATTTATTTTTAATCACCCAATAATAGTAATTAATTATAGATATAATAGTAAAAGATATGCACAATATATGAAAATGAAGATCAAATACCAGGGGAAAACTCCACAAGGGGGAAAACCCAACTAGATTCTTCTTCTATTAGATGTTCATCAAATGATAAACATTGATACATAGTCCAAATGTATTCATAAAAAAGTCAAAGGTCAAAGCCTTGAATATCCAAGTCAACAATCTAATATCCAATCAAATATGAGATTAAAAGTTAAATTTAGTCAAAGTATTAGTTCTGCAATTTTCAGCCCTGTCAAATTCGAGTCAATAATAGTCAATGAAACCCATAAACACTCAAATTCAACGATCCAAAGTGCTTAGAAAAATTTGGTCAACCAGTCAAAGAATGTGACCTCTTCCTTAGAGGAAATTTTAGCCTAAAAGTGGTCTCTTAAGGAAAAATAATAAAATAATGATTAAAATAATAAAATAAGAGTTACAAATTTTTGAGCGAAAAGTAGAAAACTACTTTTTGGATTATCTCCTTATAGGTTTACTCAAATTCCAAGTGTAGACACTCGTTGGATTTGGAATTAAATTCCACACCAAACGAGTACTTTTTAATGTATGTTTAGATTTTATCAATGCGGGTCTTCTCAAAATTATGCATAATGGGTACTCGTTGGATGTAGAATTTAATTCCACATACAATGAGTGTCTACACTTGAAATTTGAGTAAATGTATAAGGAGATAAGCCAGAAATACAATTAAAAAAGCAGTTTTTCTTCTTTTCCCTCCAAAATATTTACATATACCTCTTTTTAAATTAAAAGGATTTTGATTGGTGTACATATTATGACATGGAAATTATGTGAGAGTTTCATGGGAACTTTTAGGCTGAAATTTCCTCTAATGCTCCTTAGTCAAACCTAATCAAGACATATCTAAAATTCCCCCAAAAATTTGGTCAAAGTAAACAGTAAATGTGTGGTTAACCTTAGCTTCAGATCTACAGTCGAAGATGGTCAAAGTTCTCAGAAAACTTTGGCCAACATCTCATTCAAAGAAACCTTTCAAAACATATCAGATTCCGTTCAAACTAAGTAAAAGCCACCCAAGTCAACATTGGTCAAAGGAAGCCGAAAAAAAAGTCAACACAGTCAAAATAGAACTCCTTCTCTTCCTTTCACATATGTGAACTTCGACCTGCAATTTTCAAAGAAGATTGAACCAAATGAAGATGTGATGTGTCATGTGATGCCTCCAAGTGATGTCAAGTTAGGTCTATTTATATGTGATATTGGGGGTCAAATTTCTCTCTCTAGGCCAACCTCTACCTTTTAAGTTGACTTAGACCAGCATTAAAAACAATATTTTTCCTTGTGAAAATTTTATTTTTCCAAGTGAAAGGGGGATCTCCTTAGGCTTTTCTAGGCTTCTCCATGGAGGTAATTTCTCCCTCAACTATCAATTTTCAACACTCCCTCTCGAGTGGGGAGGAATTTTGACTACACGATAAGTCTAATCTTGGATAGAAATATCTCATCATAATCGCTACATCATCTTGTCTCATATCTGCTCATATTCTAAAAAGTGATTTCTCAATTTAATGAAGAAGAATTATCATAGGGGAGATCAGTTAACCACTAGGGTAAATATCTTCTAATCCTATATCAATAATAATAGGGGGATAAGATTTAACATAAATGAAAAATATCTTCCAACCCCATGTCCAACCAGCTAATCAAAAATCCATCCAAATAAAAAAGGAGATTTAATTTACCACTAGGGTAAATATCTTCCAACACTATATCTTAGACAACAGGGGAGATATGATTTTCCATAAATGACAAAGATCTTCCAACCCTATGTCACCCAACTTAATCCTTAGTGATCAAGTGGTTGACCATCATGCATCTCATACTCAAGGAGATCAATTTACCATATGTGTCTGCCATAGGTAAATATATTCCAACCTATGTCTCCTCCCTCATTGGCAAAATGAGTGGAAATCCAAACAAGCTTGACATATGGGTAGGATTCATGCTAGGGTGTGTACTTCAGCAAGTCTCATACTTGACTAGGGTAGACAAAAAATATCAAAATGATAAGGATATTCCAACCCTATAGCTCTAAGGAGTACTCCATACCCCCTAAGGGATCCTAGAGCTTAGTGTTTGTGATCAGGCATGACCCCTTCTTGGAAGGGTCACATTGACTAGTCCATGCTACTCTCTAAAGAACAATAACTTCCTTTCAACAAAGGCTATGTAAGAATGTTTTCTACCTACTCATCATTTGAAATGTGATGAAGCCTTACACCTACTCTCTACAATATATCCAAAATATAGTGACATATAATCTCAATGTGCTTGGAACTATCGTGGAACATGATTCTTTGATAGTTGGATCCCATTCTTGTTGTCACAGTACATCACATTAGTATCTAGTACCTACTAAAAAACATCTCAAAAGAGATCTCTCAACCATACTGCCTCATAGCTAGCTAGGATAGCAAAAATTTACTCAGCCTCAACCTTGCTAAGGAAAACATATTTTTGCTTCTTGCTCATAGCAGACCCCAGGCTAAAACAACACCCTGATGTGTTTTTCCTATCACCAACATCTGTCCCAATTAGAATTAATGTATACATGAAGTCTAATCTCTTTGGTAGTGTATCTCAATCCATGATTGATAGTCCCGTGTAGGTATCTCGCCACATGCTTAGCAACAACCAAGTGCGCATGTAGTGGCTCCACCATAAATTGACTTAGAGTGTTAAAAGAAAAATATATGTTCAATCTAGTGTTCACTAAGAAACTCAATGCCCCAATCAACTATTAGTACTCAAAAGGATTTTCCAAATTAGGTCCAACATCTTGACAACATAATTCCCTTGAGAAAGGAAAATGTCACCAAGTCTCTAACACACCTCTAAACCTAGGAATTAGTGCATCAAACCATGGTATTTCATCTCAAATTTAGAGGCCAACTCCCTCTTACATTGGAGGATAAAATGTTCTCTACCTGTCAATAATATATCATCAACATATAACACCAGAAAAAAAGGTATACCTTGGACTACTTTGAAGTAGAGATTTGGATCAACATTTCTTTTAGTAGATCCAAGCTTCATAGATTAGCTATCAATGATGGCATGCGAAGCCCTTGGGGCTTGCTTCAACACATAAAGCACTTTCTTCAACTTGTACACATGAGTATTCCTATCATGCTCCTGAAAGCCCTATAGTTTCTCCAAGTAAACTCCTTCCTTGAAAATACCATGTAGAAATTCATCTTCATGTGAATCTAATGAAGTGTTTGTCTTTAGCTAGCAGTGAGAGAAATGATAGATTAGATGGTAGTATATTAGGAAACAAGTGCAAAAATCTCATCATAGTCCTCTCACCTCATACTTATGGATACTTCCATCCACACCATGATTAATTTTGCATATCCATCTAAATTCATAATAAAATTTCCTTTGGGACTTAGAACCACTTCCCACACATCGTTCTTCATGTTGGATTCATATTATTTTTCCATAGAATCCTTCCATGCCTTTTCTTTCACTGCTTCTTCAAAGGTTCATGGTTCAACCTATATGATGTTGCTCATATGTAAAACATATCCCCAATATCGGCATGGATTCTTACTTTCTCTAAATGTTCCTCTTACAGAAACATGTCTTGCATCATCTTGTAAAGTGACACGAAGCCATAATGTTATATTTCTAGTAAATGGAGGATCACACAAAAGGGGATCCAAGGTATCCATGGGTTCCACGGGATCATCAACAATATCAGGTTCAAGCTCAGGCATCGTAGGCTCTTCTTCTACATCTAGCATCATCTTTTCCCTCAACATTAGTAGGGAGAGGAGTGTTCGTTTCTTTTCTAATAGAAACATATTCGTCAAACGTTACACCCTTGATAAACTCTATATTCATTTGAATCAGTACATACATTCTATAGGCGTTATAATTTTCAAAATGACCAACAAAAGTAACTTTATTTCCTAAATATTTCAACTTGGTCCACTTCTCCTTTGACACATGAAAGTAGACAGGGAATCTAAAGATCCTCAAGTGTCCAACCTTGAGCTTTACACCTATGAAATCTTCTTCGGGAGTCTTGTCACCCAAGACTTGGTGAGGAGCTCTATTTTGAACATAAACAACAATGTTAGGATTGTCTCCCCATATAAACCTTGGAATTTTTTTATGATGCAACATGGCTCTGGTTTCTTCCATGATAGTCCTACTCTTCCTTTCAACTACATCATTTTTTTTAGAGTTATAAGGTATGATGTTCCCCTTCTTGATTCCATATTACTTGCAAAACTCAATGAGTTCATTTGAAGTGAATTATCCTCCAATGTTAATCCTCAAGGTTTTGATCTTCTTTCCGGTTTGATTTTCCACTAGAACCTTGAAGTCCCTAAACATGTCAAATGTTTGTTCCTTGTTATCAAGAACAAAATCAATGTCTTGTGGGATACATCATCCACACAGATTATATAGTATATATAGCCACTAAGAGAGGTCACAAACATAAGTCAACATAGATGAGAACGTATGAGTTGAATTTTTCCATTGGTACTGCTTCTACTTAAAGGGAATGGTCCCTTCACATGCTTTCCACTTACACATCCTTGAAAAATTCCATCATGATTTAATCGAATATCAAGAATTCTAGAAGCATTCTTTCTCATCTTAGGTAAGGATTCATAGTGAATGTGAGCAAATATTCAGTGCAACATCTCACATTGATGAGAAGCACAATGAAACAAGCCTCACATAGGGATATATAGGACTTCATTTATAGTCCCAAGTGTGAAGGCATCTCTCATATTAGTTCTCCCTGGCCAAGAAATGGCATTCCCATTAATGATTGCAACCTTGAAACCATTTTATTCCATGGTAGAAATTGAGACAAGGTTCTTCTTCAATTCCAACACATATAACACATCATATAGATGTATAGTTTGACCGTAATTCAAATGAAAATAAATAGATATGAAACCCTTCACAAGATATGTAGAATTTTATCTAAGTATTATCTTAAAATTAGACTCCCTCTCAATCAAATTTGAGAGGAACTATCTATAACCAATGAAATGTCTAGAATCCCCAGTATCTACTAACCAACTATTAGAATCCAAAGGAGAGGAACTAGAAATTGCAGAAATAATAAATATTCAAATTGAGTTTCAACTGAATTATTATCATACCTTGAATTCCTTAATATCTTGGGAGGATGACAAGTCTCTTCTTGGGTAAGGGGTCCTCCTCTTCCCGTTCTTTGATTGTTCCTTGGACCACTTATTTCTTCCATAAAATCTCGGGCATATTGACCATGCTTGTGACAATTATATCATTGGATGTTAGACATGTCCTTATTGAATTCTCTATTGTTGTTTTTGAATCATAGATTTGTGTTCTTGAATATTTGACCTTGATATCTTAACTTCCAATTTGAGGGCATTCCTTTCTTTGTCTTCTTTTTATCTTGAGAAAAAAATGTAATAGCTTATCCTTCTTCATTCTTTTGAATTATTCCTGTAGAGATCATCCTAGTTTCTTCTTGAGTGCACTTTCCTAAGAGATCATAAAATGTGGGAAACTCGTCATTTTTGCTAATGGTTGTGATAAATGTCTCCCAAATCTTAGGAAGATCTCCAAGGGCAATCAACACCAACTCTCTATCAGATACAATTTCACCAGCAGTAAAAATTTGATCCTTGAGTTGAGATATCCTCATGAAGTATGCTTGAATGGTCTCACCCATGTTCATCTTCATGTCCTTGAGTTGATTTTTCAAAGAAAGAATTTTATTCAAGTTGTTGACTTCATACATCCCAATTAGCTTGTCATTCATTTCCTTAGACTCATTTATCTTGGACACATATGTAATCAAATGATCTCTCAAAGAATTTAAAAAAAATATTAGTGTTTATCTCACGTTTATTATACTTGGACTTGGTATCAGTTATTACATTTTATGGAGGCTCGAGTAGCTTGCTTTAAACATACTCCATCACATCATTTTCTTCCAAATTCATATACAACCTAGCCCTCCAAGGAGGAAAGTTGGAGGAGTCATTTAGGCTCTCCTCAATATTGAAGTATGAGATAGACATCTTGACTGAGAAAAATGGACTTCAAAAATATATAATATCTCTTAAAAGGGGTGATTTATCTTATCTCATTTGGCTTCTCTTCTCCTCAGCGCTGATGCCATGTTAATTTTTTATAATGTTCTATGTTTTAAAATTCACTTAACAATTTCTTATTTTAGTAGCAATCACTTTTCCAATTTATTTTCAATCACCCAATAATATTAAGTAATTGTATATAGAATTGTAAACACTTTGCAGAATATAAGACAACCAATATCAATGAAATACAAATATTTAAGTCAAAGACAAAGGAAAACCCCCACAAGGGGGAAAACCCATCCAAATTCTTCTTCTATTAGATGTTCATCAATTGTTCAGCAGAGATACATAGTCTGAGTACATTCATCAATAAGTAAAAGGTCAAAGCCTTGGCTATCCAATTCAACAATCCAATATCCAATCAAAGATGACACAAAAAATCAAATTTGGTCAAAGTACTAGTTCTGCAAGTTTTGTGTCTGTCAAATTCTAGTCAACAACAATCAATGGAATCCATAACCAATCAAATTCAATAGCCCAAAGTGCTCCAAAAAAATTGGCCAAACAATGAAATAATGTAACATCTTCTTCTTAGTCAAACCTGGTTAAAACAGATTCGAAATCTATCCAACAATTCACTCAAAGTCAACAATTAACCTATGTTCAACCCCAGCTTCAGATTTGCGGTCAAATATGGTAAAACTTCCAAGAAAAATTTGGTCAACATCTCAGTCAAAAAGACTTTCAAAAATAGATCATATTCCAATCAAACCAAGTCAAATTCAACCCAAGTCAAAATTGGTCAAAGGAGGTAAGAAAAATAAGTCAGTGCAAAAAAAACAAAACTCCTTCTCTTCCTTTCACATGTGTGAACTTGAACTTGAAATTTTTAGAGGAGACCGAAACAAATGAAGTAGATTTGATGTCTGATGTGATGCCTCCAAGTGGTGTCAAATTAGGTCTATTTATATGTCATATCTGGTGTCAAATTTCTCTCTCTAGGCTGACTTGCACCTTTTAAGTTGACTTGGACCAACATTAAAAATAATATTTTTCCATGTGAAAATTTGATTTTTCCAAGTGTAAGTGGGGTCTCCCTAATGTTTGTTGTGCTTCTCCAAGGATGGAATCTCTCCCTCAGCTACCAATTTTCAATATATAGGAGATCCAAACACATAACCCATTGTCTCACATAGAACAAGCTTTCAAAAAGAGCCAAATACATAGCCCACAGTCTCCATGAGTAGCAACCCAAACAATGCTTTTAGAATGGAATGACACACAAGATGCTTGAGGGAAATTTGGAAGTTGCTTCCAGTGTAATTGCACCCTTTCACTTATATAAGGGAACCAAACACAATCCACATATTTATTACAGGAGCCCTTGGCCTTGCATGGAGAATCCATCGAATCACCATTAATATTCATGATGCTCAACTTCTTAAAAATCATCACAAAGTGAAGTGCCTAGTCGAGACGAGGCACAAAATTCTGTATGAACACCAAGGATGGAGTGTGTGGATTTAATGGGGTGGCCTCCCATGCATGGTCCGATCACTTAGCAGGAGCCATGAAATCCAAATAGAAATTTCTCTTCATATGTTTATCCAACCTTAAATTTTATTTTATATTGCCACCTTGTATGAGTTGTGGTGAGGCTTGTGATATATTATTGTACATCATTCTTATATTTAAGGTATATTTCTCCATCCTTTGGATCCATTTATTTCCATTGACCCACATTGAGAAGGAAGGCCACATTTTCTTGATTATATTCTTCTATATTTTTCCCTCTTAGAATATGATATAAATATTTCAAGTGAAAGTGTTTCAAGGCACACTCAATTCCTTGGAGGAGGAGCTTAAGGTGGTTCTCTTTAGGAGATGGGTCGTTGTTCAAATGTTGTCGAGTGATCAAAGAGGCTCCCAAGATTACAATATCAGGACTCTTGTATATTGAGCTAATAATATGGATAATAATAAGCCATACATTTCCACTTGGTTGTTGGTCTTCTTTCCAGCCCACAAGGGTAATTAATGGCTAAGTTTCCTTCAGGATACCCCACAAGGGTAATTAATGGCTAAGTTTCCTTCAATTGAACTTCTTATTATTATTATTATTTTTGCTTGTTTAGACTAATCTTAATTTTCTCATTTTTTCTCTTCTCATCCCACTCACCGAACCGGTGACCTTACAGAAAGGAGTGCCTTAAGAGTGCACCCCATCACAGACTGCTCTACACCACGTGGGCTAACATTGAACTTATTTTATTATTGAAATGCTATATTTTAATTTATATTGTGAATTAAACTAATTGTATTACTCTTATTCCTAAATATTTAAATTAAGTAAATTAATTAATAAAGATAATCAAATAATTTATGTATTAAAATATTTTCAAAAAATATAAAAGCAATTATACATCTTTGTCACATGAAAATATAATATTTTGTTTTATTATTAATCATTTTATCTCCTTTTAAAATTAATATAAAACTGTCACTTCATATATCTTTTTTAGACTTATTGTACTATCAAACATAGTTGGCAAAATGAAAATAAAATATTGATATTTTATAATACTTTTAATTAAACTAATACATTAATTTTTATTTTTTATTATAATCCACAATATTTTTTAATTAAAACTAACTCTCTCTCTCTCTCTCTCTCTCTCTCTCTCTCTCTCTCTCTCTCTCTCTATATATATATATATATATATATATATATATATATATATATATATTACTTACAAATTGGTTTACTTTTACTTAAAAGGGCAGAAATACCCCTATCAATCCAATAACAACAATACTTTGTTATGCATGGTAATATAAATATTAGAAATCCATCAATCCAGTTTTCCTTTTCTCTATAAATATTAGAAATGACCAGAACATTAAGCTAGCTGCTGCCAATTAAATAGTGTTGCAAGACACACACAATTGCTTCTATAATCCAAATATATAGATAGTATGTTAATTCTCTTACCCTTTGAGTGGAATTAATACAATTTAAGTGGACTTAATAATTAAAAGTATGTGTTTCTTCCTAAAAGATCACATATTCAAAATAAAGAAGATAAAGTTTATATAAATGACTCCAAAATAAATTTCTTACCGGACAAAGTCTAAAACTTATGGAAGTAATGTTTGAGTTTCTATTCTAATAGTATGAGGTTCATTATTATCTTGCCTAAAATTCTATTGATAAAAACAATTTTAAATAATAAATTTTATCATTCGATGGACTGGAACAATTTTAAGTAATAAATTTAATTTATATCAATCAAATCCTAAAATTTTCAATAAATTTATGTTCAACAAATAGAAAAGAACTTATCACACAACAGCTAAAATTGATGAAAAGCGTGCTGAAATTGAAAGTCCTGAGAGCACACAAATATTTTGGGCCTTTGTTCATTTAAATTTTACAATTTTCATATTTTTTTCTCTGACAAAACTTTATGATTGCTATGGAGGAGACAGATAGTGTTAGTGGGACACAGCTTGGGAGGCATTAGCGTAGCCCGTGGATCTCAAGATTTCCCGCATCTCATTGCAGTAGCAGTGTATCTCTGCGCTTTTATGTTTCGAGGTGGAGAATACTTGCAGCGAGAAAAGGAAATTGTAAGGATTTTATTTTTTTAGTTTCTAGGATGTGGTAATTTTATACGGTTAAGTGAGAGGTTTGGTTTTAATAATTTTTGTAGTTTAATAAGAAATTTGATCTTATAAATTTTGTGGTCCAATTTCGAACCAGACTAAAAATAAAAATATAATTATTAATATGATTGATTTCTCATGAAACGTTTGTGGTCCAATTTCGAACAAGACTAAAAATAAAAATATAATTATTAATATGATTGATTTCTCTGTAGATGAAACGGGACAGAGACATTGCTGAGCAATGTGAATATAACTTTGGTAATGGCAGGGAAGAACCTCCCACATCTAGAATAGTGATTAAAAAATTTCAGAAAGATTTATTCTACAATACGACCTCCAAATTGGTAAGTGCATTTTTTAGTCTTATATTAGTTGATTGTATTAATCTGGTACTAGCTAGATTCACCAAAAACATTTACTTGTTATTTAGAAAAATTAAAATAAATAATCATATATTATTAAGCAATTAATCTGTTGAAAGAAAAAGTACTGAATATAATTTGATGTTCACAGGCTGCAACTTTGGCTTCTCTGTTGCTCCGACCACGTCCAACCAGCGTAATGACAAACCTGAGCCTGGAGACCACAGATGAGCGGTATGGGGTTGTTCCAAGAGTTTATATCAAAACTATTAAAGATAACACCATCTCTCTTGCCAAACAAGAAGAGCTGATAGCCAATTCGCCACCAGAGAAGGTTTACAGTGTGGACACAGACCACAGTCCATTCTTCTCTGCACCGGAGAAGCTGCATAGCCTGCTCTTGGAAGTAGCCAACGCATACTGCTTATGATTGCAATTAGTCCCTTGTACATCCAAGCAAAAACCTACATAGGGTTGCCTTTACCAGGAATTCAATATTTATTCAAATAATATATATATATATATATAAAGATGTGACTCTCCCTGTCTTGGTGTTTGGGAGAAAAGTTTGGCAAAAAAAGACCTTGGTTATTAGAGTTATTATTATTATTATTGCACTAGACCTTGCTCCTTAAATTGATATTATTACTATTAATTTTGCATTGGTTATTTTGGTTATTAGATTGTCATTCTGGCAGTGGTTAGGTTGTTTTTTTATGGTCACATTCTAAATAAAGATTCTTGTTCTTAAATTGTTATTGTTATTTTTTTATTTTTTTATTTTTTGGGAGTGTTTTGAATAGTATAGTTCATCATTTTTTGATCAACTACTAAGTATACAATTCTTATTATTAAGTTGATGTTTTTTTGAACTAAATTTCTATACATATACTTAATAAGTAATATATTTTTGTTAGTAAATTACTAATTAATAATTTTATTATTATTATTATTATTATTTTATTAACTAGTTATTAGAAATAAAATTATGATTAAAAGAATAATACTTATAATTTTTTTTTAATTAATTAAAAATTAATTTTAAAAAATAAAATAGGATGGTTATAATAAATCTTAAAAAATTAAATTATAAGATAGATAAATCATTATCCATACATTAAAAAAAAAATCTTATATTTCAATTTAGTATTTAATAATAATAATAATAATAATAATTTTTTTTTAATAGCATTATTATTTACTCGTATCGTATTATCTCTTTGATAAGTTTTTCACTGCATAACCATCCATGAGCATTCATTAATTGACCTTTTGTTTAAAAAAAATTCAAGCCACCCAAGATGTTTTTGTCTTTTTCTTTTCTATTTCTACATTAATTTTTTTAAGTTTTTATTCGTTTGTCAATTATGTACTCATTTTTTTAAATAAGAAAGATTAATGCATAGGTTGGTTGATGTTTTATTTTTATGAAAATTGTAATTAGGGATATTTTTTTTAGGTCTAAAATGGGTCTCTCAAAAAATATAATAAAATGTTATAAGTTAAACATTTTGTAAAGAAGATACATTTTGTAAAGAAGGTATATTCACAACTTAATTGTTATATTAAAATTTATAAAATATGATTAAATTAAATAAATATTTTAAAATATATTAATAAAAAACCCTTATTGTGATTAGAAATGAAAGTTCTTATAAAAACATAAAATAAAAATATAGTATTCAAGGTACACTTTTGTAGAGATAATTTATTTTAATAAGAAACATATTATTTATAAAGTAATATTCATATATGTGCTAGTATAATATTTCTGAAAATAACACATATAAAAAATTATGTATTTATTTTTCACATTGGAGAATATAAAGTGTAACTAATTAAAAATAATACATAATTTACAACATGAATTGTATTCACAAGGGTGTTGATATGCACATTTCCATACTAAATCCACTTTATAGCCATTGGCTCCCCTAGGGTTTCTATCATTCTTTGTCTATATTTTGAGTTGCGAGAGGGAGCTTTGGACCCTCCTACCACAACATAGTAGCTAGTGATCGGCAGTCCATCGGCCTATTTATCCCATATCATATCTCCCACTCAATGGAAATCCTACCTCCTCATATGAATTAGATTGAGATAACCTCAGAGGATGAATATGGACAATCACATGCCCATCATCCATCAATAGGTCCATTAATATAGAATCACAATCTAGGATTTTATCTACCAAAGGTTATGATTGACACAAAATATGAAGTAAAATCTAACCGCATTGGAGAATATATTTAGTTTATGCAGAATCATGCCCCCATTGAAAAGTTCATGGGAATGTGTCCCACTAAAAGGACCATGATTTGGTGGATCCAAAAAAAATGGAAGCCCAAAGGTGACATTGATATCGAATTAGGAACAAAGGGTTTCTACATAGTGATATTTTCTAATCTGGAAGAAAAAAAATGCACTTTTATGAACATGCCTTTTTTCTCAAATTCGCTAGTCTTTACCTTTGATTCTAGATGAAGCACTTTAGCTTAGAAAAGGAGGAATTTATTATGGCTCTATTTTGGGTCCAGATTTTCTCTCTTCCAAAGAATTCTTCGAAAAAGAAACTCACAAAGGAATGGGAAATTCTTTGTGTTACTTTGTCAAAGTTCCTAAAGCCACTACGAACGAAAGGTATGTTTCCTATTCCTAGATTTGTGCATACATGAATGTTTATCAGGTCCTCCCTACCTATATTGATATCTCTTACCATGACTCTATGTGGAAGAAATCCCTCGAATATGATCACATTCCCTTTAAATGCTTAAATTTCATGAATATGGGTATTTATTCAGTGATTTAAAAATCAATATTGATGTCTCAACCACTAACCCCACTTCTCAAAAGGATTATGATGGATTTAAAAATCCTCTTCTAAGCATCCAAACTCCCATTATCAACCTCTGAGCTTCAAGAAAAGTTATTAAAACCTATAATAGTTTTGAAACCATAGCTTCCCATGAAGACTCCTCAATTGAGAGTTCTAAGTAGATTAATATAGAGGATGATTCAAATGAATCCCTCAAGAAACTTTAGTCTAATCATGCCATGGAAAACAAAAAAATAAATGAGGCATCCTTTGCTAGATCTAGTAGAATCATACATAGGCTTAATTTTCAATCAATGATTTTTTTAATATTTAAATCATGTAGTTATTATTCCTGCTAATGGTAAAGACTTCATCAGCATTCATTTCCACATTTATTATTAAACCAAAAAGTTACCACTTCAGTGCTATTAAAAAAAAAGGAAACTAATATTTTCTTATATCGATTTGAAAGTACACATGACAAATAACACATTGCATTATCAAGTTACAAGGAGAACAAGATTTTTTTTATGTGTGGATCATGGACACTAAAGATCGGTGGCTTCTACGTCTACAGAAACTATCGAGGAAGATCCACCTAAAGGGATCACTTCACTCTTTCTCATTATCAGAGCCTAATCCCGATATTTTTTAGGAGAATAGACCATGTGACTTCCCAGTAGCAAGATGATTTAATGATAACAAATTGACCAATTGAACTAATCCTTCCAGCTTAAACAAGAGTTACTTCAGACAACGCGTGGCCAGAATATATGAATCTAGAATATGGGATTACATCTAGGCCAAAAAATAGATAAAGTATGTAACATTTGGATGTGGGTGATTCATTAGATTTCTTGCTAAAACTTAGTTGATTTGATGATGTATTTGATATTTAGGGTAAATAATCTAATGAATAGAATTGATAATCTACCCAAGCTCTAGGAAAATCATAATGCTTACCTTTTCCTTTCATTTGGTGGCTCATAAGCTCAAATAAAATTATTTTACTCTTTATGACTTTACCACCAATCTCATGACAATTTTTTTGTTGGTATTATGTTGAATTTACATTGATATCCTCCTTCTAATTCCAAATTGGTATGGTATATGGGAAAATATATCCTTCATAAAAATACCTAACTCTTCATGTATAGTGATTTTCATTTGAATATGGGCCCTTATTGTGACCACTTTCCCTTTAAGATTAATATATCATCATTATCAGATAAATCATTATTGAAGGGAGGAAAATGTGCTTCTTAAATATAATGGTTTACCTTTATTTGTGGATAGTGATTTATAAACAATTGCATATCCAATATTTGATTGGTGAAATTAATATTCCTTTGTAAAGAAAAATTCCTCCACCCCTAAAAAGGATCAAAGTTGAAGTATCATGGATTTAATGAGTGGATTAGTGAAAATATTAGTGACTTGATCTATTGAATAACAAAAATTTTGAATCAAGAACTTGATCATAAAGAAGTTTTCATGTGTAGTTCTTATGGACCTCAATGTGTTTGGTATGTTTGTGCTCAATTGGATTGTCTGTAAAGTGTATGGAACTCTAACTATCACACCAAATATTTGTAGGATGATCCTAACCAAAACAAAATTGATGGATAATTAATCAATCCAAAACACTTTTTGACCTACATTGACAATGCCTTGTCACTCTGCCTCTATAAAAGAAGGAGTCATTACTTATTTTATTTTTAACCAAGTGACAAAACCTAAACCAAAGTTTAAAATTATAACCAATGTATACATCCAATCATAACATCATCTACCTAATATAAATCTATAAAACCAACTAAAGAATATGATTCTAAAATAGTACACTTAATGCCAAAATATAGTACCTATAATGTGTGGAAGATACACTTTGATACCTTTTAGTGACTCTCATGAGGATATTGCATGAAGAGAGAGAGTAAACCAACATTAAATAACTAGTACAAAATGTCTAATTAGTTAATAAAAAATGACTAAAATTTGCATATAAATGACCATTTTTCAGTTATTGAACAATAGTAGCTAATTTACAGTATCTTATAATCCGACCAACTTTCAGTCATTTTTAGCTTAGTCATTATGATCCGGATCTTGGGGGAGGCCCCCAAGATCAAAAAATTGAAATGGATCTGGCAAGATCTACAAAATTAGAATGAAAGAAAAATGAGATAACACAAAGTAAATAAAACCACAAAGATTTTTTTTATTAAAACAGAGAACAACTGTAGAAGCTACATTGTGGTGGAAAATCTATCCTTTTACAAGATGCGACTTGTTACTTATAGCTTTTTTAGTTATAATACCCTAGGTAAATTCCATGGGTGGGTAAATACCATGGGTGAATGAATACTATGGGTGAATGAATACCATGGGTATATTTCACTTACAATACCATGGGTGGATAAATACCATGGGTGATGAATACTATGAGTGGATGACATTTACAATAGCAAGGGTAAATTCCATGTGTAGATGAATACCATGGGTGAATTAATACCATGGATAGATGTCACTTACAATACCATGGGCGTATAAATACTATGGGTGGATTAGTACCATGGGTGTAAGCCACTTTCCATTCGGATCAGTCCTCCCTAATTAATAAGCAATGGTCCCCATTGCGTGAAGTTCCCTCTGGGGAAGCCTTTGTTGAATATGAAGAGAAACTGGATAGAAGGGTTTTGTGTGGTTAACCCATAACTATGATGAATGAAGATCTGAGAATAGAGATACCATGTAATGCTTGTGACCAACTGTGATACTGATAGTGTTCAACCTATAAAATGGAATTTGATGAAGTGTGGATTTTTGGATGTCCCATAACCATGACAAACAAAAATCCGATGATAGAGATACCCTGTAATTCTTGTGACCAATTGTGATGTTAAGAGTGTGCGGCCTAGAAAATGAAATTCGATGAAGTGTGGGTTTATGGATGACCCAAAACCATGACAAAAGAATATCTGAGGATAGAGATACCCTATAATGCTTGTGACCAATTGTGATACTAACAATGTGCACCGTAGAAAATGGAATTCAATGACAAGGATTTTGTGTGGTTGACCCATAACCGTGATGATGACTATTGATGAAGTAACAAGTTCCTACATAGCCTAGCGTGCAGGGGCATGTCTCCAAAAAACCCAAGTTGAACAGTGATATGCTGAAACTGATGAATATGAATAAGGTGCCTACTAAAGCAAGGTGGTAGGGCACGTCTCCAATGGGAACCCGCTTCGAATGTTGCTCTAGATTTAAAATGGGCATAACTCAGCCAATATAACTTAGAATATTTATTATAACATGTTTTTGGAAATTGAATGATCATTATGCATCTTCCCATGTGTTTGAAATCACTATCTAGAGACTTTGGAAACTTGAATTCATGGTGCAATCGTCCTGTCATCACAAATGTTTTGAAAAAATCATTGATTTTAAATCAGCGTTAACTCCCTCATCTGGACTCTGATTCGATTGATTTTTTTTCAAATCGGGGGATTTTTTAAGGGGAGTTTAGATATATAATCATTCTCTCAAATTTTGCATTAAAAACTGCAAAAAAATGACAGGAGAGTTTCAATCCATGAATTATCATCAGAACAATTTTTGCAACATTGCTTATTTTGAATCAGCGATATCTCCCTCCTCCAGATTCCAATTCGATTGATTTTTTTTTGAAATTGGATATGTTTTTGCAAGGAATCCATATATGCTATTTTGTATGAAAATTTTGCATGAATATTTTCATATATGCTCTACAAACTCGTCACCCAAAATAATATTGCAAAATAATGAAAAAAAGCAAGAATTCTTCCCGCTTTGTCCAAGAAAGTGCTCTGTGGAGGTCGTGAAACTTGCATGGATTTTTCTCAATATGGATGTAAATTGTTGAAGCTAAAATATGCTTCAAACCCTTATTCCCACGGATTCATAACCTAAATACAATACCCAAGATCTAAAAAATTGAAATGGATTTAGTAAGATCTACAAAATTAGAATGCGAGAAAAATGAGGGAACACACAGTAAATAAAACCACAAATAATTTTTTTATTAAAATAGAGAAAAATTGTATAAGCTACATTGTGGTGGACAATCTCTCCTTTTACAAGATGCGACTTATTACTTATAGCATTTTTTTAGTTACAATACCACAGGTAAATTCCATGGGTGGGTAAATACCATGGGTGAATGAATACCATGGGCATATGTCACTTACAATACCATAGGTGGGTAAATACCATGGGTGATGAATACCATGGGTGGATTCCATTTACAATACCATGGGAAAATTCCATGTGTGGATGAATACCATGGGTGAATTAATACCATTGATAGATGTCACTTACAATTCCATAGGTGTATAGATACTATGGGTGGATGAATACCATTGGTGTGGGCCACTTTCCATTATCACATTGGGTAAATACCATGGGTGAATGAATACTATGGGCGAATGAATACCGTGGTCATATGTCACTTACAATTCCATTGGTGGATAAATACCATGTGTGATGAATACCATGGGTGGATGTCATTTACAATACCATGGGAAAATTCCATGTGTGGATGAATACCATGGGTGGCTACATACCATGGGTGAATCAATACCATGGATAGATGTCACTTACAATACCATGGGCATATAAATACTATGGGTGGATGAATACCATGGGTGTAGGCCACTTTCCATTCGGATCACACACATGAGGGTGGGTAACATTCCCCAATCATTGGGATCAATTTCCATTCATATCACTTTCATCTCTTATAATAATTGCAAACATATTAGCACTTGGCTCATTTCTTTCTCATTGTTTTAATTTTTCACCCTTCCACCTTTTCTTACACTTCCTTACTTTCTCACATATATGTGTATATATAAGAAGTACAATGATCAAGTTTCACTATGTCAAAAACTAATTTCCTCAATAATTAATTAATTACAAAGATTACACTATCAAGGATAATTTTTCTAGCACCTAAAGACTCAGGTTATCATATTTGACTTGACCAATAGCCTTGTGCATACAAGTCATAACATCTCCAAAAAATAATTCCAATGATGCAACATTTTCCAAACTCCCAATATGGTAATGTGGAAATGCCCCCTCAATTGTATACCTATACTGCATGTGTAATACAACAAAATATCCATCCCAGCAGTTTCATCAATCCTCACAAACTCAAAAATTCCACACAAATATTTTATTGTCATTTCTAACACTCCCAAACTTGTAGGAGAGTGGTTGAGATAAAAAAACTCCTAAGTGAGGTTTTTTTAATCCTAGAATGAATAACAAATCAACCAAGATTTTGAGACAAGTTCAACACAAAATTAATAAAGTATGGGCATGAAAATTCAATTATTGTATAAAAGGTACAAAATAAAAAAGAATCATCAACACCAAAGGTGAATTGCAATGAGAATCTTTGTTGTGGATCAAAGTGGAAAATTAGAATTGTGACCAAAAAACAATAATATTGTTAGTCAAGTGGTTCTATAATTACAACAAAGTGATCACACAATCTCAAAGTTCATTCATGTTAATACACAGTTGCATTAACCTTTGTTGCATCCACCCATTCCAAATCAAAGCAGGCTCACTCGAGTGGGTGGAGAGCTCAACAATTTTTGTTGCACAAAATACCAATAGTCACTATGGATCAACTTCCTTTGGTTGTCTCTTCCTCTTCCCAAATTTTGTACAATTATGCAATTTATATTATCTATACTTGACCTTATGATTGTAAACATGTGGGTTGTTGAGATCAACTTCATTTTGTTCATATCTTGTTGTACAATATTATTTAATTAAGGAAAATTGGGAGTTGAAACGGTTGTCAGATTTTTATCACACCAATGCTAAATGTATGAATTCATCTCTATCCAAGATAGCTATTCAAATATTACACTATCAATTAGTGATTGTTTATTGTAAGTTGAACTTATCGCAGTTTGTGTTGTGACGGTGATAGTTACACTAGTGCACTCCCATTTGGATCAAGGCATTTGTGAAATGATAACATAATATTGCTTTAGAGATCTTCTCTATGTAACTTCCAAATCTTGAAATAATCCATGATCTCCTTTTTGCTAAAAACTTAAAATCCTTAACTAAAAATTTTGTAAGTTGTGGATAAACTATTATACAATTGAAAGATATTTTGTGATTGTGTCTGGTGCAGAAAAAAATGAAATGAAATGACATATTTGGATAAAATTTATACTAATGATAAAATGTTGCACA
Organism: Pinus albicaulis; assembly: GCA_034641835.2. Lineage (NCBI taxonomy): Eukaryota > Viridiplantae > Streptophyta > Pinopsida > Pinales > Pinaceae > Pinus > Pinus albicaulis. The sequence goes on along the minus strand of JAXQQM020060730.1, from coordinate 226,045 downwards.
AGCTAGAAAGAAATATCTGATCCAGATTACATTCCCAGAGCAATAAATAACTATTACACTAGAAGCAACATAATGAATGGATAAAAAAGTAGAAAAGTACAAGGAAAATTATCTTTTGACAAGTTATTGATACTAACAATTAATACATCTCTTTCTATTATATGGGTATTTTAATTCAATGTGAACTTTGTCTATAGATTGATTTTTTTTTTTTTCCCTTTATTGCACTACTATATAAAATATAGTTTTCACAACTATACTGCTGGTTAGGACTTTAACAACCTTCAAACCAAGCTCACCAACTCAAACCGGGTCCCCCACAATAGAAGATTTGTACAGATAATTGCAACTGGAACACAACAATATTAGCCATTTTAGATATCAAGTCACGCCTCTAGGGCTCAGATTTAGTAATGATATAACCAACCACTAAAACTAAAATTAGGCCCCCTTGGTTCAATTATGTTTGATAATCTCAAATGGAACATAGATTAAACATATATTATTTTATCTAAATATCATAGATATGCTCACTTCCTCATACGTAGACATACAAAAGGTAAAATTATATCACTTCTCTATTCTCTTGGATATTCAATGCACATTGACAAATTTCCTGGAGGAATGTATAAAGAAGGTGGCATGTAAGGTACCCACCACTGATGGCATGTTGAATACTTTTAATAGATACTGGATTTTCAATTATTCCCAGTATACACAAACCTTCACAATGGGCAGGGCATACACGTCCAATGAATTATGGAAAAGTATTTGTTTCTAGTAGGTGGTCCAATGCTTCTTTCCAACGCCCTTAGTGCACTACTTTATTCCAATTAGGTATTTTGTTCCCAATACATCCACTGTTATCCTACATGGAGGAAAACGTTTCACACATTCAGTATACAAACAAGTGTACAGTCTAGCAAAACAAAAAATATACAAGAACAAGGAATGTAATTAAGAAGTTTTGCAATATACAAAAAGGAAAATAGTTAGAAAATGAATATAAGTTATAACATATGGAGTTTGAATTGTATAACTAAATTATGCTTCAGTTGCTATTTTAATAAGTAATTATGGGAAAAAAAATGATGTTTGGAATTTAACTTGATGGCAAAAGCGAGATCCACAATTCATACACCTAATTGATTGTGTCTTCACTAGTGGCCCTCGCTTGTTTTCCTCTACCATTTATTTTGAATCATTCATCCATGATGCAATACTATCAATCTCATTCATCAGAAACCCATGGTCATTAACTACATTATCTATTTTTGTAGGTCTCTGTGCCACCACTTTTTGCTCACTTTGATGAAAACTAGATAGAAATGTTAGTCACATCACGAGGCCATCACACTCATCACTTATACAACTTAATATTTGATGACATTGTCAAATAATTTGAAAGCGTCAATGATTTTATATAGTGGGGTTAGTATTTGATGATGATATACATGTTATATAACTAAAATTAAAATAAATAAAAAATGAGTTGAACTACATGAAAATGTACGTTGTAATACCTATCAGTTTTATGTTGATTTGAAGCATGTTTGTCCATCGTATTCAATTCCTTGAAGGCATATTTCTTCATCCATTCAGCCTCCTCTACTTCCTTCATAGTATTCCTAGCGTTCATTTCTTACAACACTTTTTTATAGTATCATGGGAATACTTTAACAAAATTTGGTAGGAAAGCTTCAAAATCAGTAAGGGTTTCTCTTGCCAGCTAATTGTTAGAGTGATATTGGTGTTATTGTATCATCATCTTTAGTGTCATGAAATCATATTCCTCTTCAAAATTTTCAAGGTCTACAAACTTGATATTGCATCTTGAATCAAATTTTCCAATAACATTAAGATTATAGGTAATACCTCCACTCATTCTGGCTGCAAAATTCCTCCCAATTTCTCCCAATATGACCATAGTTCCACCAGCCATGTATTCACATCTATGATTTCCTTCTCCTTCAACCACTAATTTTTCACCTGAATTCCTCACACAAAACCTCTCTTCTTCCATACCATTGAAGTACACTTCTCCACTTTTTTCCACATATAGATAAACATTCCCAATGCAAATTTTTTCTTTAGGATCAAACAATATTCTTCTAGGAGGGTAAACCACGATCTTGCCTCCTGATAAACCCTTAAAAATATAATCACTTATGTTCCCTTCAAACTCTAGGGTAACACTTGAAAAAATGAATTCCCCAAGGATATTACCTACACTTCATGTTATTTTTGATAAACCCATCATATTATATCTTTTTGTAGCTTCATGGCTAGGAATTGTACCAAAATATCTATTGACATTACTTATGGGCATCTCCATGTAAGAAAGTATACCTTTCTCTATAGATTCCTTTGAAATCGCGATCAACCCTTGGTCCAAGGCCATATCCAGACCATAATATTTGGCATGAACACAATATCTAACAAATTCTGGGAAAATATCCACTGCATGCCAAAGTAGCAAAGAAAGATCGATATTTTCAAGCTTCTCATTACTATATATAACCTCTTTCTCCATATCTAGCATATATGTATGGCTGACCATCTCCTTCAAAAATTTGAAACCCATCTCAAACATAAGTTCACAAACCTCTTTGGAAATAATGAAGAAGAAATTAATGACAGGTTCTGGTTCTCCTACAATTTTTTCCCTTAAAATAGGATCATGAGTAGAAATACCAACCAGACATGTGCTTCTATGACATTTGTGCATCATGATGCAACCCAGAATGATAAGGGGTGATGTACTAAAATCAAACTCGTATGCACCAAGGAGAGAGGAAATGACAAAGTCTCTTCATGTTTTCAGTTGACCATCTATTTGTATAATTGCACAACCACACAAGTCATTAGCCACCAATGTCTGATGAGTGTCTACTAGACCAAGTTCCCATGGCAGCCAAACATTTTTTTTTTTGTTGAGCGAGATGATCTAGTACCACCATCATGTCCTAAAATAAATACATGATTTTCATGGCCCTTTACTATACCACTTGCTATCACTCCATCTCCATCTTCAAAGACCAGATTTATGTTGATTCTAGCCTCTGGATTAGGATTTTGTAGGAAAATCCATCAAAATAGTAAGATACGTACTTCTCACCTTCCAACACTGCAAACCTCAAATATTGAACATGAAACCATACACCATGCAAAGGACCCTAGTGTTCAATTCAAAGGTACGTAGATGGTTTTTACTAACCTTGGTTGAAAATCCTTTCGGAGAAGTACAATTCATTGTTCAGGCTAACAAATATTAGAAATCGTGTTTGTTTCAAGAAAGTAGGGATTGGAAAGAAATATAATACTCAAAGAAGCCTCTAGAGTAAGAAAGTAGGGATTGGGAAGAAATATAATACTCAAAGAAGCCTCCAGAGTCTAGATATCCAGAACAAGCACATCAAATAGTAGACTACAGTTTAGATGAAAGTTGTGCCTATGAATTTCATGTCAAAAACAAATGGCCCTACTAGTGTTTAAGCATAAATTATGGAATTCATTTTTCACAGATTAGTTGATAGAACTACATATAAATTTTAGGAACAAATCCTTCTAATATTCAACTTGAATTCCAAATCCATCTCCTTCTAGGATACCCCAACGCATGCCAAATTATTAGACCACTGTAAGAGTTCTTAAAACAATTGAAAATTTTATATTTTACCTTTCTTGGATATTTAATTCCCCCACAATAATGTAATTCAACTATTCAAATTTTTCTACATCATCAGCAAAACTATGCATGTGAGCACAACATAGTCCCTCGTTATCTTATTATAAGATCAGAATCCCAATATTCACAGGGGAAAAAGTCACAAAACCCACTTCATGGAAATTAAAAGGCATGTTGTTCAACACTGTGAGGTCATATAACCTGTAAGACACCGTTTCTAAAATAATGTTTTGAAAAGTTATAAAGGCCACAAGATGGAATATAAAAAATACTCACTACATAGTTGCAATAAAGGAAGAAAAATGTTCAGGTATATTTGGCCTTCCAAATTCTACAATTGTTGTGATTCCAATAACCAAAAACCACATTCATATACACAAATATCCAAAAAGGGTTATACAAGCATAAAATCTATGGTTTTTTTTAATCTAAGATTCATTCAAGCATAAAATATTTGGTTGTTGTAATCTAAGATTCATTCAAAAATAAAATTTGTGGTTTGGAATTTATTTACCTAAGTTTCTTCTTCTAAGGTTTAACTATAAACATCATAGGAGTATTAAGTTGAATGATATTGATATAATAAATCTTCATGTCATCATAATACCAAGAAAAAATAGCAACATACTTTCTGAACAGGTCAATATACTTATGTTTGTACCCCTATGAAACCCCCTTGGCCAAATTAAGTAGTTTGGGTTGTTGTTCTATGCCAATGTTACAATATTATATATCCTCCTCACATTCCTTCTTGGATGGTTTGACTGCCACATCATTAACATCAAACAACCTTTCCAATGGAACTAGACCCTTTGGGATTATGTTTCCCTTTAGCTATAGAATTTTCTTCCTAGCCATAGTTTCCTCCCAAGGTGCTTGTTGTTCAACTACTTCAATTTCCTATATTCACCCTATTGGTCTATTACCATGTTAGAAAACTCTCCAATCGCCTCCATACACATTTTAATATGATCTTCTTCCTCAAACACCTGCCAATATTTCACATTATTGGGCATGGAGGGTTTGTGCATAACTTCCACTTCATACCTGAGGAGGAGATTTTGTGGGGGCTTGAAATTTTTTGTTGTTGTTTCCAAGGGATCTTCCATTTCCATTAGTTTTTTCTCCCTGGGTAGAAATTGAATATTAAATTCCAAAAATAAATTCTCAACTAGGTCCCACACCTCATTTCTGTAAGATTTCAGCCTAGGATGCTTGGTTTGGCATTGATTCTTAATTTGTTTCAAAATTAACTCAGAATTTCCAAAAACTATCAAACATTCAATTTTTAGATCTCTAGCAGCTTGTAGGCGCAACACCAATGCTTCATATTCAACAATTTTATTTTAAGTGACAAATTCCAACTTATATGAGAGAGGAATCTGGTTACCTTTAGGGGATCTCAACAACACCGCTACTCCATTTCCTTCCTTGGAGTAGGCCCCATCGAAGTATAGCTTCAACACACAACCAACATTAATTTTTTGATGATTTTTCTATGATATAATTTCCACTTGGAAATCATCCATAACTTGGTCATCCATTTCCAGCAGAAAGCATGAAAGATCTTTTTCTTGGCCATATACTTGAGAGTTGTTTGAATTGTCTTCTTTAGTAACAATTTTTACAAACTTGGATTCTCTATACAACCTGCTCTCTTCTCCACCAAAATCTGGAATATTCATTACGAGAATTTTGAGGTCTAAAATGGGTCTCCTAAGGAACTTATAAATTAATAGTAGAAATAATAAAATAATATTAGATTACATCATCAAATTTTAGAGGGAATAAAACTATTTTTTCAACTCATATTTTCAACTTATCTCCCTATGGGTTTACTCAAATTTCAAGCGGGAACACTCGTTAATTTGTTTCATTATCCAAGGAGTATCTATAGTGTGTACTTTCTATGGAACCTTCCACACGAAAAATGAGAAATACATGAAAAAATGTGATTGCAATAACATTTTTTCATATATTTATCATTTTTACAATCATGTTTTTCATATATTTCTCATTTTTGATGTAATAGGGTCCATCAAAAGTATGCAACATGGGTACTCCTTCAATGGGGAGTTAAGTTTTTCATCCAACGAGTACTCCTGCTCAAAATTTCAGTAAAACCTTAGGGAGGTAAGTTGAAAACACAAGTTGAAAAAGTAGTTTTATTATTTTATTACTTTTTAATATTTTTACTTTTTTACCCCAAAAATGGTGAATCATCCCCCATGATTGACATCGTCATATTGAATCGTATTGGTTCTTATAAAGTTTATTTTGGTTGTAAATTTTTCTTATGAGTCCCATTTTAAACCTCAAATGTTTTGTAATTCTTATTCATCTCATCGAACTTCTTCTCTTGAGCACCCCTTGCTTGACCGAAGGAGATGGCTTCATATTTTTCTCTTCTCCTATCACTATGCTCTCCCTTTTCCTTCATCTTCTCTACACATGCAAAGTTTTATTCTACTTCCAGAGCATCAGTCTAGATCTGGTCTAGTGTGAGGATTTCCTCTCTCTGAGGATAAACCCAAAACCTGATTCAAAGGCTCCTATTAGGGTCCTATAAATATAGGATTCATAATTTTGATTTGACTCTGTTAAAATATTGAAATATTGTACATACCTTTGCTTTTTGAAAATGTATTCCCAAACTGAAAAGAGGGTATGTCCTAAAAGAATAATCAAAGGAAAAAAAGAAACAAAGATCAAAATAATATTAAATATGAACCCCACCAAAATGGATCATGAAAGTGTTGCACATTCAAATGCCACTACTATTAGTTTACTTTTCCAAATAACATTGTGTGCAGCTTGTCCTAAATGCCACAATCCATGAGGCTCAAGCAACTTAATCTTGACTTCTCATGCTTTAAAATTCATGTTGTTAGATAGAGAATAAAGATCTAGCCAAACTGTTTAATCTTGGCAGATCATTAGTTAAATAGAGAATAATAAGGAGCTCAAGAGTTTAATCTAAGCCCTTGAATGAAATAAGGTTAGATTTGGATAGTTTCCTGTTTTTAAAGAAAAATGAATAAGGGTTTTCAAGCTCAAATGCACCCATGTAAATGAAGAAAAAATGTTAGGGTAGCAGATGGGTAGGAAGAAAGAAGGCTCACAAGGCATGGATAAACATCATTTGGTATATTACTAATTTCCCTCCCCACAATGTGTTCCAGTACTAAATCCTTCAATCATAAAGGCTCAAAGCATTTATCTGACATTTTTTGGGACTGGACCCATGGCTTAATGATTGATTGGCACTAAGGTATTAGAATTCCCCACATAAAAACCCTTCCCCTTCACAAAAATCCCTTTTCCTCTTTACATCATTCATTTTTCCTTTGCAAAATCCCCTTTTCCTAAGTTTAAAACACATTTTACCTAGGAAAAGTAAAACCCCCTTAGCTAATTCCCTTTTTCATACAAAAATACCCAAAAACCCACAAAAATGTTTTTATCCTAAGTATAAGTGTGAAATGTTAAATATGGGGCCACCATTATGAAAATCTCGCCCAAAACATAAGTTACACTTTACTTGGTGTATTTGCTATTTTCGCATTCATTTCATATTAAAATGTTAACCTAATGTACTAGCTCCTCTTTATAAAGCCTTCCACCCTGTATTATATTAATTCATTTATATTAAAATATCCCAACCCATATTTTATGTTTAACCTATGGTATATTTAGCCCCATGTGATAATATTGCCGCTCCCCCATACGTTTTAACTAACCGTTTATATTAAAACATTCCACAAGGTTTACTTTACACCTGTATAAAGCCAATCTGTCGTGTAAAGCGCCTTTCCCCGCCAGCTATAAAATCACATATACCCACAACTCATTTATTAATAATGTATTAACCCTTCGCAAATCATAACCCAACTATGTATTAAAAATTTAACTTTAACACATAAATCAACCCCCGCACCATTGAAATCCCGGGCCCCACGCCTTTTTGACCTCGTAGCTTCATCTTTAATCTCAACCGTTCGCTCCTTTTCACCAGATCCAACGGTGATAAAATCATATCACAGATATGATAATGTGATTGATAACGAAGTCAAAAATTGCGATAAAAGCAGTTTCAATGCTTTATCTCTCCTCCATGCGTCGCAGTTTTGTTGGATCACATCGATTCAACGAATACCATTTACCTCCTTTCGACCTTGCAAATACCACCAAGTGGTTTTCCTGCTCGTTGCAATAAAAACTGCCATGCTATTTGATAAACCACTTATCTATCCATTCTGTCATGCGATAAACTACCAAAACCATCTGTCAACTATGCGAAAGGCTAAAAATTGTTTCAAAAACCATTTTTTTTGAGTTATTGAGAGCCATTGCCAACAAAATGGAACTCTGTTGCAGTTTAAACCATTTTTCACAGTCTTTTCCCATCATTAAAGCCATTACCCCTCCTAGCAGACCTCTGTTTCATTAACAATTATTTTGTTTTGCAGGTTATTAGAAAAAGGAGAATTTCAATAAAACAATCTAAATACTAGTTAAAGATCCATTTTACTCCAAGAATTCAAAAGGAAATGAGTTCGAATGGTTTTCCTAAAAACAAGAAGATTTCATACAGTAGCAGAGCATAATGATGAAATTTGCACAGTGAATGGTAAAAATGAAGTAATAATTCACAGTGACAGTGAAAATAGAACAGTCAAAGAGTACCGAAGTTAAAGTGTATTAGATAAAAGTCAGAGTGAAAGTCAAATCAGAGAAAATAGACTAGTCAAGGTAAAATAGTAAAAGTAAACACGGAGGCAGTAATGGTTGAACTCAGATGAAAACACTTTTACTAGAAACAATGAATTTTATCCTAAAGTCAAAACATTTGAAAAAACAATAAGGTTAAAAGATGAAAACAAAGCATGAAGGGACATTTTTGTAGAAATTTCCTGTTTAAGTCATAATTTTGCAGAAACTAAAATGGCCAATCCAAGATGAATTTTGAGAAAATGGAGTTTTATGTTCCTAATATGCTAAGCTACAAAAACCTATCTCACTTTATACACAGGCATTATATAACTAGAGATATATGCACATCCTCACAACCTATTTTTCAGACTGTGCAAAGTTCTGTTTTACACATATTTTTTCAGAGCCTATTGTGAACAGCCGGAATTGAATTTTGGGAACCTAAGAGAGGTTTATCTCAATAACATATTTATCTACAGAATTTTTTTTCACTTTTTACACATCTATTTCGGATTGAGATATACAAAGATATCACTGGACCCTAATTTTGTAGAATTTTGGAGCAAAATGCACTAAGGAAGGAGACAGTTAGTGAATTGGAAGCCTCATCATCAACTAAGAGTTGATATCAAATTCGAATTTATCTTCTTTTGTCACCATCAATCCATAAAAATAGTGCCAAATAGATTCATTAGTTTTGAGTGTCCTTTTATTAAGTTCTATTTATGTAAAATAATTTGAGATATTTGTAAACCAATATTGAAATTTTTTCAAGATAGTCTAGTTTAGAAGTTGTATAAATACTTCATCATTTGAAGTATTGAGTGTGGAATAAATTTTTGAATAATTTATAGTCAATTTTTCTATACCTGAAGGGTTTTTGTACCAATTTTCAAGTCAACAGGCTAGATCAAATCAATAAAGCATCATATTTCAGGATTCATGTGTTGGGCCACTTAAGTGAAGTACTTTCTACTATTATTTATTAAATCTTCTTATGTTTTACATTCATACATAAATGTGTTCTAAATTTTAATGTGAAATCAAGAAGTGATATTTTAGAATTTGTTAAAAGAACTATGTTATTTATTGGTTTTCATTTTAATGTTTTTTGTTGATTTCTAGGGTAGAGAACCCTTAATTTCTCCCTCTTTCGAATGACCTATGTCCTCTTCACTCCTTATCCAGATCAAAGAATCCTTCATTTCTCTTTATCTCGATTAAACCACTTCACTAATAAGCCTCAAAGATCTTGAGTGACTCTGTTATCTTGCCCTGAAAATATTTGACTTTAGACCTTGATCCTAATCTATCTGCTTGACACATTGACTCCATTTTCCCAATCAAAAAATAGATCTTTCACTATTCATCTCATTAAGTGTTTTTTTCCCACCAAACCAAAATCAAATATCAAGACCAAATTGCCCCATATAACTAGCCTAAAATCAAACATAAAACAAACTTAAATCTTATAGAGAGAGCCCTCTCTGATCCTTAGGAAGGCTATATCCTAAGGCTTGAAAGTAGGTCTGTGGTTACCTCGGTGAATTCTTTCTTTAACCTTGAGAAATTACTCAGTGATAACATATTGGAAACCATACTGGGGAAACTAACAATTTCTTTAGAAATATTTTACAGGCTCAAATATGATCTATGATGGTGGATAGTGATCAGACACACAAAGGTTAAAATCATCCACCTGGTAACTCCAAATCAATTTCATAATCAAGACTCCACTAGAGGAATGAACCTAAAATAACAATATGCAAAGATCACGCTTTCAACTTGGATTTTAATCCATGCCATTATGTTATTTCTCATTAAGAAAGTTTTTCAATGTATATTGTATTTTGGAGAAGATCTTAGATTAGTTTTTAATTATTTTCCTTTAAATATTGTAAATTCTAACTCTCTTAATCCCTTTGAGAAGCTTTCTTCTAAATCTTATGATGATCATTTTCCAATTAAGAAGCCTCAAATAATCAATACTGACCTTACAATCCCTGTGCATATTCTTGTACCTTTTAAATTTCCTGATAGATATAAGCCCCTCATTTTACCTCCTATACTCCATGATTTCCCTGATAACTATTAGAAACATCTTCCTAGATTTAATGGAGAGAATGGTATCAATGCCAAAAAACATATTCAAGGTGTTGAGAATTATTTGGACCTATTTGAGATTGATGAAGATGATGTTATAAACAAAATTTTTTCTCTTTCTTTGCAAAATAGAATAAAGAGTTGGTTCAAGAATCTACCTAATGCAAGCATCTAAAATTTCCGACAGTTTGTCAAAAAATTTCTTGACAGATGGATAATTAAATCCAATCTTTTTGTTATCATAGAAAAATATAATCAGTTAAAAAGACATCCAAATGAAACAATACAATAATTTTCTGATAGATTTAATCAAGTTTATTATTCAATGTCAGAAAATATAATACCTCCTCATGATTCATCTCTCTTGCATTATCCAAGTTCCTTTGACCAAAAATAGAATTTCAGTTAAGAGAAAGAGATTCAAAAACACTTGTACCGATGAAAAATATTGCAATTGATGTAGATGTTAATTTGCAAATAAGAAAGGAAAAGTTGAAAGCTGAAGAAGAGAACAAAAACATTACATAGGTAAAACTCAACCTTTTGGTAAGAAAACTAGATGAAATCATAGAGAATATCACTATGAAAGATGATTTTTTTGTTCAAAATCACCATGAAGAAATAGAAGAGGTTGATAGCCATGAAAAAATTCGTGCTAATTCAAATTATCATAAATCAAAAAATGGATTTACGAATCAATATGGAAGAGGAATCTACTGATATATTGTGTATGTTTGATGGCATTCCTTCTTTTGATGATTTGCATAAGTATGATCATTATGATGATAGTTATGTTCTCCAAACTCAAGCTAACCTTACAGAGCAATCAGTAGGTAGTTTGGAGGATGAAAAAATACATTTTCAGCAAATGGAAACAGTGATCAGCCAATATAGATTAGCCATGAATGTGAGGAAAAAAGTGCAGAAAATATTGAAATAAGTGAAGGTTCTTTACCTCTTTGTTTTTCTTCATTTCAGTTCATTAGAGACAACTTTCAATAATCAGAAGTCTTTAGGAATTGTGACTGACAACAAAGAATGTAATGAAACCCTTGATCAAGATTCTTCAGTTTCACAAGTACAATTATCAAATTTTATTGAAACATATGATCAAATGACACAAGAAAGTTCCATACCACTATGTTTTGAATCATTTCAACTTTTAAGGGAAATGTGGTATAACATCTTTAAAGAAAAGGATGAGCAACTTGTTTAAATTTATGAATTCCCATTGAAATCCAAATCCAATAGATTGCAGCCATCCTCACAAGTTTTTCATGATCCAATAGTAGATATGTTGGATATTGAATGCATTCAAAGCCTTTCTCTATTTATTGACTATGAGCCTCAAGATCAAGATGATAAAGGTTTCAGCAGTCAAATATTACGATCAGGAGGAATATCATCACAAATATTATCTAAAAGTTTGCAGGGAGATAAAGATGAAAATAACGTTTTAGTTTCATGGCATGGAGGCCATCCAGAATAGATGTGCAGTTGTTTAGATCAGTTAAAAATTAGTGTATATATCTTGGAAGATCCTTTTGAAAAGTTTCTAGAGTCAACAAAGGAAATAAAGTATTTCCTTATCCTCTCATTTGGTGACAAGTTTCTAATAGGTTGCAAAATTATAGTTTTGATAATCAACAAGAAAATGCAGCAAAATCTATCAAAGTACATAATGCTTGAATGGTTGCATTGGTTGTTTCATTTTACCTAACCAACAGTTGGACAACTAATTAAAGTAAGTAGGTAGGATTTTAGCTTATTTCAATTTTTAGTTTTCAGCTAGTTTTGAAATAATTCATTAAGATTTGAAGCCAAGGAAAAGGCCCTAAAATATTCATGATTTAGTAGTTTGGTTTGAAGGTTGCAACACCTTTTAGTCTTATAGAAAATTTCAGTTTGCAGAAAAGGGTGTAAATTTCAGTTCAAGAGTTTTAGTCATAGAGATTTTATAACAAAGCAAATGCATGTTTGGGATTGGCCCAATGGATCAGGCTACTAGTCGACAGTGTTCTTGACATCTCACAAGGAGATGCCATCCCCATGTGAAGCTGTTGTTAGGGTCTTATAAATATAGGATTCATAATTTTGGTTTGACTCTATTAAAATCTTGAAATATTGTACATGCCTTTTCTTTCTGCAAATGTATTCCCAAATTAAAAATGAAAAGAGGGTATGTCCTAAAATAACAATCAAAAGACAAAAAGAAACAAAGATCAAAATAATATTAAATATGAACCCCACTAAAATGGATCATGAAAGTGTTGCACGTTCAAATGCCACTACTATTAGTTTAGTTTTCCAAATAAGATTGTGTACATCTTGTCCTAAATTCCACAATCTGTGAGGGTCAAACAACTTAATCTTGACTTCTCATGCTTTAAATTTCATGTTGTTAGATAGAGAATAAAGATCTATCCAAACTATTTAATCTTGGCAGATCATTAGTTAAATAGAGAATAATAAGGAGCTCAAGAGTTTAATTTAAGCCCTTGGATGAAATAAGGTTCGAATTGGATAGTTTCTTGTTTTTTAAATAAAAATGAATAAGGGTTTGCAAGCTCAAATGCACCCATGTAAATGAAGAAAAAATGTTAGGGTAGTAGATGGGTAGGAAGAAATAAGTGTCACAAGGCATGGATAAACATCATTTGGTATATTACTGATTTCCCTCCCCACAATGTATTCCAGTACTAAATCCTTCAGTCATAAAGGCTCGGAGCATTTATCTGAGTTTTTTTGGGACCGGACCCATGGCTTAATGATTGATTGGCACTAAGGTATTAGAATTCCCTTCATAAAAACCATTCCCCTTCATAAAAATCCCTTTTCCTCCTTATATCATTCATTTTTCCTTTGCAAAATCCCCCTTTCCTAATTTTAAAACACATTTTACCTAGGAAAAGTAAAACCCTCTCGACTAATTCCCTTTTTCATACAAAAATACCCAAAAACACACAAAAATGTTGTTATCCTAAGTATAAGTGTGAAATGTTAAATATGGGGCCACCACTATGAAAATCCCACCCAAAACATAAGTTACACTTTACTTAGTGTATTTTCTATTCCTACATTAATTTCATATTAACAATTTAACCTAATGTATTAGCTCCTCTTTATAAACCCTTCCACCTCGTATTATATTAATTCATTTATATTAAAATAGCCCAACCCATATTTTTTGTTTAACTTATAGTATATTTAGCCCCACGTGATATTATTCCCGCTCCCCCATAGGTTTAAACTAACCCTTTATATTAAAATATGCCCCAAGGTTTACTTTACACACGTATAAAGCCAATCCGCCATGTAAAGTGCCTATCCCTGGTAGCTATAAAATCACATATACCCACAACTCATTTGTTAATAATGTATTAACCCTTCACAAATCATAACCCGACTATGTATTAAAACTTTAACTTTAATACATAAATCGACCCCTCACCATTGAAATCCTAGGCCCCATGCCTTTTTTACCCTGTAGCTTCATATTTAATCTCAATCATTCGACCCTTTCACCAGATCCAACAATGAAAAACTCATATTGCAGATATGATAGCGTGATTGATAACGAAATAAAAACTTGCGATAAAATTAGTTTCAGTGCTTTATCTCTCCTCCATGTGTCACAATTTTGTTGGATCACTTCGATTCAACAAATACCATTTACCTCCTTTAGACCTTGTGAATACCACCAAGTGGTATTCCTGCTCGTTGCAATAAAAACTGCCCTGATATTTGATAAACCACTTATCTGTCCATCCTGTCATGCGATAAACTACCAAAACCGCCTGTCAACTCTGTGAAAGGCTAAAAATCGTTTCAAAAACCTTGTATTTTACGTTATTGAGAGCCATTGCCAACAAAATGAAACTCCGTTGTAGTTTAAACCACTCTTCACAATCTTTTCCCATCATCAAAGCCATTACCCCTCCTAGCAGACCTCTGTTTCATTAACAATTATTTTGTTTTGCAGGTTATTAGCAAAAGGAGAATTTGGATAAAATAATCTAAATACTAGTTAAATATCTATTTTACTCCAAGAATTCAGAAGGAAGTGAGTTCGAATGGTTTTCCTAAAAACAAGAAGATTTCATACAGTATCAGAGCAGAATGCTGAAATCGCACAATGAATGGTAAAAATGAAGTAATAATTCACAGTGACAGTGAAAACAGAACAATCAAAGAGTATCGGAGTTAAAGTGTATTAGATAAAAGTCAGAGTGAAAGTCAAATCAGAGAAAATAAAGGAGTCAAGGTAAAACAGTAAAAGTAAGCACAGAGGCAGTAATGGTTAAACTGAGATGAAAACACTTTTACCAGCAACAATGAATTTTATCCTAAGAGTCAAAATAGTTAAAAGAACAATAAGGTTAAAAGATAAAAACAAAGCATGAAAGGACATTTTTGCATAAATTTCTTGTTTAAGTCATAGTTTTGCAGAAACTATTGTGGCCAATACTAGATTCATTTTGAAAAACTGGAGGAGGTTTATGTTCCTAAGATGCGCAGCTACAAAAAATATCTCATTTTATGCACAGGTATTACAGAATGAGAGATACATGCATGTCTTCAAAGCCTACTTTTCAGACTGTGCAAAGTTCTATTTTACACATATTTTTTCAGAGCCTATTGTGAACAGCTAGAATTGAATTTTGGGAAAATGAGAGAGTTTTATCTGAGTAACATATTTATCTACAAAAACCTCTTTCAATTTTTACATATCTATTTCAGATTGAGATATACAAAGGTATCACTGGACCCTAATTTTGCATAATTTCTAGACCAAAATGCACAAAGGAAGGAGATAGTTAGTGACTTGGAAGCGTCATCATCAATTAAGAGTTGATATCAAATTCGAATTTATCTTGTTTTTTCACCATCAATCCATAAAAATAGTGCTAAATAGATTCATTATTTTTGAGTGTCATTTTATTAAGTTTTATTTATGTAAAACAATTTGAGATATTTGTAAACCAATCTTGATATTTTTTCAATATATTCTAGTTTAGAAGTTGTATACATACTTCATCATTTGAATTATTGAGTGTGGAATAAATTTCTCAAGATTTCTATAGTCAATTTTTCTATACCTAAAGGGTTTTTGTACCAAATTTCAAGTCAGCAGGCTAGATCAAGTTAATAAAGCATCATATTTTAGGATTCATGTGTTGGGCCACTTAAGTGAAGTAATTTCTACTGTTATTTGTTAAATCTTCTTATGTTTTCCATTCATACATAAATGTGTTCTAAATTTTAATGTCAAATCAGGAAGTGGTATATTAGAATTTGTTAAAAGCACTCTGTTATTTACTGGTTTTCATTTTAATGTTTTCTATTGATTTCCAAAGTAGAGAACCCTTAACTGCTCCCTCTTTCAAATGACCTTTGTCCTCTTCACTCCTTATCCGGATCAAAGAATCCTTGATTGCTCTTTATCCCTATTAAAACACTTCACCAATCAACCTCAAAGATCTTGACTAACTCTGCTATCTTGCCCTAAAAATATTTGACTTTAGACCTTAATCCTGATCTGTCTGCTTGACACACTGATTCCATTTTCCCAATTGAAAAACAAATCTATCACTATTCATCTCATTAAGTGATTTTTTCCCACCAAACCAAAACCAAATTGCCCCATATAAATAGCCTAAAATCAAACATAAAACAAAGTTAAATCTTATAGAGAGAGCCCTCTCTGAGAATTAGGAAGGCAATATCCTAAAGCTTGAAATTAGGTCTGCGGTTACCTCGATGAATTCTTTCTTTAACCTTCAGAAATTACTGAGTGATAACAGCTCCAACAGAAACCACCTTAGTTGCTTCCCGTGGATGTTTAATCTCAACAGGAAAGCTATTATAAAATTTATTAAATCTTTTTATAAATTTTGTGACATCTTCATTGTTCCTTTTCTTTATTGCATTGAATTCACTCAAGAAATATCCATGGTTTTTTTTCTTCCCCCATTTCTACATAAAAATTTTCTCCAATTCCTCCCAAGTGTTGATTGAGTTGTTTTGAAAGGTATTAAACCATTTTATAGCCTCCCCATATAGATACTAAACAAATAGCCTCAACAATACATCAAGGTGTCTTACATTCAATTATTTTGAAAATGTACAAAAGATTTCAATGTGTTGTTGGGCTATGACACCATCTTCCCCAATGAATCTAGGTAGGAGTTCCAGATAATCTTGGGGCATTGCATTCAATGCCTAATGTAGATTCATAGGAGCATATTTGCTGAGTAAAAATCTAGTGAAAACCATATTTCGCAAAGGAGGTTGAAAAATATTGGCTGCAGCGCTTGGGTGAGAGGTTGGGTTAACAACACTAGATAATATTTGGTGTGAAATAATTGTGGGCTTTGATATGGAATAGTAACGAAGATATATTTGACTTCTTCAACTTCTTGGAAAGTATGAAATGTAAATGGATCTAAAATGCAGAATCATCTTCAATTTTTGGTTTTGAAAAATAAAAATAAAATTTGGGAAAATTTTCTTCTAAAAAGTCCAACCCCCTAAATGAGGTGTCAAGGGTGTTAATCTTAACTTTCAGAGAGCTAGAAGTTAAGGTCTCTAGGTCAAAGAAAACATGATCTAGAGTTCTTGGGGTTATTTCTCTCTATATTTTCTTGGAGAGAATTCTTTCTAGGTCAAATATAGGAGGGGTGTTTTTTTTAGATGTATCAAAACAAATATGAGGCCTCCTAGAAGCTATGATTATAGTCCAAGGACTTTGCTAGGTGAGAAATATCAAGCCACACTTCCTTTTCTCACCATACAAAAGGAATGTTTAGAAATCATACCCATGGAAATTTATTCCAAATCATTCCCCGAAAATGATGCTAAAATATGTTGTGGCTCCAAGAGACAACCCTTGGGTTGAGAAGGGTTAGTGCCTAGGAAATATTAGCGTCTCTTGGAGATAGACCAATGTTGTTCAAGAGTTAAATGTAAAATGACTTCGATTTGGTTCAATTATATTACTTATATGGAAATCACATTTCATTTCATTAACAATACTTCATTCCGAAGAATTAATTTTCATCCATAGTGGCCTACACACAAATAGTGAAGTTTCTTTAATTTTTGTAGTATATGTTTTACCTTAAGAGACAATAAATCAGTTGTGATAAGGAATCCATGCTTAAGACATTTATATTGTTATTTCACAAAAATATTGGTCTTTGTTTAATTTCCCTCAAATATTAATCATTAAACCCTCAAAGATCAACCATAATGAATGTCCCACGATGTTATTATCTATTGATATCGAATGGAATGATTAGAAGAACATGTAAGAAAGAAGCCCATACTGATATGCTGCTCTGCAGAATATATCACCTCAAACTCCAGAAGAATTATAAGAAAGGAAACAGTTAGAATGAAGGAGCACCTATTAAGGATTTTAACTGTTATTTACACAAGTAAAAAGAGACCTGCAGCTTCATTACTTCATTTCATTTAAAGATGAAAAGTACACAATGTAAACTAGAAGACACATCAACATCAACAAATTCCATAAACTTTCTTTTCATTCATTAATCTTTTGAAATATGAGTACAAATATTGTAGTCTAAAGGTCCAGAACTTGGAACCTTTCTCTTTCTTCTCTATCTCATTAAATACAATAGAAAGTAGTTTGTAACTGTTGTAACTGATCTTAACTACTTTAACTACTTAGGATGTTGTAGACTATCTATTACATGCCTTCAAAAATTTCTTATTACAATTACATTCTCTCTTTAAAAGAGGAAATAACATGAAACTAAAATCCTAATCTATATGATGAATATGGATTGATGATGATTCCGCTACATTTCCTTGACTAGTTGATTTATCCTTCTTTGCATTCGAGGGATCCTTTGGTAAATTTGTCATCCAGGCTCTACACTTCTTCCATATTTTGATGTTTTTCTTTGGTGAATGAAACATCTTGTGAAACTCCAATCTAAAAGCAGTGATTCTGTTGAAATATGGTCTTTCCAAAAACAGAGTTTTCACTAACCACACCAGTTGAAAATGTCTTTGAAGGAAATTGATCACTGTTGCTCCTTTAAGAACATGAGTTTTCTCATGAGTGCTGTCTACCTTACTTTTTTCCAAAACTAGCAAGGGATCATAAGAATTCCATGACATAAGACCACCTCCAAGCCCCCAACATGATGGCAAACCTGCTCTTGCTATTTTATCAAATTGACTCACTGCTTCCTTTAACTCAATCAAATTATTTTCTACAAACTCTTCATTGAACTTTGTTCTCTTCTCAGCTCCCTGTTCCTCGTATTCTAAATCAACAACTGCCTCTTTACCTCTTTTACTTGATTTTTCTGATATAACAGGAATCTGAACATTTGAACTTACTGAACTCACAACACCTTTACTTGGCATTTTTTCTAGATCTGGTCTGCTGTCATGAATGAAGGTTGAATATCCATTATCAATTCTTCTACTAGAAATGACACTGTGAGGGTCATAAGCTTACTTCTCTCCTAACAGTAAGCGCATTCCATCTAACATGTGAGTGACTTCATCAAATTCTTGTATCATATTAACTATAAAGGGACCCACAGTCATTGGAAATTTGAACATATGACCCTTCTTCATAGGCATAAAGCGAATTTGGTCAACATTTAGACTTTGCCTAATAAACTCCAGAGAAAATAATCTCATAGGCACAAACACAAGAAGCCTATAAGGTTTTACACTAGCTCCATAAAGTCTAATTTCAGAATAATCTTCAAAAACAAACCAATTACCAAATTTACAACTTTCCCCCAAATGCAAGAACTCTTGAGCTTTGGGCAAAAAATAGGGGGAGAACTTCCATTCAAAACTTTATATGCAGAAGACATAAACTGACCAGAAAAATCAAACAAACCACCCTCATTCTATTCTTTTCTCACTATATCTGTCCAAAATATTACTGACTGTCTTCTCTTATTCATATCCGTAATGTTTAACCCCAGATGCATGAATTCTTCTACATTTTGATATAAGAATAAGTAAACAATAAGTGAGGGAAACCTGAATGAACCCATTAATGATAAGCTCATGAGCTGAGAGTTAACATATTCTTTCCAATAGGTTGGAATATCCAACAACAATCCTGGCTTCATCATCATGGCGAACATCCCCAAAATTGACCTGTCCACTGTATTGTTGTCATCTTTTCCCAAAAATTTTGTAATGTAGCTCAGCACTAGTTTGACTTCAATATCAAAAACTTCCATAGGGAACTCTTTACTGTTAGGTACAAACTATTGTGTATTTGGCTTCAGAAAATGAATGAATTGATTAAATTATTGACCTGGAAGACTGTCATAATGTGTTATCAAGGAATCATCAGAGAATTGGACATATGACTCCGACTCAGGGTAACATAGATCTTGGCGAATTAACTGAATTGATACTTGCAAAATGTTTTCCCCTTGATAATTCATTAAAAAACATTTCCCAGGGTACATAACAGACACTAGCCAATAGATAAATTTGGGAAAAATATGAGTTTTCGAGACACATGCAGATAGCACATAAGTTTTTTCCATGGCAATGTAAATTGGAGAATTCTTTTCATGTATAAGGACTTGTTGGTAAAAATAAAGGTGGTCAAGGGAATAATATATATCCTGGATATCCCTCTCGGTATCCATGAGAGGGATGTGACTACCAGAACCTGACAAGGATGAGCATTTAGCCAAAGTTTTACTTTGGGATGGTAGACAACTTACAAGGTGACAAAAAAGGAAAAAAGACATAGCACAGACAAACTTCAAACACCAACTAACCAATGATAATTTTAGAAGGAATGAGAATTTACCTTAAATAGGTGGCACGGCTTTGAACTTAAATGTTGATAAGACGCACCAATAGAAAAAATTGCGGGGGGCCTCGAGATACGGAGGATTCATTTGGCTTATTCCCCCGCAGTCAATCTTGACCGTTCAACTGGGTTACTCTCACAATCAACACAGTCAACTACGGAGGCACCCTCCATGTTAACCCATGCGCTAAAAGTGCCCACGGGTTGAGCCTTTTTCTCAGTGCTTAATAAATCATCGAATCTCACTGGATAAAGTGATCGATATTTAAACTTTGAACTAGGACCAGCTTTCATAAAGCCTAAAAGTATTTAAATTTTAACATTAATATAATGAGTAGATCTATTTTTATGCTAGAGTATATGAACTGTAATACTATAACATATCTTTTTAGTAGTTTTGTATTTTTTGTATTTTTGAAAATTAAAATAAAAGGATATTGAAAATGATCCACAACATCTGGCTCCACCTAGGGATAGCGTTTTTTTCCATGAAACATTAAGAACCTGTAGATTAGTGCCTTCACCTCGGGCATGGAGTCAAATATTGTTTGATGAAAAATGTACATTGAAGAAAAACGAAATATGTACAATGGTGAACCATCAATATTCAATGCTAGAAATAATGTTTTATATACTGCCCATTCACAGGAAATTCTACTATTTCTCCATCAAGGTTTTCTAGCGTAAAAGTGTTATTTGATCTGGCTTCAATAATCCTGTATGGGCCATACCAAAGAGGATCAAACTTACCATTCTTTCCTTTTTCTTCTCTTCTGGTATCCCATCTTAATACCAAATCTCCAGTTTGGAATAGAATCTCCTTTACCTTCCTATCAAAAATGGACTTCATTTTCTCCTGATATGTGACCAAGTTTTCCATGACTTTATTCCTTCTCTCACTCAATTCTATCACCTTATTTATTCTTCTTATCAATGCATTGGGTTCTTCTTGTGCTTCTTGAAGAAAAGAGATTACTGTTCTAGCTAGCTGAGTAGGAAATAAAGCTTGAGTACCATATACTAGCTCATAAGGAGACTTACCAATAAATATTCTAGTTGTCATTCTCACTGCCTAGAGAGAAAATATCAACTTCGAATCCCAATTCTTCTGATTCTCATTGATTGTTTTCTTCAAAATATTCACCAATGTTTTGATGGATGATTTAGCTAGCCCATTCCCCTACGGATGATATGTTGTAGAATGAGACAAGATCACATTATATGTTTGACAAAAATTAATGAATTTCACTGAGTTGAATACCTGAGCATTGTCTCTTACAATATTCACTAGACATCCAAACCTGTTGAAGATGCTCTCTTCTAGAAACTTCATTACTACCAGATCATTTTCTTTTCTGGTAGGTATTGCCTCCACCCATTTTGTAAAATAATCGGTGGAAGTTAGAATCCACTTGAACTACCCACTTGATGGTGGATTAATTTCTCCAATTAAATCCAATCCCCATTGTCTAAAGGGTTCTTCAACAAAAATAGGGAGACGATGTAGAGGAGCTAACCTTTTCTTCTCTGCAAACAATTGGCATTTATGGCAACTTCTAACCACTCTGTATACATCATCAAATAAGGAAGGCCAGTAAAACCTTGATTTGAGAATATTATGAGCATCAACTTTCCATCTATAATTACCTCCACACAAACATTCATGGTATTCTTTAATAACTTCCATTTATTTTCCTTCTATCAAACATAGCAAAAAAACACCAGCATGATATTTCCAATATAATTTAGCATCAATTATAACATAATATTGAGGTTTGAGTTTAAGAGCTTTGTACTTTGTTTTGTTGATTGAGGGAGGGCAAGAGAAAAAGCACAGATAGTGAATAATATCCTTATACCGATCCGAGCAGAGAAATTTTTACTTGATTGCTGACTTTGTGTTAATTTGATTTGTTTCCTCAACCACTTCATCCAAAGGTGCAAGAAAATTAATTCCTAGAGCTTGGAAATTAGATTATGTTAGCAATTTTTCCAATCCTTGTCCTTTGACCAACTTAGTAGGCTTGATATCCAAATCATATTCTTGAATTTTGGCAATCCATTTTCCTCTTTTCCCCTCCACATCACTCTGAACTAGCACATCTTTTACAACTGAATTAGGTACATATGCTATTATTTGAGAATGAAGTACATAAGTCATAAAAGATTTTAATGATTTAACTAAATCATATACATGCTTCTCTGAGAACTTTACTGAAAAATTCTACAGGTTGCTCATTTCCCCCTTCGTTCTTCTGCAGCAACACAATAGCAATAGTAGAAGGTGATGCAAATGAAAATATTTGGAAAGGTTTTTGATAATCTAGGTTGATCATTACTGGAGCTTCTTGAGGAGCCTCTTTAATTCTATCAAATGATTCTCTTGCATCTTTATCCCATTTCACTTCAACATTTTTTTTCAACATATCTATTATACTTCTGACAATCTCAGAATAATTTGGGACAAATATTCTTAGAAAATTAATCTTTCCTTGGAATCTTTGAATATTTTTCTTACTTTTAGGCAGTGGGATTTTTTGTATAGCTTCAACTCTTGCTGGATAAATTTTTACACCCTGATTTGAAACTATATGTCCTAGCAACTTACCTTCCTCCAAATAAAACAAATATTTGTTAGGATTCAATGATAACCCAAACTTCCTGCATTTTAGGAAAGTGTTCTGTAGATGCTCCAAGTGCTCATCATTAGAACCTGAAAAAATAGTCACATCATCCAAATATATGACTACAAATTTGTCACCCACAAATGCTATATCCATTACCCTCTGGAAATTAGCTCCTTCATTCATGAGACCGAATGACATTCTAGAATACATGAATGTTCCCCAAGGTGTGGTAAAAGTTGTTTTCTTCTTATCTTCCTCTTCAACAGCTACTTGATTGTACCCAAAGAAACCATCAACCATGGATAACCTATGAGCTCCAGTCACTTTTTGTAGAACATAATCCATATTTGGCAAAGGATAATTATCCTTCAGAGAAGCTCTATTCAAGTTCCTGAAATCAACACATAATATTATCTCTCCATTCTTCTTTCTGACGAGAACCAAATAAGAAGCCCAGTATGAGTATCTAAGTGGGACTATAAGTTTTGCTTGCAACAT
The DNA here is from genome assembly GCA_034641835.2 of Pinus albicaulis. Taxonomy (NCBI): domain Eukaryota; kingdom Viridiplantae; phylum Streptophyta; class Pinopsida; order Pinales; family Pinaceae; genus Pinus; species Pinus albicaulis. Next base: position 202,581 of record JAXQQM020060730.1, on the reverse strand, counting down.
CTTTTTCACTTATTTCTCAATTGGGGCCAATAACAATGGATTAATCTTCCTGAGCTCTGCCTGTGAGGCTTAACCCCATATTTCAGTGGTATTTTATGCTAAATAATATCTAAATCATATTTCTTTAAATATTCATATGACCATGCAAACAAATCCATATAATTCTTGAAAAGATCAACATACCTTTATTTATAATCCTTAGGAACTCCTTTAAACAACTTAACCATTTTAGGATCCTACTGAGTTCCTAAATTACAATCCTCCATTTCTCCCTCTTGAGATACTTTCTTCTAGTTCACTGCAACATCATTAGCATCAAACAATATTTCAAGAGGAACCAGACCTTTGGGTAATGTATTATCCTTCAACTGAATTATCTTCTGATCGCCTATTGACTGCTTCAGGTTTTTGAGTACATAATTATGATCAGGTTGTTCACTTTCTTGATCTATTTCACTGTCTTCAAAATTTTCAATCATTGTTAGGAAATGATTGATCTGATCATCATCCTCAAAAACCTGCCAATGCTTTACATTATCATGAATTGAAGGCCTATGTCTCAACTCAATCTTATATCTTTGTCTTGGATTAATTGGTGGCTTAAATGTACTGGTTGCAACTACCAGTGAATATGTCATTCTGTTTTCTTCTCTTGGAATAAACTGAAGATTCAAGGCTTCAAAATAATTTTCAATAAGGTCCTACACTTCATTTCTATAAGACCTCAATCTGGGATGCTTGGTTTGACATGAATTCTTAATCTATCTTATAATTAACTCGGAATCAACAAAAATGGAAATACACTGAATTCCCATTTTTTTAGCAGTTTGAAGACTCAAAATCAATGCTTCATACTCAACTACATTATTGGTTGATTCAAATTCAAGCTTAAAAGAAAAGGTAAAAGATTACCTTATGGAGATATGAATAAAAACCCAGCTTCTGTGCCATCCTTTGAGTAGGCACCATCAAAATAACACTTCCAAATTTTATTTGAATTCAACTCCTTATGTACACTTTCTGAAGAGAGTTGCTTCTGTGAGTCTTCAGCAAATTCTGCATTTTCATGCAACATAAAACAAGAGATATCCTCCTTCTCTTGGCCATATATTGGGGAATTTCCTACATCCTTCTTTGTGGTAGTCTTAACAAATCTAGCTTCTCTGTATAACCTTCTCTCTTCCCCATTGAAGACTGGAATGATTGCATAAGTGAATTCTAATTTTAAGACACCTCCAAGCTTTTCTCCCCAAGATCTGGACAACAACATACCAAATCTAGCTGGAATATCTGCAACTACTACATCCATCATAATACTCTTGGCTGGAATTTGAGCCAGGGATACCACCATGTCTTTGATAAGCCCAACACACTTCACCCTTTTTGAATCAAATGAATAAAGGTCTCTATATGGCATATTGATTTGTAAATTTAACTCTTTCATCACAGATAATGGCATGAGATTATGTGATGCACCAGAATCTAACATACAATTATGTTGAATGAAATCATGTAGAAGCACTGATATATAAAAAGGAGGAGCAGAGGAATCTACTTTTTCAACATGTGGACCAAAGGTAACCACTGTTTTTTCCTCTTTCATATTCAAAATATCACCAACATCATCAGACTAAGACAGATTAATAAACTCTGCAATTTCCTTCTTATATCTAGGTGTCTTATCTAACTCAAGCAAGGGTACTTGAATTTTAACTTTTTCTAACTCTTTGGACAAACTGAATGTTTGATTTTGTTTAACAGTCTTCTTAGGTTCTTCTTGATTTTTTTAGGATTAGCAGGTTGCTCAGGTAAAGTGAAAATCTTCTCCAAAATATTAGAATCATTAGACTTACATTTGGAAGCCTTAGTTTGCTACTTCTCATTTTATTTTACTGGATTCATGGGTTGTTTTCCTTTGTCTAATTGTTTTACTGAGTTCTTTGGTTGTGGAGTCGCCATTGGAGAAGGAACTGGCTCTAGTTCTTTTTCCTCATCATCCTGAATTCCCAATCTATTTTTTTATCTCAATTCATACTTCTTATGAAATTCTGCTTGCATAAAATAAGTGAATTTCTTACAATAATCATCCATTTCTTCCTGGTCAAATGATACATCAACCTTTGTACATTCTTCTTCACGTTTCTCTTCTTCTTCATCATCCTCCATATAAACAGTAGAAATTTGATCTTCAACCTCTTTTTGATCATCATCAGTAGACTGTGAAGGTGTTGCTTCTATATATAAGGGTGCTTGAACTTGGTCCTGATCTCTTCTTTCCCTCTGCAAAATCTGCAAGGGCTTCTTTCTGAATTGGGGATTAGAAACCCCTCTTTTTTGTTGTGCAGGTTTCTTATTATCCAATTCCATCTTCACTAATTTATTTGACAATTTTTTTATGACCTTAGTCATGTCATTAATCGTTTGATCCTGTGATGCCTCTTCCTTGGCTTTACCTTTATCTTGAACTGACTACTTTTCTTGTGCTTTTCCAACAGCAGTCGTATTTTCTTCAGTCTCCAAAGCATCAGTTTGGATTTTTTCAAGAGTAGTAGACCATCTCTCTCTCAAAGTGAAACTAAAATCTGATACAAATGCTCCAGCAAAAACAACTCTTGCTCCAATAGGAGGGGGTTTCATTTTTGCGGGCAAACTATTATACAATTTGTTAAATCTTTTAATGAAATCATTCATGCTTTCATTAGACTTTTTCTTGATAAAATTAAACTCTGTCAATGAATAACCATGATCTCTCTTTTCACCCCATATTTGGATGAATTGTCTTTCTAATTCATCCCAACTATTAATTGAGCCATTTGATAATCCTTTAAACCATTTTCTTGCCTCTCCATTTAGTGACTATACAAAAATTCTCATTACGACATCAAGATGTTCAACATTTAAATTTTCAGCAAAGGTGCAAAACAAAGGTAAGTGTTGTTCTGCAGTTATTTCATCTTCACCAGTACATCTAGGAAGAAATTTAAGGTATTCCCAAGGCATTGCATTCATTGGTTGTGGAAGATTTAATGGTGCATATCTCTTCATCAGGAAAGTAGGAACAGTGGCTGCCATGTTTATGCCTTGATTTACTGCTCCTTGAGTAGGTGGGGTTTGTATACCAGTTGTATATGTGGATGGACGAGGTCAAACAACTGATATGGGAAGGGTTTGATGAATAATAGCAGAATAAATGGAAACTGTATTAGGTTGAGTTTATGTAAATGTGAATGAAACAAACTCTAAATATTGTTCTTCTAATCTTAGTTCTTGGAAATGAATGGGTGAGGACAAGGATTTTTGTTCCGAGAAAATAAGTTTCCAGGAAATATCCTTGGATGAAAGGGTATGGGAACTACTGCATGGTGCAGGTAGTGTGGCATCAGGTGTAGAAAGTGTTCTTGATTTCTGGCCTTTTTCAGAAACCAACTTTTCAAGTTTTGAAAGAATAGGAGCTTTTTGTTGAGAGGTATCTAACCTCGTATGTGGCCTCTTATAAGCCAGAATTATGAAATGAAAACACAGCTTTAATATTTCCTCCTCTCTGAACAACCAGAGGAAATATGAACAAATCCCACGGAAAGAACTTTGCTTCTTCGTCCTCGGCAGCGGTGCCAAAAAAAATTTGTACCTTAAAAGGAAATCCCTTAGCTGTGATAAGGAATCCATACTTAAGACATTTATATTGTTATGTCACAGAAATATTGGTATTTTTTTAATCACCCTCAAATATTAATCATTAAACCCTCAAATATCAAACATAATGAATGTCCCACAATGCTATTATCTGTTGATATCGACTGGAATGATTAGAAGAACATGTAAGAAAGAAAAGAAAACTGATATGTTGTTGTGCAGAATATATCACCTCAAACTCCATAAGAATTATAAGAAAGGAAATAGTTAAAATGAAGGAGCACCTATTAAGGATTTTAACTCTTATTTACACAAGTAAAAAGAGACCTGTAGCTTCATTACTTCACTTTATTCAAAGATGAAAAGTACACAATGTAAACTAGAAGACACATCAACATCAACAAATGCTAGAAACTTGGTTTTCATTCATTAATATTTTGAAATCTGAGTACAAAAATTGTAGTCTGAAGGTCCAAAACTCATAACCTTTCTCTTTATTCTCTATCTCATTAAATACAATAGAAAGTAGTTTATAACTGTTGTAACTGATCTTAACTACTTTAACTACTTAGGATGTTGTAGACTATCTATTACATGTCTTCAAATCTGTCTTATTACAATTACATTCTCTCTTTAAAAGAGGAAATAACATGAAATTAAAATCCTAGTATATATGCTAAATATGAATTGATGATGATGTCGCTACATTTCCTTGACTGGTTGATTTATCCTTCTTTGCAGTCGAGGGATCCTTTGGTAAATCTGTCATCCAAGCTCTGCACTTCTTCCATATTTCGATGTTTGTCTTTGGTGAATGAACCAACTTGTGAAACTCTGATCTGAAAGTAGTGATTCTGTTGAAAGATGGTCTTTCCACAAATAGAGTTTCACTAACCACAGTAGTTGAAAATGTCTCTGAAGGAAATTGATCACTGTTGCTCCTTTAATAACCTGATTTTTCTTATGAGTGTTGTCTACCTTAATTTTTTCCAAAACTAGCAAAGGATCATACTAAATTCCATGACATAAGACCACCTCCAAGCCCCCAACATGATGGCAAACCTGCTCTTGCTATTTCATCAAATAATTTATCAAATTGACTCACTTCTTCCTTTAACTCAATCAGATTTTTTTTTGCAAACTCTTCATTTAACTTTGTTTTCTTCTCAGCTCTCTATTCCTCATCCTTTGAAACAACAACTGCCTCTTTACCTCTTTTATTTGACTTTTCTGACATAACAGGAGTCTGAACATTTGAACTTACTGAACTCACAACACCTTTACTTGTCGTTTTTTCTAGATCTAGACTACTCTCATGAATGAAGGTTGAATATCCATTATCAATTCTTCTACTAGAAATGACACTATGAGGGTCATAAGCCCACTTCTCTCCTAACAGTAAGTTCATTCCATCTAACATCTCAGTGACTTCATCAAATGCTTGTCTCATATTAACTATAAAGGGACCCACAATCATTAGCAATTTGAACATATGACCCTTCTTCATAGGCACAAAGTGAATTTGGTCAACATTTAGACTTTTCCTAATAAACTCCAGAGAAAATAATTTCATAGGCACAAACACAGAAGCCTATAAGGTTATAAACAAGCTCCATAAGGTCTAATTTCAGAATAATCTTCAAAAACAAACCAATCACCAAATTTACAACTTGCCTCCAAATGCAAGAACTCTTGAGCTTTGGGCAAAAAAAGGGGGGAGAACTTCCATTCAAAACTTTATATGTAGAAGACATAAACTGACCAACAAAATCAAACAAAGCACCCTCATTCTGTTATTTTCTCACTATATCTGTCCAAAATATTACTGATTGTCTCCTCTTATTCATATCCATAATTTTTAACCTCGGATGCATGAATTCTTCTACATTTTGATATAAGAATAAGAAAACAATAAGTGAGGGAAACCTGAATGAGCCCGTTAATGATAAGCTCATAAGATGAGAGTTAACAGCTTCTTTCCAATAGGATGGAATATCCAGCACCAATCTTGCCTTCATCATCATGGCGAACATCCCCAAAATTGACTTTTCCACTATATTGTTGTCGTATTTTCCCAAAATCTTTGCAATGTAGCTCAACACCGATTTGACTTCAATATCAAAAACTTCCATATAGAACTCTTTATTGTTAGGTAGAAACTGTTGTGTATTTTTCTTCAGAAAATGAATGTATTGATTAAATTCTTGACCTGTAAGACTATCATAATATGCTATCAAGGAATCATCAGAGAATTGGAGATATGACTCCAACTCAAGGTAACATAGAGCTTGGTGAATTAACTAAACTGATACTTGCAAAACGTTTTCCCCTTGATAATTCATTACAAAAAATTTCCCAAGGTACATAACAAACATTAGCCAGTAGATAAATTTGGGAAAAATATGAGTTTTGGGGACACATGCAGACAACACACCAGTTTTTTCCATGACGGTGTAAATTGGAGAATTATTTTCGTTTAGAAGGACTTGCTGGTAAAAGGAAAGGTGGTCAAGGGAACAATCTATATCCTGTATATCCCTCTCGATATCCATGAGAGGATGTGAGTAGAAGAACCTGACAGGGATGAGTGTTTAGCCATAGTTTAACTTTGGGATGGTAGACAACTTACAGGGTGACCAATAATTGACAAAGTGACAGAAAACTGGAAAAGATGCAACACAGAAAAACTTCAAACACCAACTAACCAATGATAATTTTAGAAAGAATGAGAATTTCCCTTAAATAGGTTGTGTGGCTTTGAACTTAAATGTTGATAAGACGTGCCAACAAACCATCAAGAAACCCTAACGTGAATTGTCACTGTAACCAACTTGGTAGCAAACGTCACTGCGGGGGGCCTCGAGGTACGAAGGATTCATTTGGCTTATGCCTCCGCAATCAATCTCGATCGTTCATCTAGGTTACTCCTGCAGTCAACACAGTCAACTGTGAAGGCACCCTCCATGTTAACCCATGTGCTAAAAGTGCCCATGGGGTGAGCCCTTTGCTCAGTGCTGAATAAATCATCGAACCCCACTCGTTAAAGTGATCGATATTTAAACTTTGAACTAGGACCCGCTTTCATAAAGCCTAAAAGTATTTAAACTTTTAACATTGATATAATGAGTAGATCTATTTTTATGCTAGAGTATATGAATTGTAATACTCTAACATATCTTTTTAGTAATTTTCTATTTTTTGTATTTTTGAAAATTAAAATAAAAAGATATTGCAAATTATCCACAATAGTATATATGACAAGAAAGAATGCAAGAGAGAAAGATAGTGCAAAGGGCTAGTGATAGAATCATGTACAGTGGCACACTATATTCTAGTATAATTATGAAGAGAAAAAAAGAACAAAATTAGAAACCATGGAGTGCATTTTAAGGCATTCAATATGACATATTAATCAGCTTATTTCCAACTCTGCATTGTTCCTGAATCAAACTCAATTTCTCACAAAATAGTTGTTGCTGCTTCTCTAGTTGTACATTTAAATCATGGGTCTCCTATTTGAAATCCTTTGGCTGGAGGGCTTCGACCTATAATTGTTCTATTTTCTACTCAGATTTTCATAGTTTCTTATATTTTTCCTTAATCTCCTCTGCATATTCAATCTAAAGAGAATTGAACTACCTTTGAAGTTCTACTAGTGTGGCCTCCTTTTTATCTAATTGAGCTTTCCATATTACTCCTAGTTTTTCTTCCTTATTGTTGAGTGTTCTTTCTAGAGAGACAATATTTTCATCCTTCTCCCTTAGAAATTATTGTACTTCAATGGATTTTTCCATGGTGGTTGAAGCATACGCTCCTGTGAATTGAGTTTACTTTCCAAGTTCATTAATAGGGGTAGCTGAATGTCCTTTCGAGAGAACCTCAAGAGGATCAACTTTTGAAGTCTTCCCTGGGACTAAGGCATGAGAATCATCTATATTCCTTTTCTTCATTCCGCTTTTTACCACTGCTTTGTGCACATGGTTGTAAAACATATCCATTGGAGGGATCTCTTCAATTTTAATAAATGTATTTGAAGTAGGATTGACTGGAATAATCTCTACTCCAAATCGGGTAACCAATGGTGTTTTCTCAACTATAAATAATTTTGGAATGGTGTAATGTTGAGAAGAGGAACTAATTAATAGAGTCTTCTACTAAAGAATAATTTCTCCCTCCAGGATTTATTTCCCTTTTTCACCTTGCTTAAATTATTTCAAGTCATAATCAAACTGGTCCCATACATGATGCATGCTTGGATCAACTATATGCATCTCTCCTCCAGGATTTGAAGAACTAGTTTTTTCCATTTTTTGTTGTTTATGAGGAACCACCAGTTGAGATGAACTCTCCTACTAAGTAGATGTTACAGCTCCCTTAAAAGATAATTGTTATTGTAGAGGAATATGCAACAAATATAATTACAGGGGAGCTAGTCTTTCATTTGTAAAAGTGAGGAACTGTTATCGCTCCTGAACAAATAATTCCCAGTTCGCCATTTTAAAAAATGAATAATAAGAATCTGCCTTGGTCAATAATTCATCAAACTTGTTCTATTCATGGAGGAATCTTCTAATACCAAATTTTAGGGCCACATGTTTCACTACTCCATATAGGTCATAATGAATGGTCGAAATGGTTTCCAACTTTAATATTTCAATAGGTTTAAGCTCATTTTCAACATGTACATAATTTTCCAAAGAGAAAATTCGAAAAGGTAAATGGAATTGAGGCCAAACCTTCTTGTTGGATTCTTTCAAGGCTTTTGTAATCCCATCAAAAACTATTTAGAATGGTACTTCTTTGCATATCACACTATCTAGAACATAAAATGGAAAGACATGTGGGTGTAAATAGTTTTTGAAGACTTTAATGTATGTAAATGACTCTAAACCAAAATAATTCCAAATTTTCCTAATATTTTCCATCGCTTCTTGAGACATCTTGGGGGGCTCGATTTTAAATACAAATTCCAAAATTGGGATCATGAACTTGAGACAAATTTGAAAAAAAATAACCCAAATAATTTGTATCCCAGAGTATATTGTGGTAAATATGATTTGGTGAGGGATCAGATATGGTCCACTTCCATCCCATGGCTAGAAAATCAAGAGAATAACAAAGAGATTCCATGACATAGGCTGACATATGAAATGAAGGGATTTTACTCTCTGAAACATTGTGGGAAGAATGAAAAGGTAAAATATATTTTCCCAAATTGTTGGATAGTATACTATCCCAATCGAAAATGTGCCCCTTATAATTTCCATCAATTAAATAAACCCAACTGTTGGGGAATTTAGAGACATTTGGATATGAATGCAATCTATAAAGCATGGAAAAAACTTGACTAAAAGGGGAAGTAAGTGAATCTATAGAGTACTTACCATCTCTCTCCTTTATGTGTTTATTGGGATCACTCCTCTAGTATTTAATAGAATCATATGAATCCACATACTTTTAAAATAAGTCCTCCACATACTTTTTGTCATAGGTGCATTGAGGTATGACAAGTGATGCATATCTTAAAAGGATTTTACTGAGAATAAACCAATTTTGATACATTTCTGAGTGTGGAACTTCCTTTCCATAATATATAACATTTAAATAACCCATCTAGCCATATATTTAAAGGGAAAAATCCATGGGCTCACTCCAATTCTATGCAAGAAATAGTTTGTCACGTCTTATGGATTTCCTATGAGGTGGGGGTTTCATTGTAAATGTAACAACCTATCTCAAATCACAAGTAGCACAACAATATTAGCATGCATGTGGGGCATGCATATGCATGCATCACATAAATTGCACTAGTATATATATATATATATATATATATATATATATATAAGATAAATGAATTAAATACCTATAACGCATAAATAGAATGAATATATATAAGAAGTAAGAAATATAGTTAATATGTTGAGTTTATTCATAGGTTTACCACCTTCTATATAACCCAAAATATATATTAATAAATCAAATCCATAAAATTTATTATTAAACCTGATATCTTATAAGAATAAAATAATATTTAAATCATTATGACTATATATTATTTTAGTAAATCCAAACACCAAATATCATATTTAAAAGTGATTCCACCTCATATTGTAAAGTCATCTGAATTGCAAGAAGCATGATGAGGTAACCACCATTTAACAAAAAATAATATTCTTAGAGAAAAACAATGAACGAATGCATATAGTTGAAGGAAATTTTGTTGTTTAAGGGAGGAAGAAAGGTTTGAAAAGGGTTTATTATTTTTAGAAAAAAGGGATGAAATTAGAACCTAGAACTACATGCAAAGAAAGGAATGGGAACCTTGATTGTTCTTGGAATTTTGAGCATGGGGGCAGAAGATCTATCTTCTAGAACTGGGAACCATACAGGTAGATCCTAGATAGGCTAGGAGGTAAAGATTGGATTTATAACACATCAGCTGCATCCGTGAGAAGAGCCAGAATCCGAAACACCACCAACTCATTCCAATTCCAAGAATTCTACTAAGATTTAAATTCCTGTCTATTTAAAATTTCACATTAAGTTTTTATATTGTTGGAATGATGCAATTAGGAATTTCAGACTCAATCTGGTATTAAACTAGAGCAAAAATGATTTTATGTTTAATTTTATTAATTTTAGGCACCACAATAATTACAATTGTTTTGACTCTCACCCTTGGGAATTTATCATCAAAATATTTGTAAATCACTGGTGAGCCCTGGTATTTCACCAAGAGTGCTGCAATTCCCAAGGGCTACCCTACTTTAATTTATCAACCCGAGGTTCATACAAACTTGGAGGTGATAGTGCCATATACATAGTAGATGCATTATGTTCATCTCATCCTCTTATGCTTTATGAAAGGCTGCTATTCCTTAAAATATGATAAAAACTGAAAATTAATTTGCTGGAAGGAAATGACGAAAATGAAACTAGCTTAATTTGTAGAAAGGAAATGACGGAAATGCAACTAATTTAATGTGCCATTAAGGAAATGACATAAAGGAATCTAATTTAATGTGCAGAAAGGAAATGACAGAAAGGAAACTAATTTAATCTACAAAAGAAAATGACTGAAAATAAACTAAACTAAGTTGCACCTAGTTAGGCGAATCGGCTAAACACACCCTAATTATCCTCTGATCTATTTACAGTGCTATCATGCTTCTAACCCTCCAAATATTCATGATACCCTAAACTTGAGAAAGTGTTGCTTCCATTTTGGAGGAAAATGGGCTAAAGGTGCTAATGGAGGGCTCAACGCATGAAACAAGGCTTATAGGTGGAAACAACAGGTTAAACCTTATTAAAGCTTTATTATGGCACAAAAATTATTTGGAGTTGAATGATTTAAAAATTTTGATGGCAGAGTTGCGATGGATGGATGGAAGTGCGATATGTGATATGCGATATCACAATCACAATATCGCAAAGCCGGAGGGGTAGCATAAGTGTTGTTAGGGAGTGGGAGCAAATTGCGAAATGCGATGGGATAACGCGGTGGTGGGATTGGTGGTTGAGCTCGATACCAAAATAGAAATCGGCATTAGGATCAGAATGTGTTACTAGAACCAAGTAAAAGATGCGATTTGCAATGTGTGATGTGGTGGAGTATGAAGAGTTATCGCAAATCGACATTTCGAGCAGTAAGTCTTAAAAAAAAAAAGTTGTGAAGTGCGATTTGTGAAAAGGGTAAAGGTTGCGATGAGTCAGATGATGTGGAGGTGGGACCGATGGCGGAGCGCAATACCAATATCGCAATCGGCAGATAGGATTGGTAAGTCTTAAAAGGAAAAAGGAAAAATATGTGACGTGTGATTTGCAAAAAGGCCAAACGTTGCGATGAGTCAGATGAAGTGGTGGCGGGACCATTGGCAGAGTGCGATGACAATATGGAAATTGGAAAATAGGAGCGGTAAGTCTTAAAAGGAAAAAGAAAAAATATGCGAAGTGTGAATTGTGAAAAGGTGAAGTACGATAGCGTGAAGTTTGAGGAGAAAGGGTGGAGGTCGAGTTCCAATGGTTTGCAAGCATTTTGCATTAAAACAGGTAAGGCAACCGTGAGTAATAAAAATAAAGGAATAAGGCAGGTTGTATGGTTTAAGTGTTTTTATGAATAATAAGGTGGGTGCAGTAATGAGAATAAGAAGGAAAAAGAGGAAATGGAGGGCGTAACAACAATGTGCAGATTGTGAAGATAGAGATGGAGAATGAAGCGGGGAGGCACCACGGAGTTGCTCTGGGGTTTTAACAATAATTCCTGCAATAAACCTGCTAACTTATGGGCAAAGGAACAGATAGATGGGTAAAACTGAAGTGCAAAGAAAGACTAAAAAATGGTAATGAAACTCTACTTTTAATCTCAGAAATAATGAACATAAATAAGTTTTTGGGTCTGTGGGAAGTTTCACCCTCCTCAAGCTCTATTAACAGATATGAGAAGGGGGTATTGATCCACAATTTTTTTGGTTTTTCTCCTGTATTCTATTACTCACGAGAAAATGAAACCTACAATAGCACACTAAAATAAAAACTAAACAACAACTTGAAACATAAATGAAATTATCAGAAGCGAAATTAATGAAATGACAGAAAGTAGAGAAGAAATACAACAGAGAGGTTGAGGCACATGGATTGGGCCCTAACCCACGATCCTAGCTCTTTGAAACTTAAATCAATAAAACGAAATTAGTCTTATCATTTCATAAAAGAATAGCCTCATACATTTCTGAAAGTTTTATCACTGAGTAAAATAATCAAAAGCTCAATAGCTTGCAACAAAGTTTCGGCCCTTCCTAGCTCTAGCTTTGCTCTATTTATTCTACAGGGAAGCTACCAACAAATCCCTAGAAAATAGTGATTGATTCCACTTGACTCCAAGTAAACAAATTTTAGTGCACTTCTCGTTCAATTGCTTGGCTACCTTTGGAACTCGAATTGCTGGAGAGAATCCTTGGGGATTCTTTGGCTTCCTTTGGAATTCGAATTGCTGGAGAGAATCTTTGGAATCCTTTGGCTGCCATTGAGAGTTAAGGAGGGTGGAAAATCCTCCTATAATTTATCCTTGTTGTCTCCTCCAAGTCTTGATGACAAAATCCTTATAAAAATGCTAATAATTCATGATTTTCTGCACTCAACCTCATATTAGGCACTCAAAGTATGTTAGCCTTAATCAACACCTATACTAGCTTCATAAAGCCAAATAATAATAAAAATGCAAGAAGGAAAAAAGGTGACCATTAACCCCCTCCAAATATGTCTAATTATGGAGCTCATCCTCACCCCCCTACTGAATGGTTGCTCATCCTCTGAGAAACTAATCCTCCTCCTACATTTCCTTCAAGGCTTTGACAGCCCCCCTAATTTCCTGAGGAAGAAGTGTGGGAGTTTCTCCAAGGGGGTAAAAACCATTATTCTTTTATGTATTCCCCCATTATCTATCTTGTGCATTTGTGTCCTTTTCATCATTTAGCCCCAGTAGCAAAGGTGGGCTGAGATTTAGTCCCAACCATTGGATCTTTTTGGCCTGCATGGCCCTCTTGTATAATGGTGCCCTTTCCAATCCACCCATTCGTATTTCTGGAGTATGGTACTCCCTATTCTTGAGACTGTGAGGGAGGTTATTCCAGCTCCTTTGGCTGGCCATAATGCACTCATATTCTATCTACCTAGAAACATCATCAAAGTGGCCAATTACCTATGTTTGAGTTTGAAGGTACATTTCAACTAGTGCAGGGTCCCTTTCAATCTCTTGATTGTTAAGGATGAATCCGGTTGGGTTGAAAAATTCTGGTCTGATATATAAGATTTCTCTATTTCTTCTTCCCATGACCCTCCATATCTATTTTTCTCTAGTGTCCTCATTCGTCATCCAAGATGCTAGATCCATTAGCTGCATATCCCCCATTGTGGAATTCAGGTCCCAAGTATCCAAATTTGTCAGCACAAGGTTATGCACATAAAACTCTACCATTTTTGCTTGATCATCCATGTTAGCTTTCTTATAGAAATACATGAATTGCCTACAATCTTGGAAAGGTAGTGATCCATGGGAGGCTAAAGTTTTGATTTGAAATAGGATCTATTTATCCTTAAGGTACACAACATATGATTCAAAAGGGAATCTGTACCAAAGGTCTTCTATGCATAAGTCTGCCATGGTGGCTACTTGCTGCCCTTTTTGCTACAATTTCTCCTTCAGTGCTACATTCTCTACATGTTCCTTCTGCAACTGCTCCTTCAGAACTATTTCTTCGATTCTTTCCTCCTCCCTTGGTAATTATTCAATCATAGTCGGGCTCGTGGGAGGAATTTTTGTCTCTCTTTGATTTATCATATGACTCTTGTCAACTATGAAATACATAGAGGTCTGCCTTTTTCTCTTTGCGCTCAAAGGAGCTAAGGTGGCGACTACATATTTTCCTTGAGGGGATGTGGTGCTGTGTTGTGATTCTGGTTCATGCTCATTGTTTGCTACCTTTATGACTTCTATCTCTATTTCCATTTCTTTTGTTTCTCCTTGGCCCTCTATCTCTTCCTCTTCTTCTTATTGTTCCTCTTCTGCTTCTTATTTTGGCTCTTCTTATCCTTCTTCTATTTCTTCTCTAAGGATAGAATAAAAGCTTCTCTTGGTCCCTTGCTACTCTTTTTGATATGCAGTATACTTCATTAGCTAGCTTGACTACTGTTGATGTTGTTCTGCAGCTGATGTTGCACGTTGCTCAAATACGTAGCCCACTCTCAGTATTGTTGCATTGTGGGCTCTCTTTGGTCTCTTTCCCTAAAAAATTATCAATTCACTGGTTTGTATGAGACAAGATCTCTTTTTATTAGATTGCGCAACTAATTTTGGAGCACTTATGTAACACGGATCAACTCCAGTTTCTATTGTAGACAGTTAGACCCTCTTTTTGTTAGCTCACTGATACTGTGTGTCTCCTCCCCTCATTCTCCTCTACTCCACTTGATTTATTTTTTTCTTTTTCATGCCCAGGTGGTGTGACTTTGCAATTCTCCCTAGTCATACTTCACGACAGTGGTGAAGCTAGCTAGCCAACTTTCTGCCCCTTAAACTCTAAGTATAAAAATTTAATTATTTTTTGGTATTATGAATGCATAGCGAGGGGTGAGGGGCTATACCTAAGCTTACTATTTTCTTTCAAGGTGTTTGAAGGAGATGGAATTTGGAGAAAATCCTTTTATATGTTGCGTTCTTCCTTATTTTCCTATTTTATGAGCGAGTAGCTTGGTGAATGAGAAACTCTCTCAGCTGCTGATCTTTCTTGTTGTTTCTTCCCGTTGTAGATGTTGTGTGTGGGTGCTCCAAATGCCATGGGTGGCACTCTTGTCTTTCCTGGGGTTTTCTTTATCAGCTCCTCTCTTTATTTTCTCTTGTTGTTCATGAACAAATTTCTGTGTTGTAGGAAATCCTGATGTCTGTAGGAGTCTGTGTTTTTCTTTCCTTGTTAAATTGTGCTCAGAAATGGAGGAATGTGGTATATGGAGGTGATGGAGGAAGTTATGAAAATGAATGGCGGGAATGATGGGATGGATGGTAAAATAGAAGAAGGGAAAAGAATATGAATGCTTCCCCGTGTTTCTAGAAACCATTATTAACCTGGAAAACAACAAACATAGAAAATACAGACATGGAAATGTATTTTTTGTTTTTGTTTTTTTTTTTTTTTTGGAAACAAAGTGGGTTGCCTCCATGGAGGTTTTCGAACCACAAACTTTCCTTGGGCACCTCAAAGAGCTTTTCACCCATGGATATTTATTCTCTTTTTCTTTTTTTTGAGAGCAAGTGAGTTGCCTCCATCGAGGTTTTCAACCCACAAGCTTGCCTTGGGTGACTCAGAGAGGTTTTCACCCATGGATATTTTTTTTATTTTTTATTTTTTTTATTTTTATTTATTTTTATTTACTTATTTATTTTTATTTTATTTTATTTTATTTTATATATATATATTCAAGAGGTGTGGGAAACTATGGATTTTCCCATCACATACACATCTCTGCTTATTGAATTTATGAACTCTTCCCTTAATAAAGGCTTCTTGTAAATTTTGAGTCGGTGACCATTGACAAGAAATGGGATTCCTTTCTCATCTATGGTTCTGATTTGAACTGCGCCAATATCAAAACATTTTTCCACTTTGTAAGGTCCCAACCATCTTGTCATCATCTTGCCTTCGAAATTTTTAAATCTTGAATCATACAATAGTGCCAAATCTCCTTCTTGGAAGGTCTTTTCTTTGATGTTCTTGTCATGCCAGACCTTCATTTGCAGCTGAACTACCTCGGTGTAAAGAAGTGCTTGCATTCTAAAATCATCCAATCCATTTAGTTGCAACAATGTCTCTTTTTGAACATTTGAAAGTTCTAGATTTAATTCAACTATCATTCTTAAAGTATTGAATTCAAACTAAACTGAAAGGAGAGCCTTCTTACCATAGAGTAGTTCATAAGGAGTGAATCATGTTGTTGTCTTCTAAGTAGTGTTGTAGGCCCAAGTAGCTTCTACCAATATGTCTGCCCAATATTTTCTTTTGTTGCTCACAACCTTGTTGAGGATGCTCTCTAAAGCTATGTTAGTTACTTCTATTTGGCCATTCGCCTGAGGGTGATAGGAAGTAGAAGTTCTATGCTTAATCTTGTGCTTCCTAAAAAGATTCTTAATGAGGTGAGAGGTTAATTGTGCTCCCTAATCAATGACTATTTATCTAGGGTATCCAAACTTGTAAAACACATTCTCTCTAAAAAATTCTGCTATTTTATCCTCGATTTCTACCTTCACTGCTTTTGTTTCATCCCACTTTGTCAGGTAATCAGTGCAAACTATGATATGCATCTTTTGTCCGAATGGTGGATTGATAGGTCCAACAAATTCCATGCCCCACTTGTTAAATGGCTCATGAGCCACCTGAGGGTGCAAAGGCATCTCATCCCTTTGTGTGGGTTTCCCCATCCTTTGGTATTGGTCACACATGTTGTTATATCTTCTGGAATCTTAGTGAAGGGTAGGCAAATAGTATCCTGCCTGCAAAACTATGTAACTAGTTCTCTTTTCCGCAAAGTGGCCTCCACATGGGTTGTCATTATGTGCAGAGAGGATATCAAAATATTCTTCGTCCCTCAAAAATCTTCTTAGGATTTGATCAAGGTCTAGCTTGAAAAGGTTTCCCCCAATCCATGTGAAAGGGGCGCTTTTTTTAATGATTCAGCTCCTCTCCCTAAATGAAAAATTAGGAGGGAGTCTCCCAACAACCAAGTAGTTGGCTATATTAGCAAACCATAGTGAGAGTGTTGATATAAAAAATAGATGCTCATCTGGCAGGTGATCATCCACCATTCCTTATTCACTTCCAGGGAGAGCTAACCTGGACAAAAATTCTGCAACAACATTCTCCTTTCCAGGTTTATCAACAATAGTCAAGTCAAATTGTTGCAAAGGTAAAAACCCTCTAATTATACTAACATTACCATATGGTTTGTTCATTAAATACTTGATGGAAACATGGTCAGTGTGAACAAAGGTGTGATATCCAGTTACATAATGCCTGAATTTGTTCAAAGCATAGACAATGGCTAACATCTCCTTCTCAGTAACAGTATAATTCAGTTCAGCCTTGGACAAGTTCTTGCTGATGAAATAAATGGAATAAGGGATTTTTTCCTCTAATTGTCCTAATTCTACCCCTACAACTTTCTCGGATGCATCAGTGTGGATGTGGAAAGGAAAAGTCCAATTTGGACTTCGGAGGATGGGGGTAGTAGTCAACTTTTCCTTAATGAGCTCGAAAGCCTCTTGACAAGGACCAGATCAAATAAAGTCAGAATATTTGGCCAATAACCCAAATAATAGTGAAGCCATCTTGCTGAAATCTATGATGAACCTTATATAGCAACCAGCTAAGCCTAAGAAACTCTTGACATCTTTCTTCTTTTGAGGAGCAGGTACCCTTTTTATGATAATTGTTTTGTTTTGGTATACATGTCTTCCTGCTTGGGATATGGAGTGTCCTAATACAACCCTTGCTTTCTTCAGGAATTCACACTTTTCTGGGCTCAAGGAGAGATGCCTCTAAATACACCTTCTTAGTACTTTACCCAAATTGAAGAGAGATTCTTGGGAGTCATCCCCATATGGTGTGAAATCATCCATGTAGATTTCGACAGAGTCATGGACTAACTCAGAAAAGATGCTCAGGACAACTCTTTGGAAGGTAGTTAGGGCATTGCACAACCCAAAGGGTAGGACTCTATAAGCGAAGGTACCCCAAGGGTAGGTGAAAATAGTATTATCCTAGTCTTCAAGGCTGATTTAAATCTGATTGTACCTACTGAACCCATCTAAGAAGCAAAATAACTTCTTCCTCGTAAGGCCATCTAGGACTTGATCTATAAAGGGAAAAGGGAAATGGTCTTTCTTGGTGGCTTTGTTAAGTTCTTGATAATCAGCACAAATTTGCCACTTCCCATTCTTCTTTGGGACTAGGATAAGAGGATATACCCACTCACTATCAGATATAAGACATATGAACCCTACATTCAATATTTTCGACAACTCTTCTTTGAATATGCCCTCATAGCTGGGTTCATCCTTCACTGGGGTTGTCTCATAGGCTTGTATACTTTTTTGATGTAAATATGATTTTTTCACACTGAAGGATGCACCCCTTTCATGTCTTTGTAATCCCAAGAAAATTAATCTAGATTCTCTTTAAAAATCTTGCATAGCTGCTTCTCTTCTTCATTCGATAGTTTTGGGTTGATTTTCAGAGATTTGGACGGGCCAAAATCAATAGCCTTGGTGGATTCAGAGGTTGGCTCAATTGAGTGCACTTTCATCATAGGTTGGCTTTCAAAATCTTTGAACTAATTTTTCGAGAGGAATGTTAGTGGAGGACTAGTTTTGAATGGCATGGTCGATGAGTTCATCTTCATCAAGATGCTCCCCTCTAAGAATAGCATCTATGGTACACATAGGGGCAATGTTATATAACTCATCTTCTTCATCCTCCAATCATATAGGGAGATCATGATCAATGGAAGGTTGGGCTGGAGGATATAATATTAGTTGTTTAGACAAAGGCCCATTTTTTATATTCATGTTTCCGGCCCGACAACTAATATAAGCATATGAAATGGCTAACCAAGGTCTCCCTAAGATGAGAGGATAACCATTAAACTTGGTTTTTGGTTGTAAGACCAGGAAATCTGTAGGATACTCCCAAGAGTCAATTGTAACCATAATATCCTCAACAATTCTCTTCAGAATTACTATGGACCGATCTGCAAGTTGCAGAACTGTTGTGGTTTTCCTCAAAGTCCCTTGGAGATTAAGTTTCAACATAGTTTCCTTGGTAATGACATTGATGGTAGCCCCTAGATCAATCAGAGTGTTGGGGAATATGACACCATCTATATGAACATCAACAAATGGACTACCAGGGTCTAGGTACTTTGGAAATATCACCCTCCCCAACATTAGGTCAAACAGTTGTCCTACCACATTGATGGTGGGGGTATCTCTCTTCCTTCTCCCAGGTTTCTTCAAGCACTTTTATTTGATGAGCCTATTTTAGATAGAGACATCATTAATGGCCTTGATAAATGGTATATTTACACACAAATTTTCTAATTCTACTAGGAGTTTAGTCTCCTCTAGGGTGTGTTGACTAGGGTGGATCAAGCGCTTAGGAAAAGGAGGTTGTTGGATATGAGTTTTACCTTATTCCATTTCCTCCTCAACCTCTACAGGTGGAGATGGAGGATGGTTGTCTGGGAGTACTCTTCCCAACTTGAGATTAACCTCATGTATCTCGATAGCATAATTTGGATAGGATGTTTCTCCACTAGGAGCCTGTTGTGCATTTCTGTTTTTTGGGTTTGGATTGGGTTGTGTCGGTATAGGTAACCTAGGTGGAGAAACATGAATAATATGAGGTTGAGGTTGGGGTGGAGGCATTAGAGCAGGTGTTTTATTGTGTTGAGGCCTCCACTCTTGGGATGGATTGTTCCACTCAGGTTGTTGTGGAACATATTGATGGAATGGTTGGTTTTACTAGCTGAGGATGGTATGAAGGGTTCTAAGGCTAAATAGGAGGTGCAGACTGGGATGGAGGAGTGGAGGTGTACGAAGGTTGCATGGGTGCACTTTGATTGTTGTGATAGTAAGAGTAAGGTGCACCTTGTATACCTTGTTGATATGGTCGAGGGCCTTGAGGCCTTCTCTGGTTGATGAAACGAAGTTGCCCTGGCATTGCTTCCCCACCTTGATATACAGCCTTAAGTCCATGTAATGAGGGACACTTTTCTATTGAACGATTCTCCTCACAGAATAAGAAAACCTCTATGACATTCAATGTAAATTCATTTCTTGGGTGCTTCCGAGTAAATCTAGGACAAAATATGGTCTGAGCTCTCTCTACTTCCTCTTGCTTCCTTTTAAACTACATTGTGTCCATTTTCAAAGCAAGGGTGTGCAACATGTCACTCTTGAAGTCCTCCAAATTATTCCCAATCTCATGTTTGATGAAGGTGGAAGAGGAAGGGGTATTGGATGTACTTTGGCTAGCTCTACCTTTCTTCCTAAATTCCCTAGAATGATTCCGGAAGACAGTTTTGATTTTTTCATAGGGTTGTTTGTATATATCTCCTCCTGATAGAATATTCAAGGTTTCTATCGTATCTTCTCTGATCCCTCGAAGAAGTACAAGTTTAAGTGAGTCGGGATCAAGAGTATAGTTGGCTCTCTTATAGTTTAATTGAAACCTCTCTTCATAGTCCTGTAAGGATTCATCCGGCCCTAGATTCATCCTAAAGATCTCATCCTTAGTTTTCTTGGACCTAAAGTAGTTTTTGTATTTGCTACTGAAGGTCTCTTCGATCTGTGCCCATGTAGTGATGATATCCCTAGGCAGACCCATGAACCAGCGCAAGGCTGCATCCTTAAGGGTGGATGGGAATAGCTTCAACTTTTGATCATCAGAAGCGTATTCATAAGTCCTACAAACAATAGAAAATTCAAACATGAATGTGTCAAGATCCTCAGAGGTAATTCCATTGAAGTGTGGAAGAGCGTAGGGGCTAATGTTTTTCATCTTAGTTTCCCCGAAAGCCTCTCTTATGGGAAAGGCTCTCTGGATCCCAGTCATGGTTAAGATAGGTGAAGCAAGTCCCTCAGTTGGACCAAGTTCTTCTTCTTCTTCCATAATAGGTTCCTCAGATTATTCATAAGGCTCTCCTATATGAATTTCAGTCTCACTTCCATCGAATAAGAGTGAAGGGTGGCTAGGAGGTGATGTGGGGGTTTTAGGAAAGATTTGTCTTTGAGTATGCCTACTCCTACAAGGCATGAAAATCAGATCTTTTTGTATTTTTTAATATTTCTGAAATGACATGAAAAGAAAGGAAAGCAGAAAATAATGCTAAAAATAAATAAAAACATCTACTAGACACCTCCCCGACAACGACACCAAAGAGTGGTCAGCCTTGGTATTGCACCAAGAGTGCTACAACTCCCAAGGGTTGTCCTACTTTACTTTATCAACCAGGGGTTTGTACAATCTTGGAGGTGACAGTGATATAAACATAGCAGATGCATTCAGTTTATGTAACCCTCTTCTGCTTTACAAAAGGGTGCTATTTCTTAAACTATGATAAAAACTGAAAAGTAAATTGATGGAAGGAAATGACAGAAAGGAAACTAACTTAATTTTCAGAAAGGAAATGATATAAAAGAAACTAATTTAATGTGCAGAAAGGAAATGACAGAAAGTAAAATAATTTAATGTGCAGAAAGGAAATGAAAGAAAGGGAACTAAGTTAATCTGGAAAAGGAAACAAATTAAAAGAAACTAAACAAAGTTGCACCTAGCTAGGCCAATCGGCTAAACACAACCTAATTATCCTATGAGCTATTTACCATGCTATCATTCTTCTAACGATGAAACTATTCATGATAAAATAAACTTGACAAAGTGTGACTTGGAGTTTGGAGGAAAACAGGATAAAGGTGTTAATGGAGGTCTCAACACATGAAACAAGGCTTACAGGTGGAAAGAGAGTGTTTAAACCTTATTAAAGCTTTATTATGACGTAAAAATTCTTTGGAGTGGAATGATTTAAAGGGTGCGATGATGGAGTTACGATGGAGGGTTGGCAGTCCGATATGCAATATGTGATATCACAAAGCCAGAGGGGTAGTGTAAGTGTTGTTATGGAGTGGGAGTGAATTATGAAATGTGATGGGACAACGTGGCGGTGGGACCGATGGCGGAGCGTGATACCAATATGACAATCAGCGTTGGGAACGGAACGTGTTATGAGAACCAAGTAAAATATTTGATTTGTGATGTGCGATGCAATGAAGTATGGAGAGTTATCGCAAATCACTGTTTGGAGTGATAAGTCGTAGAAAAAAGGAAAAAGGTTGTGAAGTGCAATTCGCAAAAAGGCCAAAGGTTGTGATGAGTCGAATGATGTGGCGATCGGACCACATGTGGCGGTGGGACCAATATCGCAATCGAAAAATAGGAGTGGTAAGTATTAAAAGGAAAAATGAAAAAGATGTGAAGTGTGATTTGCAAAAATGATAAAGGTTGTGATGAGTCAGATGACGTGGCGGCAGGACCGGTGGCGGAGTGCGATGACAATATTGCAATCGACATATAGGAGCAGTAAGTCTTAAAATGGAAAAGGAAAAATATGTGAAGTGCTAATTGTGAAAATGCAAAGTACAGTAGTGGGAAGTGATGAGCAAGGGTGGAGGTCAAGTTCCAATTGTTTTCAAGTGTTTTGCATTAAAACAGGTAAGGCAACCGTGACTAACAAAAACAAAGGATTAAGGTAGGGTGAATGGTATAAATTCCTTTATGAATAAGAAGGTGTGTGCAGTAGTGAGAATAAGCAGGAAAATCAGAAATGGAGGGCATAACAATAGTGTATATTGTGAAGACAAAGATGGCGAATGAAGCGGGGAGGCACCATGGAGCTACTCTGGGGTTTTAACAATAATTCCTACATTAAACCTTCTAACTTATGCACAAAGGAATAGAAAAATGAGTAAAATTGTAGTGCAAAGGAAGACTGAAAAATGGTAACGAAACTCTACTTTTAATCTCAGAAATAGTGAACGGAAATCAGTTTTTGGGTTTGTGGGAAGGTTCGCCCTCCTCAAGCTCTATTGACAGAGATGACAAGGGGGTCTTGATCCACAATTTTTTTGGTTTTCGTCCTCTATTATATTACTCACTATCAAATGAAACTTACAACATCACACTGAAAGAAAAACTAAACAACAACTTGAAACATTAACAAAATTATTAGAAGCAGAATTAATGAAATGACAGAAAGCAGAGAACAAATACAACAGAGAGGCTGAGGCACATGGATTGGGCCCCAACCCACGAGCCTAGCTCTCTAAAACTTAAATCAGTAAAATGAAATCAGTCTACTCATTTCATAAAGGAATAGCCTCATACATTTCTGAAATTTTTATCACTGAGTAAAATAATAAAAAGCTCAATAGCTTGCAACAAAGTTCCGACCCTTCCTAGCTCTAGCTTTGCTCTACTTATTCTACACGGAAGCTACCGAAAGCTTCCTAGAAAATAGTGATTAAGTCCACTTTACTTCAAGTAAAAAATTTGAGTGCACTCCTCTTTGAGTTGCTTGGCTGCCTTTGGAACTGGAATTGCTAGAGAGAATCCTTGGGGATCCTTTGGTTTCCTTTGGAATTCAAATTGCTGGAGAGAATCTTTGGGATCCTTTGATTTCCTTTCGGAGTTATGGAGGGTGGAAAATCCTCCTATAATTCATCCTTTCTCTCTCCTTCAAGTCTTGATGATAAAATATTTATAAAAATGCTAATAATTCATGATTTTCTGCACTCAACCTCATATTAGGCACTCCGAGTATGTTAGCCTTAATCACCACCTATACTAGCATCATAAAACCAAATAATAATAAAAATGAAAGAAAAAGAGATGTAAGAAGGAAAAAACGTGACCATTAACCCCTCCAAATATGTCTAATGATGAATCTCATCCTCACCCCCCTACTGAATGGTTGCTCATCCTCTGAGCAACTAATCCTCCTCTTGCATTTCCTTCAAGCCTTTAACAACCCCCCTGATTTCCTGAGGAAGAAGTGTGGGAGTTTCCCCAAGGGGGTAAAAACCATTATTATTTTATGCATTCTCCCATTCTCTATATTTTCCATCTATGTCCTTTTCATCATTCAGCCCCTGCAACAAAGGTGGGTTGAGATTTAGTCCCAACCATTGGATCTTTTTGGCATGCATGGCCCTCTTGTATAATGGTGCCCTTTCCAATGCAACCATCAGTCTTTCTGGAGTATGGTACTCCCTATTCTTGAGACTATGAGGGAGGTTGTTCCATCTCCTCTAGCTGGCCATAATGCACTCATTTTATATATGCCTAGAAACATCATCAAAGTGGCCTATTACCTACATTTGAGTCTGAAGGTAGCTTTAAACTAGTGTAAGGTTCCTTTCAATCTCTCGACAGTTAAGGATGAATCCTCTTGGGTTGAATAATTCTGGTCTGATATATAAGGTTTCTCTATTTCTTCTTCCCATGACCATCCATATCTCTTTTGCTCTAGTTTCCTCATTCATCATCCAAGATGCTAGAGCCATTAGTTGCATATCCCCCATTGTGGAATTAGGGTCCCAAGTATCTAGATTTGTCAACACAAGGTTATGCAAATAAAAATCTGCCATTTTTTCTTGATCAGCCATGTTAGCTTGCTTGTAGAAATACATGAATCACCTACAATCTTGGAAAGGTAGTGATCCATGGGAGGCTAGAGTTTTGATTCGAAATAGGATCCATTTGTCCTTGAGGTACACAACATATGAGTCAGAAGGGAATTTTTATGGAAGGGCATCTATGCATAAGTCTTCCATGGTGACTACTTGCTTCCCTTTTTCCTGCAATTTCTCCTTCAGTGCTACATTCTCTACCCATTCGTTCTACAATTGCTACTTTTTAACTATTTCTTTGATTCTTTCCTTCTCCTTTGGTGATTCTTCAATGATAGTCAGACTCGTGGGAGGAGTTTTTGTCTCTATCTAGCTTATCTTCTGACTCTTGTTAGCTCTGAAATACATAGAAGTCTACCTTTTTCTCTTTGCACTCAGAGGAGCTAAGGTGTCAACTACCTATTTTCCTTGAGGGGATGTGGTGTTGTGTTGTGAGTTTGGTTCTTACTCACTTTCTGCTACCTTTATGACTTCTGTCTCTATTTTCACTTATTCTATTTCTCCTTGGCCCTCTGTCTCTTCCTCTTCTTCTTCTTATTCCTCTTCTGGTTCTTCTTTTGGCTCTTCTTCTCCTTCTTCTCTTTCTTATCTAAGGCTAGGAGAAAATCTTCCCTTGGTCCCTTGCTATTATGTCTGATATACGATATACTTCAGAAGCTAGCTCAACTAATGGTGATGTTGTTCTGCTACTGTTGTTGCAATTTGTTCAAATACGCAGCCCACTCTTAGTATTGTTGTGTTGTGGGCTCCCTTTGGTCTCTTTCCCTCCAAAATTATCAATTCACTGGTTTGGATGAGACGAGATCTCTTTTTATTAGATTGCACAACTAATTTTGGAGCACTTATGTAACACGGCTCACCTCCATTTTCTATTGTAGAAAGTTGGACCCTCTTTTTGTTAGCTGGCTGATACTTCGTGTCTCCTCCCCTCGTTCTCCTCTACTCCACTTGATTTAATTTTTCCTTTTGCATGCCTAGGTGGCATTACTTTGCAGTTATCCCTAGTCATACTTAACAATGGTAGCCAAGCTAGCTAGCCACCTTTCTGCCCCTTAAACTCTAAGTATGAAAATTTAATTATTTTTGGCTATTATGAATGCATAGCGATGAGTGAGGGACTATAACTAAGCTTACCAGTTTTTGTCAAGGAGTTTGAAGGAGATGAAATTTTGAGACCAACCTCTTATATGCTGCGTTCTTCCTTATTTTCCTATTTTATGAGTGAGCAACTTGCTTAATGAGAAAATCTCTATGTTGTTGATCTTTCTTGTTTTTTCTTCCCATTGTAGATGCAGCATGGGGTTGATCTAGATGCCATGGGTGGAACTATTGTCTTTCCCGAGGTCTGCTTTATCAGCTCCTCTGTTTGTTTTTTCTTGTTGTTCATAAACATACTTTTGCGCTACATGAATTCCTGATGTCCGTAGGAGTTTGTGTTTTGATTTCCTTGCTACATTGTGCTCAAGAATGGAGGAATGTGGTGTATGGAGGTGATGGAGGAAGTTATGAAAATGAATGGAGGGAATGATGGGATGGATGGTAAAAAAGAAGAAGGGAAAAGAATATGAATGCTTCCATATGTTTCTATAAACCATTATTAACCTGCAAAACAACAAACACAGAAAACACAGAGATGTAGATGTATTTTTTGTTTTTGTTTTTTTTTTTTTAAATAAAGTGGGCTGCCTCCATGGAGGTTTTCAACCCACATACTTCCCTTGGGCGCCTCAAAGAGGTTTTCACCCATGGATATTTATTCTCTTTTTCTTTTTTTTGAGAGCAAGTGAAGTGCCTCCATTGAGGTTTTCAACCGACAAGCTTGCATTGGGTGCCTCAGAGAGGTTTTCACCCACGGATCTTCTTCTTCTTCTTCTTCTTCTTCTTCTTCTTTTTTAAGGAGGTGTGGGAAACTATGGATTTTCCCATCACATACACCTCTCTTCTTATTGAATTTATGAACTCTACCCTTAATAAAGGCTTCTTGTAAATTTTAATTCTGTGACCTTTGTCAAGCAAGGGGATTCCTTCCTCATCTATGGTTCTGATTTGAACTGCGCCATTATCAAAAAAAAATTCCACTGTGTAAGGTCCCAACCATATTGTCATCATCTTTCCTTTAAAATATTTAAATCTTGAATCACACAACATCGCCAAATCTTCTTCTTGGAAGGTCTTTTATTTGATGTTCTTGTCATGCCAGACCTTCCTTTGCAACTGAACTACCTCAATGTGAAGAAGTGCTTTCATTCTGAACTCATCCAATCCATTTAGTTGCAACAATCTCTTTTTGGGCATTTGACAGATCTATATTTAATTCATCTATCATTTGTAAAGTATTGAATTCAAACTAAACTGAAAGTATAGCCTTCTTACCATAGACTAGTTCATAAGGAGTGAATCATGTTGTTGTCTTCTAAGTAGTGTTGTAGGCCCAAGTAGCCTCTACCAATCTATCTGCCCAATATTTTATGTTGCTTCTCACAACCTTGGTGAGGATGCTCTCTAAATCTCTGTTAGTTACTTCCACTTGGCCATTCACGTGAGGGTGATAGGCAGTAGAAGTTATATACTTACTCTTTTGCTTCCTCAAAGTATTCTCAATGAGGTGAGAGGTGAATTGTGCTCCTTGATCAGTGACTATTTCTCTGGGGTATCCAAACTTTTAAAACACATTCTCTCTAAAAAATTCTACTACTTTCTCCTTGGTTTCTACCTTCACTGCTTTTGTTCCATCCCACTTTGTCAAGTAACCAGTGCAGACTATGATATACTTATTTTTTCCAGATGTTGGATCAATAGGTCCAACAAAGTCCATGCCCCAATTTTCAAATGGCTTAAGAGCCACCTAAGGGTGCAAAGGCATCTCATCCCTTTGTGTGGGTTTCCCCATCCTTTGGCACTAGTCACACATGTTGGTGTATCTTCTGGAATCTTGGTGAAGGGTAGGCCAATAGTATCCTACCTGCAAAACTTTGTAAACAATTCTCTTTGTCGCAAAGTGGCCTCCACATGGGCTATCATTACATGCACAGAGGATATCAAAAAATTCTTCCTCCCTCAAACATATCCTTGGGATTTGATCAGGGCCCAGCATGAAAAGGTTTCCCCCAATCCATGTGAAAGGGGCGCTTTTTTTTATGATTCTGCTCCTCTCCCTGAATGAAAAATTAGGAGGGAGTCTCCAAGCAACCAAATAGTTGGATATATCAAAAAACCATGGTGAGAGTGCTGATATAAAAAATATATGCTCATCTAGTAGGTGGTCATCCACCATTCTTTCTACACCTGCAAGGAGAGCTAACCTGGACAAAAATATGCAATGGCATTCTCCTTTCCAGGTTTATAAAAAATATTCAAATCGAATCGTTGCAAAAGTAAAAGCCCTCTAATTATCCTAGCATTAACATCTTGTTTGTTCATTAAATACTTGATGGAAGCATGGTCAGTGTGAAAAAAGGTCTGATATATAGTTACCTAATTCTTGAATTTGTTCAAAGAATGGACAATGGATAACATCTCCTTCTCAGTAACAGTATAATTTAGTTCAGCCTTGGACAAGTTCTTGCTGATGAAATAAATGGAATAAGGGATTTTGTCCTCTAAATTTCCTAATGATACCCCTACAACTTTGTCAGATGGATCCATGTGGATGTGGAAAGGCAAAGCCCAATTTGGACTGCAGAGGATGGGGGCAGTAATCAAATTTTCCTTAATGAGCTCGAAAGCCTCTTGACAAGGACCATATCAAATAAACTCAGAATCTTTGGCCAATAACCCAAATAATGGTGAAGCCATCATGTTGAAGTCTTTGATGAACCTTCTATAGCAACGAGCTAAGCCTAAGAAACTCTTGACATATTTATCCTTTTGAGGAGCAGTTACCCTTTTTATGATAGTGATTTTGTTCGGGTATACCTGTATTCCTGCTTGGGATATGGAGTGTCCTAATACAACCCCTGATTTCTTTAGGAATTCACACTTTTCTGGGCTCAAGGAGATATGCATCTCAATGCACCTTCTTAGTACTTTACCCAAATTTGAGAGATATTCCTGGGAGTCATCCCCATATGGTGTGAAATCATCCATGTAGATTTCGACAGATTCATGGACTAACTCAGAAAATATGCTCACGACAACTCTTTAGAAGGTAGTTGGGGCATTGCACCACCCAAAGGGTAGGACTCTATAAGTGAAGGTACCCCAAGGGCAGGTGAAAATAGTCTTATCCTAGTCTTCAAGGCTGATTTGAATCTGATTGTACCCACTGAACCCATCTAAGAAGGAAACTAAATTCAACCCCGCAAGGCCATCCAGAACTTGGTCTATAAAGGGAAAAGGGAAATGGTATTTCTTGGTGGCTTTGTTAAGTTCTCGATAGTCAACACAAATTTTCCATTTCCCATTCTTCTTTGGGACTAGAACAACAGGTGATACCCACTCACTATTGGATATAGGATATATGAACCCTATATCCAATAGTTTCTGCAACTCATCTTTGACTATGCCCTCAGATCCGGGTTCATCCTTCTTTGGGCTTGTCTCATAGGTTTGCATACTTCTTTGATGTAAATATGATGTTTTCACACTAAAGGATGCACCCCTTTCATGTCTTTGTAATCCCAAGAAAATGCATCTAGATTCTCTTTAAAAAGTTGGCATAGCTTCTTCTCTTATTCATTCAAGAGGTTTGGGTTGATTTTTAGAGATTTGGATGGGCCAAACTCAATAGCTTTGGTGGATTCAGAGGTTGGCTCAATTGAGTGCACTTCCATCCAAGGTTGGCTTTCAGACTCTTTGACTAAGGTTTCGAGAGGAATGCTAGTGGAGGACTGGTTTTGAAAGGCATGGTCGATGACTTCATCTTCATCAAGATGCCCCCCTCTAAGAATAGTATCTATGGTACACATATGGGAAACATTATATAACTCATCTTCTTCATCCTCTAATCATATAGGGAGATCATGATCAATGGAATGTTGGGCTGGAGGATATAACACTAGCTGTTTAGACAAAGGCCCATTTTTTATAGTCATGTTTCCGGCCCAACAACTAATATAAGCATCTGCAATGGCTAACCAAGGTCTCCTTAAGATGAGAGGATAACCATTCAACTTATTTTTTGTTTGCAGGACCAGGAAATCTGTAGGATAATCACAAGAGTCAATTTTAACCATAACATCCTCAACAATTCCTTCTGGAGTTATTTTAGACCGAACTTCAAGTTGCAAAACTGTTGTGGTTTTCCTCAAAGTCTCTTGGAGATTAAGTTTCAACATATTTTCCTTGGTCATGACATTGATGGCAACCACTAGATCAATCAGAGTATTGGGAACTATGACACCATCTATATGCACATCAATAACTAGACTACCAGGGTCCAGGTACTTTGAAAATATCACCCTCCCCAGCATTAGGTCAGATAGTTGTCCTACCACATTGATGGTGGGGGTATCTCTCTTCCTTCTCCTAGGTTTCTTCAAGAAATTTTCTTTGATGAGACTATTGTAGAGAGGGACATCATTAATTTCCTTGAGAAGTGGTATATTTACACACAAATTTTCCAATTCTCCCAAGAGTTTAGTCTCCTCTAGGGTGTGATGCCTAGGGTGGATCAAGCGCTTAGGAAAATGAGGTTTTTATATCTGAGTGTTGCCTTCTTCCTTTTCCTCCTCAACCTCTACAGGTGGAGATGGAAGATGGTTGTTTGGGAGTATTCTTCCTAACCTGAGATTAACCTCATGTATCTCCACAACATAAGTTGGATAGGATGTTTCTCCAATGGGAGACTGTTGTGCATGTTTGTTGTTTGGGTTTGGATTAGGTTGTGCAGGTATAGGTAGCCTAGGTGGAGAAACATGAATAAGCTAAGGTTGAGGTTGGGGTAGAGACATTAGAGCAGGTGGTTTATTATGTTGAGGCCTCCACTCTTGGGACAGATTGTTCCACTGAGGTTGTTGTGGAACATATTGTTGGAATGGTTGGTTTACCGGCTGAGGATGGTATGAACGGTTCTAAAGCCAAATAGGAGATGCAGACTGGGATGGAGGAGTGGGGGTGTATGAAGGTTGCATGGGTGCAATATTATTGTTGTGATAGTAAGAGTAAGGTGCACCTTGCATACCTTGTTGATATGGTGGAGGGCCTTGAGGCCTTCTCTGGTTGATGAAACAGAGTTGCTCTGGCATTGCTTCCCCACCTTGATATATAGCCTTAAGTCCAGGTAAGGAGGGACACTTTTCTGTGGCATGATTCTCCTCACAGAATAAGAAAACTTCTATGAAATTTAGTGGACATTCATTTCTTAGATGCTTCCGGGTATATCTAGGAAAAAATATGGCCAAGGCTCTCTCTTCTTCCTCTTTCTTCCTTTTTACCTACATTGTGCCCATTTGCAAAGTAAGGGTGTGCATAATGTCACTCTTGAAGTCCTCCAACATATTCCCAATCTCATGTTTTATGGAGGTGGAAGAGGAAGAGGTATTGGATGTACTTTGGCTAGCTCTGCCCTTCTTCCTAAATGCCCTAGAATGGTTCCGAAAGACAGTTTTCATTGTTTCATAGGGTTTTTGGTATATATCTCCTCCTGATAGAATATTCAGGGTTTCTATCATATCTTCTTTGATCCCTTGAAGAAGTAAAATTTTAAGTGAGTCAGGATCAAGAGTACAATTGGCTCTCTTATATTTCAATTGAAACCTCTCTTCATAATCCTCTAAGGATTCATCCGGCCCTTGATTCATCCTAAAGATCTCATCCTTAGTTTCCTTGGACCTACAATAGTCTTTGTATTTACTGTTGAAGGTCTCTTCCATCTGTGCCCGCGTAATGATGTTATCCTGAGGTACACCCATGAACCAGCAAGGCTGCATCCTTAAGGGTGGATGGGAATAATTTTTGGTGTCCAAGTTTGAATGATTATTCAAACCCTTTCCCACATTAATTATCAATACAGGTGCATTTGGTTATTGCAAGGCTAATGCGCACAGTATGTGCAGATGACAATAGCATAGTTCTATATTAATCGTGGATTCGATAATTTAAACAAAGCAACAATAATTGCAACAGAAAATAAAGAAATGGCAGAAATAAATCGTAAATCTTACAATGAATTCATAGCAATAAGAGTATCAACAAATACATCTACTGTCACAGCAACTGCAAATTATACAAAACATGAAATAGAAATAACAACGCACAAGAAATACGCAGCACCTGATCGGAGAGTGGGCCCAGCTTTTTGATCAGGGCTGCAAAAATCTCATAGCTTACAAATGGAACAACAAAACACTGTGCATTCAATTAATCGAACGTGCTTTTGTTACAAATCTGTGTCTTCTTGCTTAACCCTCTCTGCCTTCTCCTATGTGTTCTATCCTCCCCTCTCTTTGATTTGTGTCCTTTTAAATATAAAAACAACAAAGGGGAAATAAACTGATTACAAAATCTCAATAATCAAGATGAGATTTGAAGGATCTTTCCATCATGATTCAACTGGCACAAGTCAAATCTAGAAATTTTGGAAAATGGCCACAACAGAAAATATGCAAATATGTCCTTTGAAGAACCCTGTGTTTCTCTCAATCAAGACTCAATTTTGGAAAAATAATCATTGTAAAACTAATTTGGTCCGTTCTGCACAAAAACCATGTTTCAGATTTTCAATATTCGTCTTCGTTTCACCGAAACGTTCAATGCAAAACTGTCTCTTGTTATTCCAACGAATTTCTGAGTTGGAATATTTAATTAATATTTGAAGATCAAATCTGCAATCTGGAAGAGATCTTGGAGGACAAAATAGTGAGTTCTATTATAAAAAATTCATTAATAAACCATCATTGGAAAAATCATGCATAATAATCATTAATTTATTAAAATAAAGGAGAACAAGTATTATTTATCCAAAAGAGCATAAATAATTATGAAATGGAATTATATAATAGATTATGATAAATAATGTGATAAAATAACATTATAAATAGCTAAAATAGATGTTAAGAAGTGATAATAATAATACAAATTAGTGGCCCAACATCTCCCCCAAAATTAACATGTTGCATGTCCTCGTGCAACCCAATGCCTCTGTATTAACCAAGTTGTAATACAATAATCAAAATGCTCACCCCAGCACATGATATTGATGGAAGAGAAGATTTTTTCCTCAAATGCTTCCTTAAAACAATTTTCATGTATACTTTCAACCGTATGTATATAAATTTGCAACAAAATATGATACAAGTAAATACAAAATTCACTACAAACCAGATTTTGCTGAAATTTTGTAAGAAAATTTATACCATATCAAAGCTTCTCCAATCCGAAAATAAAATCAATGAAATGAATGGATTTCAATATATCATCAAAATGGTTTTAGGTAATAATGCATGATTTTTTGTCATTTACAAGTTGGCTTAGCTTGAAAATTTTTGGGTTTAATGATACCTCTTTGTTATCCAAAAATCACAAGAATCGAGTTGACAGATTTAAGGAAATACAAAAAATGAGGAAGAAATGAGAAATCATTCATCATGCATAGCAACCCTTCCCCCAAACTGAAGAATTAGCATGCCCTCATGCTACACTAGAAAACAAACTGGGGTGGTTTCTACAATCATGGCTAAAATCTTTGTTTGGTGTATAACAACGTGGAATCAGGGAGATTTTGAGAATGAATAATGAGATCAATGGATGATAAATAATATTAATGGCATGTTCATGATAATGAAAGTAGCAATCCCACAAACTAAAATATTTTGTCTCTGAAAAATGGGAAGTGGTAAAGAAAGGGAAATAATGGCTGAAAAAGATGAGTGAATAATGCTCAATGGTTTTTCGTGACATTCTCCTAAAATTTTAATAAATCAAAACCTTATGCTATTTTACCTCAAGTTTTTTTGAAGCTGATGAAGGCTGAGTTGATGCTGAAAGTGATGCAGAAGGTGGAAGCCATGCATGCTGAAAGTAATCAGAAAGTGTAGCAGGGTTTCCTTCTGCCGAACTAATTAGTTTCCCTGTCATATATAAAACATCTCATGAGTATCCTTAATCAGTAATTCATCATCTCAATTACCCCATTACATATAAAAGTGACATAATCATATTGTGAATGACATGGGATAATAATGGATAAAAAGGGAAAAGATGCATTCCCTATACCCATAAGCTTTGGTTGTCATGAGCATAGAAATTATGAGAATTAGTTATCTCATTCTTTGCTTCTCACGGTCTGTCCAATTACATGGGATTGAAAATCAAAATCAGGCCTCTTAGTGGTGTTGTTAAGATATGAATAAATGGTGATTGATTGGGCAAGAAACTATCTTTGGTTAAATGTATGATACTTGTGGAATAAAGGAATTATAGATTAGATGATACAAAATGTCAAATATCAAATATCCTAGAAGTTTCATCCCTGACATGTAAAGTAAATATTTATAACTCAATAATATATATAAACCATAACCACCATCATCTAAGAACTCATTAAATATTACCCCATGAACAATGAGTTCTGGAAAACCTTGTATATGAAACATTCAGCTTTATCGGAAATTAACTTTGAGAAAACAAGGTAACCAAGTAGATTATAGTATTAAATTAACTTTTATACCATAGGCATAGCCACTGCAACCAGCGGGCATCCATAGCCTCGACAAGGATGTCTTTTGAACCCATTGAGATGCTAGTATCCCATCTATTAGAAATAATTACATAGTTGCAAAAATCCTTTCAATTTACTTCAGAAGATCATTGTTCTAGCGTGGTATCAAGTTAATAACAATTCCATTCATGGGAGCTAACAAAATTGAAAAATTCGGCTCATGATGAGACTTCTTGTCCTTCAGTTTTATGACCGAAGGCCATTACCATGGCTTGGTGACCAGCAGTGGTAATGTCACTTTATTAGGACGTATGATCATGGTAGGTCGGCTCATGATGAGACCTCCTATCCTCCAGTTGACCATTTATGTTTAAAATTCAACTATAGTTTTTGTTAATTAATAACATATTACTTAATAGATGGGTTGGCAGATCATCTCCTTAAGAGCTAGGGATGGTGTAAAAAGTTGTGTAGTAACTATTGTCAACTTTGATAGTTTTTCTTCTCAAAGACTAATAACCTTAAAATGACTTCTAATAAATATATTTTTCATTGTTGAGATTGGGGTTGAGGAACAGTTCATTAGATAATGGTGAAAAGATTTAAATACAATTTTGTGGTCATCACCATAAATTTTACAAGATCGGGGATTTGACCAATTAGGAAAGTTGAAAGTTGACATGACGAAATCGTCTTTGCATAATTATTCCTTAAAAATAATATTATTTTTATAGATGAACAAAGATAAATTGACTACCCAACCATTATGTCAAAAAGGGCCTAGACCATTAAAAGTATTTCCCATTCACCGAAGAGAAAAACAAATCAGAAAGACCTACATATGTTGAATTCAATGTGAAAATTGGCTAACAACAATAGTTGTGATTGAGGTAACAACAACCATGACTTAGGTAATAACATGGAAAGGGGAAAAATAACGATGTTAGGAAGGTGACATGAAGGAGTATTAGTCACTTTACAAAATAATGAGGAATTAAGATTGAATCATTCCTGAGAAGACTTACCATAA
This sequence comes from Pinus albicaulis, assembly GCA_034641835.2. Taxonomy (NCBI): domain Eukaryota; kingdom Viridiplantae; phylum Streptophyta; class Pinopsida; order Pinales; family Pinaceae; genus Pinus; species Pinus albicaulis. The sequence continues at coordinate 167,523 of JAXQQM020060730.1, read as the reverse complement.
TAATCATCCTTTAAATACGAGACCCCCCCAAGCCAAGTAAAGTATGTCTACCATCAGTCATAGTTGATCATATCATAATTAAAATACCAAATAAATCCATAGAGTCGGTCGAGGACGTACCTGGCGACTTACCTTGGCAGAGTAAAAACACTAGAGGAGTAATAGCACCAAGTACTTAGAAAAACATCACCAAAGGAGTAACAGCATCAGAGGAGTAACAACACCAGACACTTAGAAAATTTTAGAAGGAGTAACAACATCCAACAATTAGAAAAAAAAATTGGAGTAACAGCAGTGACGGATTCATAGTGCCGACGGAGTAACAGAAATGACGAATTCACAGCACTGACGGACTAACAACAATGAAAGATTCACAACACTAACGGAGTAACAGCTATGACGGAGTCACAACACTGGTGGAGTACCAGCAGTGACAGATTCACAGCACCGATGGAGTAACAACATCCGGAGTAACATCAGTGCGAGTAATAGCATCCAGAGTAACAACAGTGCAAGTAACAACATCCGAAGTAATAGAAGTGCGAGTAACAACGTCCGGAGTAAGAGCGGTGCGAGTAACAACGTCCGGAGTAAGAGCGGTGCGAGTAACAGCAGTGAGAGTAACAACATCCAGAGTAACAACAGTGTGAGTAACAGCATCCGGAGTAATATCAGTGCGAGTAACAGCATCCAGAGTAATAGTAGTGCGAGTAACAGCATCTGGAGTAACAGCAGTGCGAGTAACATCATCCGGAGTAACAACAGTGTGAGTAACAACATCCAGAGTAACAGTAGTGTGAGTAACAACATCCGTAGTAACAACAATGTGAGTAATAGCATCTGGAGTAACAACAGTGCGAGTAAAAGCATCCGGAGTAACAGCAGTGCGAGTAACAGCAGCGCAAGTAACAACATCCAGAGTAATAATAGTGCGAGTAACAACATCCGGAGTAACAACAGTGCGAGTAGTAGCATCCGAAGTAACAACATCATGGAGTAGCAGCATCCAAGGAGTAACAACATCACGGAGTAGCAGCATCTGAGGAGTAACAACATCCTAAGTAGCAGCATCCGGAGTAACAACAACCAAGGAGTAACAACATCAAGGAGTAACAACATCGTGGAGTAGCAGCATCCAAGGAGTAATAACATCCTGAGTAGCAGCATTCGGATTAATAGCATTACGGAGTAGCAGCATCAGTGGAGTAACAACATCTTGAGTAGCAGCATTTGGAGTAACAACAACCAAGGAGTAACAACATTACGGAGTACCAGCATCCAAGGAGTAGCATCATCACGAGTAGAAGTATCTGGAGTAATAGCATCACAAAACTTAAGAACCCGCTCCTTTTATTTTGCATAAGAGAAATAAGAAAATAAATGACTCTTTATTGAATATCAATAAATAAATAAATAACTTTAGTTACTATGATTATGATTTTTGTTGCAGCAATATTGTTTGTGAATGGTGAATAAATGGAATTATGTTTTTTTTTTTTTAATGACTTGGATCTTCAAATAGAAATCAATTCCCCATTTCTCATGTTATAAATCCATTAATTGATGAAAATTATTCATGTTTTTTCTGTTTGTTAGGAAACGTCTCTGAAATGTTTTTATTCATTATCATTGCCTTCAAGAATCACTTGTTCATAAATTGACCTCATTTATTCTCCTTGGACCTGCAAAAAACAAGTGTCTACCTGCAATAAAAAAAGAAATCATGGAAGAAGAGAGGTGATTGGGCTTTCCTAATCCAATAAATATGAAAAAAATAAAAAATAAATACATAGTTACTCTATAAAACAAATCCATGGGAAAAAAAAAGAAAGTAAAATTAGTTTATTACCTCCGGGAGAATGATGGCCAACCATGCTAACCAGTAGTGTTTCAATGATAACTTCTTTGTTTTTCATCCGATTTGAGAGATTCAAAAGCCAAATGAAAGTGATATCAGAGAGATGTCTCTAATAGAAACATGTCTTAAAAATTCTATGTAATCGTATGTTAAATTTTCTTAGAACAACCTGCCTAATAGAGTCATTTTCGATTTTCCAGCTCAGACCAATAGTTGATATTTTAAGCATAAAATTTTCATTTGATGATTGATTGAACTAATTCAAATTGGAGATTAAAGTATATTTATTTATATATCTTTGATAGAAATAGGTTTTGAAGGCAATAATAATTGGTGGGTCAAATATGCTAGTGAACAGCCAGGAAAACATAGTTTCAAGAGTGTTAATTTACGATAAGCAGTCAATATTGTGGTCAAAAATTCCTCATACGATATCGAAATAAATTCAAATTGTGTTGTAAACTAGATTTACAGGGGAATATACAATAGAAGCAAGTTTCCAAAATATAGTCATTTAAGCCTTCAAAAATGGACTGTCCCAACTCTGTTCCTTAGTTACCGACTAGACATCCTGTCATTGTTTTGGTCATAACTTTTTTCACTTCAACTCAAAATTGAGTGATTCAAATTGGGTTAGAAAGTAGACATGAAGGGCTATATAGGATAGAAACAAGTCTTGAAAATATGCCCATTTTGTCCCTCAAAACATGACTGTCCTAACTCTTTTTCTAGAATTTTCATCAAGCCCGCAAGCCATAAGATATGATAGTTAAGAAAATTTTCCAAGAATGTGATCATAATGAACATGAAGGTTTGTAGGAATTTTATTTTCAGTATAATGCATCTACATACATAAATAAATTTTAGTAGCCTGGATGCGGGTGATTGTTAATGGTTTGATGATGGCGGGCCTCGATGGCGACATTTGGCCAGGGCACCTGCCTGCACCTGATCACAGCACCTCTACCTTAAAGGCCCTTGAGGTAACGCTTTCTGCACTCCACATTCGCTCGCTCAACATTTACTCTGCCTACTCGATGCATTCAATGGAGACACGTCCCCATGTTCCTCATTCCTTTGCCTTAGCCTTCAATCTGCCTCGGCTTCTAAGCCCTAGTCCGCTGCTTCAATTATGTCTCTGTTTTGTCTCCCAGTCCACCAAAGTAGCAGGCACTCCATCTCCTCATAGTGAAGCTGTTCCTTCGGCTCTTCATAGCTTCCATTCTCCATCTTTGCCAGTCATCACCACTCATAATTCATCTCAACTCTTTGCTCATCCCTCTTCATCCACCCGCTTTGCTTCCGTCTCATCTGAATCTGCGTCTATGTCTCCTAGCTCAAACTCTTGGCACTCTCTCTCCACCTTCAACAAGCAAAGAATGTCACGTCGGCACCATATGAGGTGCATAAGGGGTGGAAGTGGAAGGGGGGGTGGTGGAAGTGGTGGCAGTGGCTCTCGTCCGCCCCATTTTGTCCATGACGACTACACCTACCAGCCTTTGGCCAGCAATGAAGCTCGCTTCCTCTTCAACAACACCATGGATAAGTCACGAGTCACATCGACAATTTCGATATTTTTTTAGGAGGAGCAGTCTGGTGACTTCGCCTCTGGTTCCAGAAAACGCGGAAGGAAGTTTACCATTTCTGTTATGCCTCCTTTGGTTACCAGAAAATATGTAGCTCTCCCAATTAAATCTTTCTCGCAGACTTCTAGCAACGCAGGCACATGTAGCGGCAGCTCAGCGCACATGGATAAGGATTTGAAGAATACAAGCTCTCCCTCCTCTTCTGAGAACTCAGCCCAACATTCCAAAAAAGATGAGGACGACATGGAGGATGACTACAGCTGACCAATTGTGGAATAGATTCCTCCCCACATTGACAGCTAGCCTGATGACAGGTCTTCTTCCTCTTTTTTTGGGATTTTTGTCAATGAATTGCTGCAAGTTAGGACACGTTGAATATATTAATATTGGTAGTAACAGTTTCTTCTACAAATTCAATTTTTTGGGACACTTTCTGTATGTTGGTTTCCCATTTAAAGGCAGCACTTTTTGGGTCGGTTTCTTGGTTCTAGGCGGCCTATACTATGTTTTCTTTATTATGCTTCCCTTCAGAGTTGGATATTTTTGCAACCCTGGAGGTGAATCTCGCTCTGTATATTATGTTCCATATTAATAGATTAAACCAACATAGAAAAAAAAAAAAATGAATATTGATCACCGATGTTAATTTTCACAGCGTGTTGCAACAAAAACAACTATTTTTACATCTAAAGAAATTTATTTATTTATGTATTTATTCATTCTATATTCCACACTACACTACTCTACTTTGAAAAATAAAATATACTTACATATAAGAGTACTTCTAGTGAAGCCATTTTCGCAATAATGCATAAAGTATGCACACATCCATATTTGAAAATTGTATGTTGATAAATACATGGGTATGAGAGACCAACTTCCCTGTTAAGGATGGTGTCAAGAGTTGCTAAAGTGTAGAGTGATGTTGCAAGCAAACAATAGTGTGAAACCAACCTTCAATATAGTCTTGATTTCCCATATTTGTCGCATCCTGAAGTTTCGTGACTGAGTTCCACATTGTGTTGATGTTTTCTTCCTTGACCTCATCCTATGCCTTTTTGTTTAGATCTCTGTTCATGGAAGCAAATGAAGGAAAAAAAAAGTCAATCAATTCTTAAAGCTCAGGACCTGGAGTAGGGTGAAGTTTCCCTCGCCGAGATGAGAGATTGGGTGTTTAAAGAGAAAAAAAGAAATCAAGAAAGAAAATCAAGAAATCTTAAGCTCGGGACCTGGATTAGGATAGCATTTCCCTCCCCAGGACGAGATATTAGGCCCTAAGAAATCAGCAGAAGTAAAAGAAAAGAAAAATCGCTTAGGACCTAGAGCAGGGTAGCTTTTCCATCCCCAGAACGAGAGATCAGTTCCTAAGAAATCAATCATAAAAGAAGAAAAATAGAACAACTATGCTCAGGACCTAGATCAGGGCAACATTTTCCTCCATAGGACGAGAGATTGGTTCCAAATAAATCAATCAAGAAGAAAAATAGAATAACTACACTCAAGACCTAGAGCAAGGTATAATTTCCCTCCTTAGGACGAGAGATTGATCCTTAGATCAATATGTATCGTGTTCTTGCACCTTTTTTAGCCTCCCCGACAATGGCGCCAAAATGTTGGTGTCCAAGTGTGAATGAATATTCAAACCCTTTCCCACATTAATTATCAATCCAAGTGTGTTTGGTTATTGCAAGGCTAATGCACACAGTATATGCATATGACAATATCATAATTCTATATTAATCGTGGATTCGATAATTTAAACAAAGAAACAATCATTGTAACAGTAAATAAACAAATGGGAGAAATAAATTGTAAAGCTTACAATGATTTCATAGCAATAAGAGTATCAGCAAATACATCTAATGTCACAGCAATTGCAAATTATACAAAACATGAAATAGAAATAATAACACACAGGAAATACGCAACACCTGATTGGAGAGTGGGCCCAACTCTCTGATCAGGGCTGCGAAAAACTTACAACTTACAAATGGAATAGCAAAACACTTTGCATTCAATTAATCGAACATGTTTTTGTTACAAATCTGTCTCTTCTTTCTTAACCCTCTATGCCTTCTCCTTCTATCCTCCCCTCTCTTGGATTTTTTCCCTTTCAAACATACAAACAATAAAGGGGAAATAAACTGATTACAAAATCTCAATAAGCAAGATGAGATCTGAAATATTTTTCCATCATGATTTAGCTGGCACAAGTTGAATCTAGCAATTACAATTGGGGCAATTTTAGAAAATGGCCACAACAGAAAATCTGCAAATATGTCCTTTGAAGAACCCTACGTTTCTCTCAATCAAGACCGAATTTTGGAAAAATGCTCATCGAATAACTAATTTGGTCCATTTTTCACAAAACCCATGTTTCATATTTTCAAGATTATTCTTCGTTTTCCCAAAACGTTCAACACAAAACTGTCTCTTTTTATTCCAATGAATTTGTGAGTTGGAATATTTAATTAATAGCTGAAGATCAAATATGCAATCTGGAAGAGATATTGGAGGCTAAAATAGTGAGTTATCTTATAATGAATTCATTAATAAAGCATCATTGGAAAAATCATGCATAATAATCATTAATTTATTAAAATAAAGGAGAACAAGTATTATTTATCCAAAAGAGCATGAATAATTATGAAATGGAGTTACATAATAAATTATGATAAATAATGTGATAAAAGAACATTAAAAATAACTTAAATGGATTTTAAGAAGTGATAGTAATAATACAAATTAGTGGCCCAACAATAGCTTCAATTTATGATCATCAGAAGCGTAGTCGTAATTCCTACAAACAACAAAAAATTCAAAGTTCATGAATGTGTCAGGATCCTCAGAGGTAATTCCATGGAAGTGTGGAAGAGCTGAGGGGATAATGTTTTTCCTCTTACTTTCCCCATCTGCCTCTCTTATGGGAAAGGCTCTCTGGATCCCAGTCATAGTTAATATAGGTGAAACAGGTCCCTTAGTTGGACAAATTTCTTCTTCTTCTTCCCCAATAGGTTCCTCAGAGTATTTAGAAGGCTCTCCTATAGGAATTTCAATCTCACTTCCATCGAAGAAGAGTGAAGGGTGGCTACGAGTTGATGTGGGGGTTTTAGGTAAGATTTTCCTTTTAGTATGCCTACTCCTACAAGGCATGAAAATCAGATCTTTTTGTATTTTTTCAATATTTCTGAAATGACATGAAAACAAAACAAAACAAAAAATAATGCTAAAACAAAACCAAAACAACTACTAGACACATCCCTGACAACGACACCAAAGAGTGGTGAGCCTTGGTATTAAACCAAGAGTGTTGCAACTCCCATGGGCTGCCCTACTTTAATTTATCATTACGGGGTTTGTACAAACTTGGAGGTGACAGTGCTACATACACAACAGATGCATTATGTTCATGTCATCCTCTTCTGCTTTACAAATGGGTGCTATTTCTTAAACTATGATACAAACTGAAAAGTAAATTGCTGGAAGGAAATGACAGAAAGGAAAATAACTTAATTTACAGAAAGGAAATGATGGAAAAGAAACTAATTTAATGTGCAGAAAGGAAATGACAGAAAGGGAACTAACTTAATATGCAAAAGGAAATGACTGAAGAGAAACTAAACTAAGTTTCACCTATCTAGGCCAATCAGCTAAGCACACCCTACTTATCCTTTGATCTATTTACCATGCTATCATCCTTCTAACCATGCAAATATTCATGATAAACTAAAATTGACAAAGTGTGCCTTGGAGTTTGGAGGAAAATAGGCTAAAGGTGCTAATGGAGGTCTCAACACATGAAACAAGGATTAGAGGTGGAAAGAGAGGGTTCAAACCTTATTAAATATTTATTATGGAAGAAAAATTCTTTGGAGTGGAATGAATTAAAAAGTGTGATGGCAGAGTTGCGATTGAGGGTTGGTAATCCGATATGTGATATGCGATATCACAATCGCCATATCGCAAAGCTAGAGGGGTAGCGTAAGTGTTGTTCTAGAGCGGAAGAAAATTGCGAAATTCAATGGGATAATGTGGCTGTGGGACCGATGGCAGAGCGCGATATCAATATCACAATCGGAGTTGGGAATGGAACATGTTGCAAGAACCAAGTAAAATATGCGATTTGCGATGTACGATGCAGCGAGGTATGGAGAGTTATTGCAAATCAGCATTTGGAGTGGTAAGTCTTAAAAAAAAAAGGAAAAAGGTTGCGAAGTGAGATTTGCGAAAAGGCCAAAGGTTGTGATCAGTCGAATGGTGTAGTGGTGGGACCGCTGGTAGAGCGTGATACTAATATCACAATCGACAGACAGGAGCGGTAAGCATTAAAAGGAAAAATGAAAAAGATGCAAAGTGTGATTTGCGAAAAGGCTGAAGGTTGCGATGAGTCAGATGACGTTGCAGTGGGACTAGTGGCGGAATGTGATGACAATATCGCAATCGACACACAAGAGTGGTAAGTCTTAAAAGGAAAAAGGAAAAATGTGCGAAGTGCAAATTGCGAAAAGGTGAAGTACAGTAGTAGGAATTTCGATGAGCAAGGGCAAAGGTCAAGTTCCAATGGTTTTTAATTGTTTTGCGTTAAAACGGGTAAGGCAACTGTGACTAACAAAAACAAAGGAATAAGGTGGGGTGAATGGTATAAGAATTTTTATGAATAAGAACATGGGTACGATAGTGAGAATAAGCAGGAATAATCATAAATGGAGGGCATAACAATATTATGCATATTATGAATACAAAGATTGACAATAAAGCAGTGAGGCACCATGGAGCTGCTATGGGGTTTTAACAATAATTCCTGCATTCAACCTGCTAACTTATGCGCAAAGGAACAGACAAATGCGTAAAAATGTAGTGCAAAGGAAGACTAAAAAATGGTAATGCAAGTCTAGTTTTAATCTCAAAAACAGTGAACATAAATCAGTAGTTGGGTTTATGGGAAGGTTCACCCTCCTCGAGCTCTATTGACAGAGATGAGAAGGGGGTCTTGATCCAAAACAAAATTGGTTATTGTCCTCTCTTCTATTACTCACGAGCAAATGAAACCTATAGCATCACACTGAAAGAAAAACTAAAGAGCAACTTGAAACATAAACGAAATGATCAGAAGCAGAATTAATGAAATGACAGAAAGCAGATAACAAATACAACAGAGAGGTTGAGGCACGTGGATTGGGCCCTAACCCACAAGCCTAGCTCTCTGAAACTTAAATTAGTAAAATGAAATCATTCTGCTCATTTCATAAAATAATAGCCTCATACATTTCTGAAAGTTTGATCACTAAGTAAAATAATAAAAGGCTCAATAGCTTGCAACAAAGTTCTGACCCTTCCTAGGTCTAGCTTTTCTCTATTTATTCTATAGGGAAACTACAAAAAACTCCCTAGAAAATAGTGATTGAGTCCACCTGACTCCAAGTAAACAAATATTGAGTGCACTCCTCTCTGAGTTTCTTGGCTACCTCTGGAACTCGAATTGCTAGAGAGAATACTTGGAAATCCTTTGGCTGCCTTGGGAATTCAAATTCTTAGAGAGAATCTTTGGGATCCTTTGGCTGCCTTTGAGAGTTAAGGAGGGTGGTAAATCCTCCTATATTTTGTCCTTATTGTCTCCTCCAAGTCTTGATGATAAAATCCTTATAAAAATGCTAATAATTCATGACTTTATGCAGTCAACCTCCTATTCTATGTCAGACTTAATCACCACCTATAGTAGCATCATAAAACCAAATAATAATAAAAATGCAAGAAAAAGAGATCTAAGAAGGAAAAAAGGTGACCATTAACCCCTCCAATTATGTCTAATGATGGAGCTCATCAATCACCTCCCACGAGGAATGTCCTGAATCCATGTTGCAAACTATATATGTAAATAATCCTACTCCTGGAAACTCCTCATCAGTGGTTTCCCTAAAAGGGTCGGCTAGTTGTTGCACAACCACCTTCGATTTCCCCTTAGCACTATTCATTTCTTCTTGGTGGTGGAAGCTTACTTTGTAAGTGGAGGGAATTGGATTCTATGGGTTCATGAAGGTCCTTAGTCTAGTTCACAGTCAATCAGAGGTAGCTCTAAACAGATGGAGCAACTATACATGGAACAAATTGAAATAGACAAGTTTAAATTGTAACGGTCGTCTTGCAGGGTGAAATAGTCATTTTTTGGTGGTTTTTAGGTCGAACAAGGAAGAGATGGCATGGGGTAGACATGTGGCAGGATTGGATTGGGTGGAGAGAAAGAATGGAGGGCTATGCATCAAACAGTCTCGCACTCTTCTGCCACACTTGAATAATAGTGGTCCTGGTTGTTGACATGGTCACAACGTTAACCTGATAGGTGGAGGGTCCATTTTATCTCCTCTGGTGGGGTTCCTCGGAGGACTTGGAGGAAAATTTTGACCCCCTAGGATTAATCACATCTTTCAATTCAGCGATAAAATTTATTGAATCTGACTTTTCAGGGCAAGCGTTGGCTTAGCAAACACACGTGTTTAGACATCAGAGCTTATTTTGGGTGAGTTTTCTTCTAGATTCATGGGGATCCACGTTCTAGGTGGCTAAAATTTACCCATTTACATTTGGAAAGTGGTGGAAGGCCCACTGACACCTAATGGCTCCTATGCACCAAAAAATAATTTTTCCTAGGAATTCCGCTCCGTCGAGTTGGAACCTGGATGCCTTGGTGTCCTGGTCCCCTACTTACTTTGGAATTGAATTATAAATTCATGGGATTCCGAGACTCATATTTCTATTACACTATTCCCTAACCCCCACAACCTCAGTGCTCCTTTGTGAATTAGAAAATAGTTTAGCATTTCGAACCTCCTCGGTATGCTTCCGAGATGACATCATGTTGATTTAAATCAAGACACATTTCAGCCCACGATTGGTCCAACTGTCATCCATATATAGCTCCTTTGGGTACCTGAAAACTCCAAAAATTATTTCCAAGTGTACAGCTCACAATGGGCGATTGCTGACGTTAGTTATGACCAATGATCTATTGCCACCTATTTTGTCAAAGGAGAGAGGAAGGGTCCTTTATCATTTGTTTTGTGATTTATTTCTTCATAAATGTTTCAATCCCGACTCTTTCAAAAATTCATTTAGCAAAAGGTTACGAGGTTCCGAGATTTTGGGATTCAGGCCTATGATTTATGTTACAAGGTTTCATTAGTAGGCAACCTTAACTCTAAGAGTTGATGAATCCCTAGTCCCCAGGTCCCCAGGGAATTTTGGAATTGATTTTCCAATGACTTACGGGATTTCAGGATCGTGGGGTTTCCGGTATTTTGACCTTTATGAGCCCAAATTTGACTGCCTCTATATTCTGATGTAGGAGGCCATTGGTAGACTTATTTATACAATTGGAAATATATTTCAAAGTAGTTTCTGATTAAGTGGGTCTGATGTGGTATTTGAGCTCATCTACAGCTCTGCAAATAATTCCAAACTCTAATATCCTTTGCACCTTGACCCTTCTGCTATATGAAGAATAAAAGAAGGAAGGGGAGGGTACAAAAGTATTCCTGCCGGAAATACACATGGGTTTGTCCTTCATTTTTTTAGCTGAATTTAATAAGACATTCAACTCCATTAACACCACTCAATTAGCGCATGAGTGGTATTTCAAAAAATCAACTCCAAAATAAATCTCACTCCTTAAGAAATGGAATCTATGTCCCTTTCTCAACCAGTTTAAAATTTTTAAATTACATAATTACAATGTAATTATTTACAATTATTACAATGGAAATCAACCCATATGGGATGTCACAAAGGGCCTTGAGATCTGGTGGAATTTCCTTTTCAAGCCACAGATCCTCAAGGCTCCTTTCTAGTATCTTAATTAGAACTACAAGTGGCATGATATTTCAACCATTTCAAATTTTAGGTGTCTTATTCATTTAATTTCCTCTTGGTGGTATCTGTGGTTGATTTCTTGGCCACATAATAGATATTATTTTGAAGAGGAATGGAATTAATTCATTTATCCCATGATATCCCTCAAATATTGAATTTTTGTCCTCTTGAGGCTTTGGTGATGGATCTGGAATTTTTGTCACAATTTGTCTCTTGGAAAGGTGTCATTTCTAGATTTATTTTGAATCTCTCAATCCCCTAGTTTATAAGTTCCTTCAATCCATCCAGGTCAAAAATTAGGGAATAACATGTTATTTAATTTGGTATTGGGTCTCTGGATAGAGATGACATATTTTCATCTCCCTTGAAGGACATAAACTTGAAACATGGTGCTCGCTAGGCTCCTAGATGTTTCTCAGTCTCTCTTGGAATCTCTCCAAAAAATAGAGGATATGGTTGAAAGGTAGAGGTGTTCCTTTAAACTCTTTCTAGGAGGGAAATTGGTAAGGCATCACAAATATATGGAGTAATCATCATAAATTATTTGTGAGGAGGTTCATTCACTTTGTTCTTGAGTGTCTACATTAGAGGTCTCTAGGACTAGGAATGTGCAACAAGTCTTAGGAGGACCCAATACTAGTGCCTCTGTGAAAAGGAAAATAACATGTCACTCAATGGGGTATGGTGATGATGGAAAAAGTGGCTAATAGCGTGGAAGGTTTGAGTTTTTGGGTGGTTCCTATTTTAGCCCTATTTTCCTATGTTATTATGTAAATTTTTCTATAAACTTGGGTCTTTTTGTAAAGTTTATAGTGGTTATTATTTTAGCTTAAGGATTCACAACCCTAGAGCTAGAAAGCTTTTTCAGAGGATTGATATGATCATAAATTTTATAATATAAAACTTGTGTAAGGGTTATGGCCTCTAATTTAGTTTTTATTAATATAAAATCCCTTACCCGTTTCTTATATATATATATATATATATATATATATATATATATATATATATATATATATATATATATTTGATATTGAAATATTTTATTTATTATTCATATTCTACACATTAAAATGTTAATACATACCCCAATTATATTTGGAAATAGAAAACATATAACCATAGGTCTGTATGTGTGTGTATTTGATCCATATTAAACATTTTTAACTAATAAAATGTTTATATATATATATATATATATATATATATATATATATATATATATATATATATATATATATATATATATATATATACCGAAATATTTGATTTATGATTCATTTTCTACACATCAAAATGTTAATAATAATGTCTAATCATACTTTTAGCGAGAAGACACAAATCTTTCTCTTTTTATATATATATATATATATATATAAGTAGCCACGTATTTATAATATGTATTAAATAATTTATGTAGATCAGATTCTACCTATTAAATGTTAATACATGTTCCAATCATACTGTGCGTACATGTATCTCTCTCTTTATATATATATATTAGTAAAGATATATATATATATATATATATATATATATATATATATATATATATATACACACACAACTTTTTATTGATTAAAAAAAGTTTATAGATTATATATATATATATATATATATATATATATATATATATATATATATATAGGGAGGGGAGTTTTATTCCATTAATAGGTTTTTTTTTAAAGATATTTGTAATTCCTCCTTTTTTTAATATGGATTTGACATGTAACATTATATATATATAAAGTTTAGTATAGATTATAGATGTTTATATATAGAGGGAGGGGATTCTTATTCTTTGGAGGAATTACAAATCTCTCTAAAAAAACTATTAATGGAATAAGAATCCCCTCCCTCTATATATATAAACATATATAATCTATACTAAACTTTTTTAATATATATATATATATATATATATATATATATATATATATATATAAGTTTAGTATAGATTATATATGTATATTTATAGAGGTTGGGGATTCTTATTCCATTAATAGGGATTTTTTAAAATATATTTGTAATTCCTCCAAATCTCTCTAAAAAATCTCTATATATATACACATATATAATCTATACTAAAAAATTTCAATCAATAAAATTAATTATATATATATATAAAGTCCCAAGAGTTGTGTATAATGAGATGTTAATTTTTTTTATATTGTTGCTAGTTGTTGTTGGTCACTAGTTGTCTTCGATTCCTTTGGGGAAAGGCCCCATGATTTACCAAATTTAAAAAAAAATGATATATATATATATATATATATGAGATTTGTATTTTAATCAAATTTTTAATATGGAATTGACATGTAACACATATATTAAAAATTATTTATAAAGAAATAAATAATTTTATATAGAGAGAGTCTTGTGGATATATGTTTTCTAGTTTCAAATATGATTGGAGCATATATTAATTTTTAATGTGTAGAATGTGAATCATATAAAAAAAAATTCAATTTCAACTATATATATATAGAGAGAGAGAGAGAATCATATGGATATAGGTTTTATATTTTCAAATATGATTGAGATATGTATTATATAAAACACACACACCCACACATACATTAGTGTGTTGGTCAAAATCAATACATATTTTTCTTAACTTAAAATCTACCAAGAGCTAAGAGAAATAAAATGTTTATATGTGCAAAACTTTCTTTAACTTTTTCCTTCAAAAAAGCTTCAACCTTGAGATATTTGATCTCTCTCAACACCTCATAAATCCAAAATTCAGAAGGATTTTTTTACATAGAAAACATATTTTAAAATAATATTTTTTTGTTCCTATTGGTTTATTTTATCTTCAAAAATTTGAAATTTAATATCCCAAAATGGGAATGCAGCAGTTCATAAGCACAATACTGGAATAGCAGGGTGAAACACCTCTACATCCTCCCAAGTGGGGAAAATGCAACATTTTGACCTTGAAAACGTTATTTCTGGAGATTTACGTTTTAACTGGGAGAAATAATGCTTGGTTCCCTTAGAATATATACTGAGGCCATTAAATATGAAATAGGGGCTGAAAAAAATCTCTTATGATAAGTTAAACAGACCTCCCAGCCTCAAATCAACTTAAAATGGCCAAATCCCATGACTTAAGCTATGCAGAATTTACTGAAGCAAATGATAGCGTTATTTTCTGAGGTTTTATACATTATAATGATAGAAAAACATGGATTTGGAACTTTATTGAACAATATTCCAAGAAAATGAAGATCAGGCCTCCTTAATGTATTATAAAGATAACCCGGCAAGGGTTTCTTGAAAGCATGAGTACAAAAAGAGAAGATCTGAATATTCAGCTCTGAAAAACAAAGTACCATCGCAAAATTATAGAAATATAGCTGAATAATACAACATATGGATAAGAATCCCTTTCTCTAGCTTTTCGGGAGAAGGGTTGGCCCTTTCCCTAGGAAATTAGCTCAAAATCAGGGGCTAAAACCCTACTGCAACAACTCTATGCAAAATGACGCAGTTCCTGCAAGGGACTGCATTGTAGGAGATGAGGAATACTTTGGCCTACTTCCAAGATGTGAAATGTGCTCAAAAATATTCATATTTGATCTCTCAAGAGAAGGAAGGCACCCTCTACTGATAAATATACTTGGAAGTGGTGTTAACAAACCTCCACCACAACAACCTGCAACACAGCAATATTCTGCTACAGAAATAACACTGAGCCTGGAGAATGGTGCTTGGACTCAATCTTGGATGTGGATCAATATAGAACAGAGCTCTCCCAAGAGGCCTCTCAAGGGAAGAGGTGGGATTCCCTCTCGGGAACACCTTGTGCTAAACAACACTGCAACCTTGCTAAATAGTAAGAGGAAGCCAAGTCTAAATAGACCAATATCAAATGGTAATCAAAAGCATGCCTAAAAAAGGCTCCCATCCTCTCCATATGTATCAAGTGAACCTCTTCACATTGGGTCCCATCCATATGTGCCATCAAGCTCATGCAAGTTTTCCTCCACCAAAATTGTGTTGTTCATCAAGGAGATTCAATGTATCTAGACAACTTTGTTGACTTGGTCAAAGTTGACTGAATCAACATGATCCCATCTTTGTTCACAGCCAAGGGTGCTCAAATTAGCTACTTATTCATCCTACTTTCACATTAGGAGTGTTATTGATCCTTCTAAAGAGGTTAATGGGCCTCCCTACCCATTTATTCACCTACCTACTGATAAAACAACTCTAATATTCCATTTAGCTTGAAGGCTAAATTTTTGGAATATTGTAGTCCTCCCCTCCAAAATGTTGCTTTTCCTAAAGAAACTATATAAGGAGAGCAAATTACTCCCCTCCTCTTCTTGTGGCCTCCTCATCAAAAGTCCCTACCACTGTTCAAAATGATCTACTGCAAATCTGCCCTCCAATTTTTCCTCCCAAGCATGCAAAACCATATGGCTCACATCATAGAAAGGTGGAAGGGGTAAGTGGAAACCTCCTTGCTGTCCAATGGACCTCTCAAGGTAGGAGTGATGACAAACATGTGGAATCTTATTCCCAATTATTGACTTCCACACCCATGCTATCATCCAAATAAAATGATCCAAACTAGTTAGCTCAAAAAGATCCTCAACCCTCAGTTCATACAATGTGTTGGGGCTGCATGGAGAGATTGGGTCCTCCCATCCAAGTGGTTTCTATCTCCATTTATGGTAAGTATGGGGCTACTTCTGATCTTGGGCAGAAATTTCATGGCCTCCAAGAGTGGCCCAAGCTACCCCACCAAACAAATAAGCCATGAAGTGCCTCCTCCAAAAACTCAAGTTCTTCAAATGGCTCCTCCCACATGAAGAAAAGAAGTGTAATTTGGAAATCATGGGCTGCCCATTGTTTCTCCTAAAACATGCATCATGAAAAGTAGGGAGAATCATACTCCCAATGGGAATCTCCAACTCATATCCCACTCTCCAAACAAAGCTCCCCATGAACATAAAAATATTAGCAATACATGGAAGCAAAAACCAATAGAAACAAGTTGTCATATGACAACCGGAAAGTGGATCAAGGTCCCACACATGGAACCAGTGCAATGCATCCTTTTCCTGCATCAAATCAAACAATAACAAGTGATTTTCCAACCACTTTTTTTCTACCACAATCATTTTACAAGATAGAAACATGAAAGTACGAAGTGGTGTCAATGGTGCACACCAAAAATCATGTGGCTTCCCCCACAAACCATCAATAAGATAGCCAATATCAATGCTACAAATGGCTTCAAGTACATAATCATACAATATGAAATAAGGGATAATCCTTCTTAGTACAACATGCTTCTCATATAAATTAAATAAGTACAAAACATAATGCGGAATCATACAATCTCCACCATGTACTTGGGACCTTGAGCTGAAATTGTTGAACTGAAAATTCTCCCTCACCTTCAAAGAGTAGGGAAGTGGCTGTGACATCCTCTCTATCACCATCTGGGCTATGCATCTCTCCATATGCTGAAATATTTCATGCTAGATGCCCTCCCAAATGAATTCCTCTGCCAAGGAAAGGTATGCATAAAACTGCATGGAAAATAAGTCCTCATGTGCTGCTTGTAGCAGCTTCTCCTTGAGCTTAGAAGCTCTAGTCAAGAAGACTCTGCCATAAGAATAGATGACCACATCCTTCACCATGTATATATCATCTCCCCTCGGGTCATCAAGAATCATGCAAGCACCAAGATCCTTGGAGTACTCTACCAAGAGTTGAGACCTCCAATATGGATCAATCCTCCTCAGAGACAACACTAATGATCTACAATGTGAAGCTCCCCACATGTTGTTGTCTTTTCCTTTGACATCCCTCATGCCAAACTCATCCTCCAAATTGTTTACATGCCCATCATGCAGCTGCTCATGCTTAAAAGGAAGTAGGAATATTTGGAAGTTAGCCTCCCATGAGAAGCCCTCTTCCAAAAATAATCTCTCAATCTTGGCCAAAGTAAGAATGAGTGGCCTCCATCTACTCCAATGTATGGAGGATCCCTTCCTCAAAGTAAGTACCCTATTTTTCTCCAAATCCATGGAGCAGCTCCCTTGCACCATGAAGGTGCCATCCTCCATCTCTACAGCAACTTCTGTCAACGCAGTACATATGGTGAGATTGGGTGGTGCTAAAAATGGAATAATGTCTTCTTTCTCCTTGAGACTATCCCAAACTCTCTGCGTTGTACTAGACTCCTTCAAATTTTTCACCTCTTCAGAATCTAAGAGGGGTGAACCAAATAGAAATATGCCTCTCACCAACTCTAGATCTGGTGGCCTCCTAGGTGGGATGCCTCCATGTAGTGAGACATCAATGTCAAGAGTAGACTGTACATATGGTTGGGAAACCTTTCCCCTGCTGTCACAGCGCAAACCACTCTGCCTCTTCTTTGCATCAGCTCTCTAAAATGGATAGGGGTGTGTACTCCTCATCAAATGATGATGGCATTCCTCCCTGTCTTCTCCTTCCATCTGTAATGCTCCACAATCATGTCGTCCATTTATTGTGCCTTGACCTCCATATGTGAGATCCTGGGGAACTTCTTGCAATGATACAAGAAATCCTCCTGTTGGAGCATGTGCTCCTCCTTCCTCTACATGAGGTACTAGATATGCTCTAGATGTGACAGCGTTGTAACCCCCATCCTTCTCTTCCTCTTCAATGTGAATAGGAGGTAACTGCTCAATAAGAGGATCCTATTTTGCAAAAGGAACCTGCATGCCCTCTTTTCCAAAGGTATGACATAGAGATTTTGCCTCTATCAATGTGTTATGCAAGATGTGAGCCTATCCATCAGTTTTATGAAGTGGTTTTGAGTTTATGAGTTCTTCCAACCCATGCACAAGTTTTGGATTGTTTGGCTCAACCAAGAGTGTTTTAGAATGTCTCCCATCAAGCCTCTCCACTAATCTCGTAGTGAACTTTTCATAAGAATAAATACTGGCATTTTTCAATCAAAATGACTCAAAAATCCACCAAGCATAGGCCTTACCTTCAAAGTGTAGCACTGCAACTCTGATGGCTTCATCTTCAAAAACTTGGTGTTGCTGCAAATAAGTGTGTAGCTCCTCCACCCAAGCTCTAGATGAACATGTTGGTGATCCATCAAAAATAGATAGAGAAAATCTATCCATGTCATGTTGCCTGCTCCTCTCCACCTTGATCTTGCAAAACTTCTGAAAAGTGATATGATCTCTAAACCGTTCAGTTTGAGATTCATATTCTTGAAAAAAAAACACTAAGAGTTTTCCTCTTAGGCATTCCTCCTTCTTCCATCTCTCTGATGATAGATCCAGGAATTTTACTGCACTATGAATAATAGGGTGTAGTTGCATGCTCACACCTATCATGTGCCAATCTAGATCTGGCTCTAGATTCAAACTTCTCTGGAGATTCCATCTCCTGTCTCATCTTCTTAAGATCTTCATTGATGCTCTGCATATATTTTGGAAGAAGCTTTGAGAGCCTCTCCTCCTTTATTCCTCCACATAATGGAGTCTTCTTTCTGTTCATCTCTCCTTCTCTTGATAGCATCATGGATGAGTTCCACAGGTTGAGCAAGACTATGCTTTTATACCATTGTAATATCCCAAAATGGGAATGCAGCAGTGCATAAGCACAATAATGGAATAGCAGGGTGAAATTAAGTCATAAAATGTGTTTAGAAACACATAGCCATCAAATTAATGAATCAACAGCAAAAATAAGCACCTCTACATCCTCCCAAGTGGGGAAAATCTAGCATTTTTACCCTGAAAACGTTATTTCTAGAGATTTACATTTTAACTGGGAGAAATAACACTTGGTTCCCTTATAATATAGACTTAGGCCCTTAAATACAAAAGAGGGGCTAAAATAAATCTCTTATGATAAGTTAAACAGACCTCCCAACCTCAAATCAGCTTAAAAATGGCCAAATCCCATGACTTAAGCTATGCAGAATTTACTGAAGCAAATGATAGTGTTATTTTCTAAGGGTTTCTATAGTATAATGATAGAAAAACATGGATCTGGAACTTTATTGAACAATATGCCAAGAAAATGAAGATATGGCCTCCTTAATGTATTATAAAGATAACTCGGCAAGGGTTTCTTGAAAGCATGAGTTCAAAAGGAGCAGATGGAAATATTCGGCTCTAAAAAATGCAGTCTCACCACAACATTAAATAAATATATCTAAATAATAAAAAATAGGGATAAGAATCCCTTTCTCTAGTTTTCCTGGAGAAGGGTTGGCCCTTTCCCTAGGAAACTAGCTCAAAATCAGGGGCTAAAACCCTACTGCAGCAACTCTATGCAAAATGACAAAGTTCCTACAAGGGACTACACTGTAGGAGATGAGGAATACTTTGGCCTACTGCCAAGATGTGAAATGTGCTCAGAAATATTCCTAGCTAATCTCTCAAGAGAAGGAAGGCACCCTCTACTGAGAAACAAACCCAAAAGTGGTGTTAACAAACCTCCACTACAACACCCTACAACAAAGAAATATTCTGCTACAGAAATAACGCCGGGGCTAGAGAATTGTGCTTGGCCTCAAGCCTAGATGTGGATCAATACAGAATAGAGCTCTACCAAGAGGCCTCTGAAGGGAAGAGGTGGGATTCCCGCTCGGGAACACCCTGTGCTAAACAGCACTGCAACCCTGCTAAACAGCAAGAGGAAGCCAAGTCTAAACATACCAATATCAAATGATAATCAAAATAATTCCTAACAAAGGCTCCCGTCCTCTCCATATATAGCAAGTGAACCTCTTCACATTGGGTCCCATCCATATATGCTATCAAGCTCATGCAAGTTGTCCTCCACCAAAACTGCGTTATTCATCAAGGAGATTCAATGTATCTAGACAACTTTGTTGACTTGGTAAAAATTGACTAAATCAACATGATCCCATCTCTGTTCACACCCAAGGGTGCTCAAATTAGCTGCCTATTCATCCTACTTTCACATTAGGAGTGTTATTGATCCTTCTAAAGAGGTTAATGGGCCTCCCTACCCATCTATTCACCTACCTAGTGATAAAACAACTCTAATATTCCATTTAGCTTGAAGGCTAAATTTTTGGAATATTACATAAATGTATTTTTTAATTACACCATACGTATTTAAATTATATAAATTTGTATACAAATAAATAGTTATAATAGAAGTGATATTTCAATAAAATATAAAAGTTAAATATATAAAGAAATACACATTTAATTAATATGTATATATTATTTCTTTGATATAATATATATATAATTTGTAAGATTCTAGATCTAAAATAATTTAATATATTTTGCATATTTTACTGTTCTAAATAAAATAAAAAATCATCCTTTTATTTATATTATTAATAGAAGAAAATAATACATGTCGATACATTAATATTAGAGCCTCTGCAATGGCATGCACAATTGTTGATCAAATCAGAAAACAAGAAACTGAAGCACAATCATGGACCCTTGATGGATCCACAAGACAAATTCAGCCATAGGGTTTTCATCCTTAAGATCAAACTACAAAGTTCTTGAAAAAAACAAAATGGTTATATATCTTAGCATGAGTACATGTCCCCTTTTATAGGCTTGATGGATTCACTAAAAACTTATTTTATTATTTTCCCTTGAAAAACAAAAAAAAAAACACCATGGGTCGATACCATGAACAAATACCACACTCAATACCATGGATAAATTCCGTCCAATTTAATCATATAAAAAAAAAATATTACATAATTAACATTAAAATATTTTATTTATGATTCACATTATACATATAAAAATATTTATGCAAACTTCAATTATATTTGCAAAAAAAAAACATATGTTTATAAAACTCTCTCAATATATATATATATATATATATATATATATATATATATATATATATATATGACTAGTTCTAGAAGAAGAATTAAGCTTATAAAAAGAAGGGACAAGGTGATTTACATGCAAGAGAATTGGGAGCAGTAATATAGTAGAGTTTTAAGGATTGTTTGCGAAGTGGATGATTACATGGCTTCTGAAAGCATAGTGCAGGAAAAGAAAAACATGGATTGGGAAAATGTAGCAGTAAGAGGAATAGATTTTGTGTTGGTTCATGGTGGTATGCATGGAGGATGGTGTTGGTATAAGATTTTGGAGCTTCTTGAGAAAGATGGTCACAAGGTGTCAGCAATCGATCTGATGACGGTTGGTACAAGTCTTGTTTCTGCTGATTCCATGATTTGAGGAATATAATGAGCCAAGCTCCCTATTTCCAGTAATTCCATTCTGTTTCTTGTTGTACATTTATTATTTTATAGTTGAATTCATTTTAATGCTTTCAATGATAATTTATGCACTTAATGGAAGTTACTTGAACACCTTTCTTTGGAGCTTTTAGATTAAAAGAAATCACAAGGTTCGCATCAGATCAATAGTTAGGGAAATATGATTTATGTTTTTTCTAAGTATCGAGTTTTTTTTAAGTGGTTGGGATTATGGTTTGTTATTTTATTTATTTATATACAATTTTTTGGAGGTATGTTGTAGTCTCAATTGATTAGACTCAAAGAATAGGTGATTCAAAACAAATTTCACTTTGTTGTGGTTAAAATATAACATTTTGATTATGGTTTAATCCTTAAATATTTCTTATTAAAAAAATATTGCTTATTAAAAAAAACAAAAATCTTGTCTATTTTTTGATAAAACTAAAATTTCACCAAATTTTCAAGTTACATAAACAGTTTGCTGAGGCAAAAACTGTAGTGGTTTAAGGAATACTCATGTAAATTATGTTTATTGAGAGAAAACAAAAACCAAATATGACCTCTATGGTAGCTTAATAACATGTTTAATTGAGATATTTTATTTATTTATTACTTTTTAATTGATATATTTATTTTAATATTTTTATATTTTTTTTATTTCCCAATTTTAAGTTAATTATTTAATCTAGATTTTAATTGATGTTAATATATATATATATATATATATATATATATATATATATATATATATTCGAGTGTTTGACATTCACAGTTAATCCCTCAGAACATGACAAGTTATCTCTCTCTCTCTCTCTCTCTCTATATATATATATATATATATATATATATATATATATATATATATATTAAAAATTAGATATTTCTTACAAAAATTCTCATTCATGATACAAATTCAAACATAGATCTAGATGTAAGTTTTACAAAGTAACATTATGCATACAAATACAATTGATATAGATTCATCAATGGACAAGAAACTGTAGTTTTCTCATTAAGTCATCAAAATCAAATGTGTTACATAGGTAGTAGCAATGCTAATGGCAAATAGAAATAGAAAATACAAAATAACTACAAGCCTTAAGGAAATATCATCATCATCAAAATCAACATCATTGTCATCATTATGGTCACCACTACTCTCCTCTGTTCCATCCTCCTCTTCTGTGTCTAATGTCGTCTCTGCATCTGTTGGTGTGGAGGATGTCCCCTCAACAATATCATCATCATGAAAAGTGATAGGCTCTAGCACCGGCTCATTAAGATCCAGGTTGGCCAATTCAAACTCAACATTGTTGTCAAAGCCCATATCATCAGGAAATACATCCCATATATTTGTCTTTCCCTTCAACCACTCATCCCTCTTCCTGTAAATAAGACGAAGGTTGGTTTGCACATACACCATTGTCTCTGCCCTGGACTGCTCCACCATGTTCTTCTTGACACTATACAAATTCCCATATGTTCTCCAATTCCTCTCACAAAAAGAGGATGAAGTCACCTGAGAGATGAGCCTCATGGCTAAATTCTATAGAGGATAGATTATTTCTACATGGGTTTCCCACCAAGAATAGTGATTCTTAACCCCCCTGTCTTTAATCACATCATATCCTACAAATCGATGAGTACTAGTGGAAAAATATGTAAAGACATCCTTCACCTCATCAAGGGATGCTCTAACCTAAAAAATCCGCCTCAATGCATCCTTCCTGCCCTGTGAAATTTCACCATCCATGTGAGGAGGGAATTTGCGAGAAGGTCCACAATTCGACTAGTCATGGTTGTAGTATTTTGAGTTCAATGAGTGAACCAAATATTGCAAAGGTGTGAAATTAGTGTCTCATATGCTGACATGAATATCCTATATGGTGGTGAAGAAGACCTCAAATAATTTCTTATACTCAGGTCACTCACTTTGTAAAATATGGTCCTCAAAGACTTAACCATGGAATCCCATCCCTCATAAACCTCTCCTAGGTTGGGTTTGTCTGTATCTGCAAATCGTAGCAAAGAAATAATAGGGTCTATTATCTTAATAAGTAGATCTACCCTCTCCCACCAAGCATCATATAACATTGTTTCCTTCACTCTTTTTGAGGTTGTTTCATATGTCTTCCTCCAAAAAGATAAAACTTTGAAACAATCATGGATCCAAGAGAAATATTGACCTCCCTAAGCCTCTTCAACATGATGAATGAAGAGGAAAACCATGTATCTTGAATCTTTAACAATGATAGACTAATGTACTACTTGTAGATTCTGATGAAAAAATATGATTTTGTACAAAGTTACAAATATGTTGCAGATCCTCAATAATAATTCCAATCCAAATCAAATAAGAAGCAATAGATTTAACTGTTAAATTAAAGGAATTTAAAATTCAAGGTGTCCAAAAATCTTGTGGATATTTAGCTTCCACGGTCATGACAGTAGCCTTGCAAACAGGTGCATTATCTGTAATAATTTTCACACAAGAATCAACACCAACATCTTCAATAACTTCAAGGAAAAACTCACCCATATTGTGCATACTTGTATTGTCCAAGTGTATCCATTGATTTCAAGAAAACTGGACCATTCAAGGTAGACACCATCAAGTTGATGAGTGGGTGGCATGTTATATCTATTCGTCCATTAGAAACAATACTAACCCTAGATGTTGGTAATGTTGATTTAATAGGATCAAGCGTTTTGTCCACTTCTTTCTTTGTCTTAGTTAAAAATGTGGTTCTAAGCTTCCTTGGCCCAGGAGGCACATACCTTGATGGAGCCCCTTGAGCTAGAGCTTGACACATCTCAATAAATAAAGGTGAGCATGCAACATTAAAGGATATGAAGTTATGATAGAAAAATAATACAATGGTGAGATCAAGTTCTTCTCTTTTCTCTTTCTGAAAAATCTTGTCCATTGGACCAAGTGCCACTACCTTTCTTTTTGTTGCTTATTCCCCACCAAAACTCTCAAATGGAAATCTATTGTTGGTTTCCTCAAGAATGGAAAGGATCATCATTCTTGTTTTTTTTAGATGTTGTAGCCACCTTTTCCATGCCAACATTGGCATGTTTTTCCATTTCTTTCCTCTTAGCTAAAGACACATGTTTACATGTTGCGATTCCATGACCTGATAAAGCCAAAAAATGAGCTTTCACACAATAATAAGTGCTCATGAAATTATAGTTTCAATATTTTCATTTCCAAGCAACATTTCCTCCTCCCTTCAACTTTTTTCTTGACCCTTGCTCTCTTGTGACATACTTCTAGAAGGGATATCTGTTTTCATGAGCCTATTTTATTTCTAAATTAATTATGCCCTCAACATTTGAAGTTTTTATTGCAGCCCCACTTCCAATAGAGGGAACACTACAGACCTTCATGAAATTGAAATTTGGAACAGGAGGGACATCTCCAATGGAGAAATTTTCCCCCTTCCTTTGCCCCTTCCCTGCTACTCTTGGTTGAGCCATGAACGTTGTAAAAAAATAAAGAAAAAATTCACAAACATTTAAAACAAATACACATGAAAACCGCTGTAATAAAATTGCAAAAAAATAGAAACAAAATTCACTTACGTGTTGCTTGAATCGCCTCCAAAATGCTCCCAAACCCTTTGTTAGTCGTTCCTTCACACCCACCACAAGAGAGACAGAGAATAGTGAGGGAGAAATGATCCAAAACCAACCTTTATGGGCCGTGCCACACACAATTCAAGGGGACCATGTCCAAGAATCGGGACACGATGGACTCGTTCCCCAAACACAACTAGACGTGATCAGACACAAGTGGGACACGATTGAAGGACACATGTCCCACCAAATCATATCCAATTCGTTGTTCAGGACACAAAGGGTTTTCAACGAATCCAATTTCTTAGTATAATAAATGTATTTAAAGTTGTATTAAAAATAATCTATATTATAACAAGGACATTCATTTAATTTTAAGGTGTCTTTGTTTAACAATTTGATTGTCAATGTCTAGAAAAAGTGTGAATATTTTTGAATTTGAACTTATGAGATTGTAAAAAAACATATATTCTTTACCTATGTTTATAATATTTACATTTTTTTTTCCAATTGATTTTTAAATTTTGAATGTAAATTTACAATATCTACATTTTCTCCCATTTATTTTTTAAACTCAATTAAAATGTATATTTTTATTTCTATAAATGCATTTTTTTTCTTTTAAAATAATGAGAAAAAAAAAAAAAAAAAAAAAAATATATATATATATATATATATATATATATATATATATATATATATATATATATATATTTTACAAACCAAACTCTAATTTATTTCATTATTACTCTTAATAATAATATTAATAAATTATTTACTAACATTTAGAAATCATTAATCTTTTAAATATTAAAAATAAATTTATCGATAAAATTTCCTTAATTGTTTTATATTTATATTTTATTGGTTAATCTCTTAAAATTTAAAAGATATTTTATAAACGATTTTAGCTTATTTTTTATGATTTTATATTTATATTTAATTTATTACTCTTTTAAAATTTTAAAAATGGACACTTAAAAAGTTCCATAAGTATTTTGGTTTTTTATTTTAACAGATTTTTTATTTCATAATAAAAAACATCATATTATTATTTTTTCAAATTTTATTAAATTAATCAAAAATTATGATTAGTTTTACAACATTTTAATTTTAAAATTATTAAATAATTTATTTTATTTTTATAATATTTATTTTTGTCTTTATATTTATTATAAACATATCGATAATTTTATTTTTATAAAATATTAAAAGTTTTTAAATTTTTATTAATGAATCATCTTTTATCTTATTAATTCTTTAACAATAAATATATTTTATTTTATTTTCAATCTTATTATCAAACTATAATTTTAATTTAAAATGAATTATTATAATGATATTTAAAATTAATTATTATAATGATGATTGATAACATTTATATAGTGTTTATGTCACACATATTATGAACAAAAATCAGCTAGTTAGGGGGTTAACCTTCCACACTTTCTCCTTTCTGTTGAGCCTACAATAGGTCACTTCTCTCTGCTGAGCCTATAATAAGTCAATTTTGGTGGCATAGATAGTGTAACATCTCACTCAAAGGTGCCAGAAGGTTGCTTGAAACATTTCGAATAGCATATTCCTAAAACATAACATCTAGTGCAGTGCATTGCTCCTCTATTTTAGCATCTACTATCTCCCGATTTTATTTTATTTTAAGCTTGGTAAGACTACATCTTCATTGTGCCCAATGTATCACCCTGATCGGGGTAGTGAATTGAAAAAAAAAAATTAACATCAAAGAGTTCCTTAACAAATTGTGTCCCCCAATTAAAAAAAATGGAGATTGTTTGATTTATTTGAACTTTTATATCTTTTAAAAAAATCTGATTACAAATAAAAATTAATAATACAAACATTTTAAATATGCTAATATATTTCCTCGATGGGGGTGTACACCACGAAAGCCACTTGGCAGTCGAGTCATTTTCAGAGCTTGTCCAACCTCCACACGCGCCATTACACCTCCATGACGAGACAACCAAGCTTTAAATTCCTGCGAGCAGACACCTTGCTCACATGCTTTGTTGTTAAATACCGAATTTACAGTGGGAAAGCCTCCAATCAGTCGTTTTGGGAGACGAATTTGGGTTGTGTAGAGGATAGCAACAATCAACTCTAAGATGCCTCATAGAGGTCAAGGCCTTGGGTGAGAGGAGGTGTGGTTGTTTAGCATAGCTTGGGGTGGTGTGACGCTGAGGCCTGGAACTGTCCATGGGATCCTAGAATGCAAAGTGTTGGAGAATCGCTTCGTCTTCCTTCTTGGAACCTCTGCTCGAGGGGTGAAATGTTGGCACCGGTGATGGAGGTAGAGCATGGTAATCAAGGTAAGACCACTCCTCTTTTTTGTAATTTTCACTCGAGTGTTGGGGTGCCCAGCTATGTGATAATTGGGCTCCCGTGGGTTATGGGTTTATCATATTTATGCTCCTTACTACACCAAGAGGGAAGGGAATGTCCTAAGATACACTACACTCCTTTGGGAGCACAAGAGCGTGCCTCAACATGAAGAGATATGACAGTGTGTGGGTTTCCTATCATCCAGGGGAAGAGGCCATGCACATTGCCATTATTGGGTGTGGACAAAGGAGCTTCAATTCGGCGTGCCCTATAACTATATCTATGCAAAATCCACTAGTGTTTTTGTGTTAGGTATCAGATTGTTATGGTTATTTCTCTGGAGTAGCCTTTCTGCAGGTCTAGATATTGGTTCTTCTATAGTTTCAATGAATCAAGTCCTTTAGCCTCCCCTCATCTCTAGTAGTTTCGACAAGTATGTTATATTATGTCGCGCCAAAGGGGAAAACCACATCTGGGGGGTGGTAAACACCACCATGTGGAATAACTTGAACCGAGAAACGAGTCGCCTTCGGGCTCATCTGACAATCAGGAAATGCAGGTGGCAGCCACCATCTCCCCAGCTCTTTCTCTGGGCCATGTGGTAGGTCCAGCCACACTTGAATCCATTGTGGCTCAGGTGTGGAACGTTTAGGTGAACATGGATATTCTCTAGGAGCACCGATATGATGATCACAACGAACTGGTAGTCTACATCAATGACATGCACTACAACCAAAATAGAATCTTTGAACAACTGGACAGCCTTTGACACCAGCATCGATGCACCAATGACCACCTTCGCGGCCTGTAAATGAGGTGGAGCACTTAGATTTTCACATGCATGAACATGTAAGCTACTTTGCAGCCTCTCTTGTAATTCCCCCCAACCCCCCTCCTTAATATGACATAATCACTTTTCATCTACTTTTTGTTTGATCTATGTATGCCAAGGCTACTAGGCCTATCAGTAATAATGAATGTTATCAATTTCTTATGGTTTCCTCCAGATTCTGATCTCAACAAGTTAGGTCAGAATGAAAAAAAAAAAACCATGTTGAAATAAATTGTGTACGCAACATTTTTTTAATAATCTAATGAAAACACTTTGATTGACAAAAAAAAACCTCTACCAAAATTTTGTTGATTTCATAAAAATAACAAATTTATTCATTTCAAGACCTTTTAAGAGCTACCAACTCGTAAAACATTTTTAATTTATTTAATAGATTATTTTTTTTCCTTTATTTTAATAATTATACAAAAATACACCAATTATAATCAACATATAAAATATTTTTTATTTATTTAAAGATTATTTTTTTCCTTTATTTTAATAATCATACAAAAATACACCAATTATAATCAACATATTTATAATTTTTATAAATTTGTTTTATTATAAAATTTTAATTAATTATTTTAGGAACATTAATTATAATAAAAATATACTTTTTTATTCAGTTAGGTTAAGAATAATGACGTTTTAAATATTATAAACCTATAAAATATATTTGTTTATCTTTTATGTTAAGTTTAAGAAGCTCATTTTTTACTATGAATATATATTTAAATGATGTTTCATTTACTTTATTTTAATTATTAGTCTCTTCTATTTAATAATTTATATCAATTTGAGATTTATCTAATATATTTTAAAAATATAAATTTATTAATATTATATTTTATCTTTATGTTAAGGTTAATAAGCTCATTCTTACTATGAATATATATTTAAATGATGTTTCATTTACTTTATTTTAATTATTAGTCTCTTCTATTTAATAATTTATATCAATTTGAGATTTATCTAATATATTTTAAAAATATAAATTTATTAATATTATATTTTATCTTTATGTTAAGGTTAATAAGCTCATTCTTACTATGAATATATATTTAAATGATGTTTCATTTACTTTATTTTAATTACTAGTCTATTTTATTTAATAATTTATATCAATTTGAGATTTATTTACTATTTTTTAAAATATAAATTTATTAATATTAAGTAATAATAATTTTGTATTAACAATAATGCTAATTAATTTTTATGTTTATTAAAAATAATTTTATTTTTTTTAATAATTTGATTCATATTATAAAATAATCATTTCTTTATTATAATGTTAAAAATGTAATATTAAAAGAAAGATTTAATGAGATTGTTTTCTATCAATTAATCAAATATACTAATATAAATTTTACATTCGAAGTTTTTTGTGAATGTTAAAATTAACGCTATAATAAGTTTCTGATATAACTATGCACCTCATATAGGTTACAAAGACAACTAGATGGCCGATTGGCTTTTGAAAATGATATGGATGGATGACTTGTTTGTTTGACTGAGTTTGCATTCCATATTTTTTATTTTCTTGGTTGTCTATGTTTTCTCGATGTGAGGGAATAATGTTACTAACAAAAGCAATCCGAAATTTAAGGAGCTCACACGCCGCATCACTTGATTATCGGTTTTGTAGCAAAATTTCGTGAGATCAAATACATGATAAACACTTCACAAAGTGTTGTTGCAAGGATCATGAAATACAGAGATGGAATTCTGTAGATTGTCCCAAATCAGAACATATTAAAGTGAAATTGTAGCCCTCAAAATAAAAGTAAATATTTAATTTATTTTGGTTTTTAAACTCTTGTGGTCATCATTATTTAAAGAGCTAATCGGATTATCCACAGTACTAAGGAACATGTGTCGACGTTTTGAATCCCAACGGGGATTTATCATCAAGAATTATGTGTCGACGTTTTGAATCCCAACGGGGATCTATCATCAGGACTTTCAAAAGTCCTGATGATAGATCCCCGTTGAGATTCGAAACGTCGACACATGTTCCTTAGTACCGTGGATAATCCGGTTAGCTCTTTAAATATTTAATTTATTTTTATTGTAAGAAAATATTTAATTTATTTTACTATAAGTAAGTATTTAATATTTACTTTTATTATAAGAAAACATTTAATTTATTTTACTATAAGTAAGTATTTAATTATTTTTTATTATAGTAATTGAATGAATCATGGGCTTTGTGAAAGTTATTGGAAATTTTAATGTTTAAATTTTATTTTATTTTTAAATTTGGTTATAGCATTTACCATTAGATGACAAGTACTTCAACTCTAGAGATAAATCATCTCACTTGGGGAAATAGAGCCCATGAGAGTATGAGAGGAAAATCTCTAGGCATCTGAGAGGGGAGACTGAGAAACATTTGATTCATAAGTTAACTTACTTGGAGTCTATGATTCCCTGAGAATTCCCTGAGATTTTCTTGATGGTCTAAGCTTGAACAAGATAAGTATCTTTACATGACTAGTTTCGAGAACTAATTAATAATATAATTATCAATTATATTATTTTTACATGGCACGTGTCCACTCCATATTAAGTAATGAAGGAATTTCATATCTCTTTAATATGAAAATGTAAATTATTTTTTTCTTTTACTTTCTGTTACTTTCTCTCTAAATAAAGTGATGTAAAATTAAGGCAAAAATTGAATTAATTTATTATGGCCAACATTCAATTTTATTATTATTATTATTAGGGTGACTACATGAAGATGGGTTGCACTTTTGGGAGAAATGTGGTGATAGAAATTTCAAGTTTTTCCTCTTTTATAGAATTGAAGCCCTCAAAATTCATATAAGCATTGTGAATTTTGATTCGAAGTAAAAATACAATATGTGAAGAATTATTCTTAAGAGGTATATGTGTGTTTAGGTAGAATAACTTAGTCTAAAATGTGTATATATATATGAGCATAATTTACATAGAGAGAACTAAATTTTTCATATTATTAATTTTTTTTTTTGTAAAATTATACTTTTTATTATATTTCGAAGTTAATGATTCAACTAGATTTTGGAGACACATTTGTTCGCATAGGTTTTTTTTCAACTCTTTAAATAAATTGAAAAACCAAGAGTACCATTTTGAAGAGAACTCGTAAATGAAGATAGTGGTAATTTTTGAATTTTTTTCTTTGTGTGTTTTATGTTATTGATTTTTTATTCAACCCTTTCAAAGTTATGCAAAACAAAATCAACCATTATGTTTAAAACAAAATAGATGAAAAGTATCACATGAATTCAAAAGTGTCAAACTCATATTCTATTGGATATTTGATTATTCCATGAATCCAATATGATCAAATTTGTGACTTAAGGACAATTTTTTCCCTATATTCGCTAGGGTAAAAAATCGGGTTGCAGAGAAATCTGTAGAAGGGGTGCTAAAGTTGTGATTTTCAGGACCTCTAAAGTTGGATGGAACGCTTAAAACACTTGATTGAATGCTTAAAACACTAAATTGAGCACTTGATCTATAAATTTAAATAACTCAATAGAGGGTTTAATAAACCCTCGATCGAGCCCTTAACATGGTTAAATAAAGACCCAATCTATCTTTAAAGTTCAATCTAGCCTATAGCTCGATCTAGCTTTTAAGGCTCGATCTAACTTTTAGGCTAGATTTAGAATATAGCTAGATCTACTTTAAAGCTCGATTGAGCACTTAAAATTGGTAGATCCAGCTATTTTTTTTCACCAAAAACATGTCCTCTCTTTCCAAAATGTGTAACCCAACTCCATGCACTCACCCATTATTATTATTTTAATTTGTTATTACAAGTATTATTTTATTATTTTTATTATTTTTATACGTAACATTAAGTTACAACATCTCACTCATATCGAGTTGTAGAGAATCTCTCGGTGCAAACACGCATGAAAAATTGCAAAAAATTATAACGATGAGACTACCTTAAACTTTTTACCCACATGATTTTTTTTTTAATTCCTCACACACACACATATATATGACATTGAAATATTTCATTTACAAGTCATATTGTTTACATTAAAATGTTATATAACATTTTAATGTAAAAATATGACTTGTAAATGAAATATTTCAATGTCATATACGTGTGTGTATGTGTGTGAATCATGAGAAAGGATTTATATTACTTCAACAAAATCACAATAAAAAATAGAAATTGGTTTGCCATAATGGAAACTCGACTAGCTGCAATAATAAAATATCTTAATAAAACCTCTATGCAATAAAGCCATTAAGTTATTATGTCTCTTGTTCTATTTTAAAAACTTATTATTACGACTAGAATTCCTACTAAGTATACCTGGCTTGTATCCCTAACTTCTAAGCCTAAATATAGCAAAATAACTATTAGATTACATACTAAAACTATTATCTAAGTAATATATTGTCACAGTAAACCAAACAAACAATTTTGTCGCTTTCTCGATCCTCATTCTGCAGGAATCTCACCATTCAGAGAAATTTTAGGAGTCACCGACGGAGTCACTTCCATGGGAACACCAGAGCCTCCTACCTCTCTTGACTTGAACTTCCTGAGGCGTGTTGGTTATTTTTTTGCTACCATAGAGTTATGTCAATTTTATGTACATACTTCAGATAAATAGTAAACAAGTTGTGCAGGTTGCTATTACAACCATCCTGCAACTTCTCAATATTTACCGACAACTTAAAATCAAATTCAATCCCTCCAAGTCATTGATTTATGGCCCTTAGTTGACCTAAGCTATCATCCTGACCTTTGGCTCTTCCTTCCAAACCTTACTCCTACAACTTTCCTATCATTGTCTTCACATGCCAAGAATTTTCCAGGGTTTTATGATAGAGGGTAGTTTTAGTCCTAGTTTCACTAGTTTCAATGATCCACTTGACCTCCTCCTCAACTTGGTTGTTAGAAGTAGCCCTCCTCTACTGGTGAAATTCATCTTCCCAAACCTCTACCACTTCTTTTCCTTTCAACAGGACTGTAGAGTGAAAACCATTCACTGCAACCCTTGTGGCCATTTCCATACAGGTTTTTTTACTGCAACCCTCACCCTAAGCCTCTGCCCTACATATCCCCCTTCGCCTACCCACCAAATATCTAACTCTTCTGGTCGTCAACCTGACTCCCCTTTATAACTCAAAATCAAGTCTTATCAACTCTCTACAATTCCAGCAATGCTCAATTACCAAGCACAGGTCAAAAGAGAGGGAATCGAACCAATATTTTAGAGCCTTCAAAACTAAGATGCCCTGTCCAACACGATTTTGGTACTTACCATCGCAAAATTTACAACCTCTGATCTTCCTATTATAGGATTGTCCTCCCATGTGAGCCTGCTACATGCATCCCTTTTATTCACTAGTCTTAGTGAATTTGAAAGGCTCATCATGACCATTTGTCATCCCTCATACATATCCTTTGCATTTATCGTACCATCCCACCTCTCGTTCTCCTCCTTATCATTATGATCTCCTCTACATGACACACCTTGATGTAGTTGTTCATAATTCACATTACTTAGTTTCCACTTTATCCATGGAATTCTCCTGCATGTCCCCTATCATACCTCATTTTTATATTCCTCTCTCTTCCATAATACAAGATTAATAAATCGTGTGAGCAATTGGAGCTCTTCCCAAGCCTTGGCCTTCCATTTCATTATACTCAATGTTGACTACCGTGGAGTTGTCCTTTTCCACCAACTTATTACAATTATACCTTAGTCATCCCTCTTGGAGTTCTAACCATGCCACATGCATAAACATCTATGAGTTGGAAACTCCTTCATTCGCTAGCTTGTCTACCACTACGTTCGTAGTCCTCTGGAGCAAGTTGAAATCCACTGTTATCAAAGTGGCTAGGCATTATTGAATGCATTGGGTTAATTATGCCAAACGTCAGTGTCTCATTACCTTAATTAATTTCGAGACACATTGTAACCTCATTATCTCTTAGATGGAAATCATCGATTCTCCCTTGATGGTAAAATTGACTATTCTCTCTCGTATCATAATTTCCATACCTTTTTCTAGGGCATGGAATTTTACTACATTATTAGAAGCATGACCCAATTTTATGAAAGTATACCCTACAAATTTTCCCTGTCCAGTCTCGTATAACTCCTTGAGCACCTACTTTTCTAGTGTTTCCTTTCAAGGACCAGTCTAAATTCATCTTGAAGAACCTTTGTTTTGGGGGGGGTTGGGGGGGGGGGGGGGGGGTTAGGATTGATCTAGGTGGCTCTAGAGACACTCAAAAGTCAAAGAGGGCTTATAATATATTAAAAATAAAGTCCTCATATTGAAGTGAAATTAGGACCAAATCGTAGTGCTCGTATCACTGATTCCAATGGTGTGAACGACACTAAAATTCAAGTTTGTATGGTCAAGTTATGGCTAGTCAAATTTTTATTCAAACTTGGCCCAATGGCAGGCTTAACGAGGTAAAAATTTGACAGAGAACCAATGCACAGAATCCGGCCACTAAATTGGAAAATTTCTCGTCTACTCAAAACATGGAGTGACCCTTATTTTTGAAAAAATAAAAAATGACCATACTATTCTTATAAAACGCAAAATTATTAAAAAAAGGGGGGGCTGGTCGGGCCCGCCGGACCTACCCACCCCACCAGTCAACATATCATATATATTAAATAGAGTGAAAAGGTTCGGGGCTGCGGGTGATCTAGACTCTGCCTGACCTATGTATTAACGCTATATATATCGTATATGAGCCACGACCCAACCGTTGTGTGATGATTTTGGAGGTCGGCGGGGATTGAACTTGCCTAAACCAACCATCGTATGACAAGTTTGGAGGCTGAAGGGGTTCAAACCCCCCTGTCTTGCATGGGTTGGCCCCCAACGGGAGACCCCTTGTGGCATATGCCAACAACATACCATAACTCACCACAAACTGAAACAATGATCACTAGCCAACAACATGTGTAACAATTACAAAAAATGCTGGCGGCCAGCAAAAAAATGCCAAAATTCAAACAACAAAATGCACCATATTGGGGGTAGATAGGGTTGGAAGCCCCGACCACCCACAAAAAATGCCTAGAGATTATCCCCGCCAGCCAACAAGCCATCATGCCTCCATTGGAAATCTGCTGATGTTTTTTAATTTAAATCTCAACAAGTTGCTCATTTTAGGGGGAGGACAATGGAGAGTGAAGTGGAACCATGAGTTGCAAAGACATTGGTACCATGAGCGAAGAATATGTAAGATGGAAAAAATATTCTCTTAAGGGCCATAGGTGCCAGTGACAGAATCTAACAATATTATAGTAATTTTTGCGGGTTCTCTTGCTAGTGGTCTAACTGTCTGGTCCATTTCCTCATCTAAGTAGCAGAAATTCAGGTGTCCAACAGCAAGGAATATTTGGGAGAATCTTCAAGATTCTCGAGGGTCCATATTTTTACGGTGTCAAAATTGGACAATTTTATAGTTGATTTTGCATGTTTTCACACCAGGAATTCAATGGTGTGATCTGTTTAAAAATTTGAGCTTTCCATTCTCCATCAGTCCCTGAAAGTGGAGGTATATGATACAATTATGCAATGTCTTTCTTCTGATTTGCTGAGATGATTTTTTTGTTGTTGATATCCTTGATTAATATTATGTTGAGGGATACTTGTTTTCCAAATCATGTGATATTTTTTAAATTTTCATGCTGAAGGAGGGCCCAGTTAAGTGAGACTCCCTATAGGGAGAATGTCTCATGAAGAGACATGCCACTCTTGTAGAGGGTGTTTATCCTTGTAATCACAAAGAATATGCCATGTACATCATATTCTTTTGTAGCATTTAATGAAGCAACCTCCTCACTCTTGACACCAAGCCCCAAGACGTAACCCACATTAGGTGAACTCCGTTATCAATGTGTTTGTGTTCTCGATTTGATGGTTGTTGTTATGTTTAATCTTCCTTATAACATGTGCATGTGGTTATTTTATATTATTTCACATATAATTCTGTTAACATCACAAAGGTAAAATATCTTGGTTAATTCTGATAGCTAAAGAGATCCAAATCAAGAATCCATATTGTTGAACCCAGATGAATTCGAGGTTCCCTTGCTCGGGTTAACTACAGACCAAGGTTGTCCAATTCGAGAAACTTTAAGATTCTCTCCTCCTATAGTGATGGTTTATCATCAGAAAGCCTAAATTCTCTATTGATAAACATTTCCTTTAGTTGGCCCTTAATTAATTCAACTAGACATTATGTTGGAAGATTCTTATTTTAGAAAATACATTGGTTCCATTCGTTCCATAAAATCTAGACAATAAATCTTGGGACCAAGCACTAGGTGATGTTTACCACTTCATTCTTAGTGTAGTTCTCTCTCCATTTCTTGATATTATCCTATATATTGTCCCTGATTCTATCAAGTTCCCTAAAAATACGAGCCATCCAATCCCATATGATATAAGTATAACTGTAGGTATTTAGTAAATGATTAAGATTTTCTTCTTCATTTTCATAGAGAAAACACTATGAGGCCCCAATAAAATCTATCTTCACCAAATTTTCCCAAGTCAGTACCTCCTTCTATATAACAAAACACAACAAAGTTTTAATTTTAGGGCATTGAGATGATAACCACAATCTCATCCAAACTAAATTAGATGCCTCACCTTGGTGACCTTCAATATAAGTTCTAGCTTCTTTGAGATTAAATTATCCTCCTTCATTTTCCCCCATATCAATTGATCTTGGCCATCCGTATAGAATATTGTTCTCTTAATTATTTCATCTACTATTTCTTGGATAATATCTTCATTTTTTCTAGGATCCAAAAGAATTCTAAGATTCCATCTTCTCCATTTATTTCCATCTATTACATGTTACCAAAACAGGTGCACTTTTACTCAGTCCAGACTCTGAGTCATCATTTGAATTGGGCTCCATGCTTCCTTTCTTAAAGTAGGTTGTACCAAGTGTCTTCCCAGAAAAAATTTTACCTTCCATTTTTTATCTCCTAGAAACAATTTTTCTATATTACCTCCGTATTACCCCAAGAAAAATTCCATATCGTTGAAACTTTAATAATTGCCGACATACAGTTAAGGTCTTGTGAGAGCTAGTTGTGGGCATATTTTCCTCTCAACAGCTCGGCCCAAGGTAAAGAACTTCCCTTTAACAAACAACACCAAATTTTATCTCCACTTTCTTTATTGACACTCTTTGGATCCTGTAATCCTAGGCCCCCCAGACATTTTGGTTTACATATAATATCCTAGGCTAATAACACCCATTTCCAATTATCCTCAACTCCTCTATATAACAAATTCCTTTAATTTCTCTAATATTTTGCAGAACACCTTTGGGGGTTGGGAGTATTGATAACATATACCTCGGGATGGCTTGCAGAATGACTTTAGTCAAAACCAACCTTCCATCTAGGTTTAAGGTGCTAAAGGCCCATCGTTTTACTCTATCTTCTAGGTTTGATACAATCTTATCCTAATTGGATTTCTTACAAGCTTTAATACTTAAAAGGATTCCCATTTATTTGGAAGGAAGGATTTTACTTTGGAAGCCTAGGATAGCTGTCAAATTTCTCTATATAGAAATATGCATACTAAAAAATAAAATAATGCATTTGGAATGGTTTATCTCCATACCTAAAGTTGCAGAAAAAATATCCAAAATATACTTGAACGATTGGGCCTCCTTCACTATATGGATATCATGTAACATGGTATCATTTACAAACTATTGATGTGTTGTGGTTGGGTACCCCTTGTGCGGTTGAAGGCCCTTGATTTTCCCTTACTTGGAAGCTACTGAGATCACTTTTTTGAGTCCTTCCATCATTATGAAAAAAAAAAATACAGGTGGCATAGAGTCTCCCTCGCGAATTCCTCTAGAAGGGAAAAAAAAAATTTGCAGGAGTTCTATTTAATAAAATCAAAAATCTAGGATAGGTTACCAAGGGCATGATCTAGTTGATTCATCTATGATCAAAACCAAAGGCCTTTATAAATTCTTCCATGTACTGCCAAATGACCTTATCATATGCCTCTGAAAGGTCTAGTTGAATTATCATTCCTTCCTTCCCTAGGATCTTTAGAGAGTGTGCTATCTCGTGGGCATGGATGACATTGTCTAAAATTTTCCCTCCTTCCGCAAAGCCTGATCGTTCTTCTGAGATTATTATTGGAAGCACCATTTTAATATAGTCAGTTTCCACCTTTGATATTATCTTATAAATCACATTGCAAAGGGATATTGGTCAAAAATTCTCAGGAGTACTTTCCATTTCCTCTTTTGGGATGAAATTAATAATATTAGAGTTTAGAGATTTTAGGATCGTGGATGAATCTTGGGATTGAGTCACCACCTCAAAAAAATCCATCTTTAATGCTTTCCATCATGATTGAAAGAAATATATGTTGAAGCCATATGGGCATGATGCCCTACCATTAGGAATCTCATGGAATTCCTGGGTGACTTCTTCCATGGATATGGGTTTACATAGATTTCTAGTATGCTCCTGTGTTATCAATCTTGGGATATACTTAACAATATTGTGAATGACTTATGATCTATCAAGCAAGGACTCCTCTCCAATCTTCTGAAAGTGTTGAACCAACACCTTCTCAATATGTTGATGAGCTTCATAAGACTATCTAATTCCATCCTTGATCTTGATAATTCTATTTTAATTTTGATGCTCTATGGTAGATCTATGGAATAATTTAGTATTACTTTCTCCTTCTTGTAGCTACAGGGCCCTTGATTTCTAGTTGCATAATATTTCCTCCCGTAAAATTTTTTCCTCTCATTTATTTAGTATATTTATTTCCTCGTTCCTTCTCACATATGTATACCCTTATTCTATTAACACTTTCTATAATGCCTCCATATTTATTTCCAAATCTCTTTTTTCTTGGAAGATATTATCAAACTCTATTTTATTCCAGTGCCTTAGTTGGTATTTTATATATCTCAACCTAGCCTGCAGTTTGAACATTTTATAGCCCTACATTTGGAGAGTATCTTCCCACCATTTCTTTATATTATCCATAAATGAGGGGTGATTTATCCAAAATTACTCAAATCTAAACGATTTATTTTTAGGGGTTCCCATCATTGCAATCACTAACACCACATGCCAATGATTTTATCCCTTATAAGGGAGAATATTTTCCTCTATACCCAACCCTTAAAACATAAGACCCTTATATCTTAGGAATATATACGATTTACAGGCTACTTGATGTGACATCCTCACTTTTAATTCCAAGTAAATATTCCATTCCATGTCTCCATATCTATCAAATTTTCTTCTTCAATGAACCTCTTAAAGGTCTCAATGTCTCTTTCAATTTGTCTTTGACCTCCTTTCTTTTCTACCAAAGAATTGATCATGTTAAAATATCCACCTATAATCCAAGGGATATTATGCTTTAATCCTGTAAGATCCTTCACAGTCTAGATGAAACATACTTTATCATCAATCCTCTATGACCCATAGAAATTTCTGAAAATAATAAACCTAGGGACTCCTATTATTTGCATCTCCATAGAGAGAAAAAATTGAGTGGCTTCTACATCTACTATATTCATTACCTTTGGATTCCACTAGGTGACCATTCCACCTATAGTACATTGGGATTCCACATATAAATATGTGAAAACTCGTCTTAATTTCCTACCCACCTCTTTAATATTCTCCATTGAGAATTTCATTTCTTGCAAGAAAATTAGATCTTATTTTTCCACT
Organism: Pinus albicaulis; assembly: GCA_034641835.2. Taxonomy (NCBI): domain Eukaryota; kingdom Viridiplantae; phylum Streptophyta; class Pinopsida; order Pinales; family Pinaceae; genus Pinus; species Pinus albicaulis. The sequence continues at coordinate 127,457 of JAXQQM020060730.1, read as the reverse complement.
TTAATATTCTTTTTCAAAATTCATTGTTTTCTAATGTTATTAAGGCCTCTTTCATTCCAAGTTATAACTTTCATTTTTTAACAAAGGAGGTTAGGAGGCAAGCTTAAAGCTCTCATCTTACCATATTTTCTCATCATTGATCACAATTCCTACATGACCACACTATTCGACTTCCTTCCTCGTTTCCTTCATGTATGCTTTGGTAATAAGAGGGTTTGGGACTCCATAGACTTGATTCCCATCTCCCCCATTTCCCCATGTGATTCTTTCTGCCCAGAAATCTTTGCATCTTCCCACATTAGGTAGAGGTATTGTATACAGTCCACCTATTCTACTCAGATTTCCTCCAAACCCTTTTTTCCTCATTGTTCTACCATATTTTGTACGTTAATCCCTTCCATTTCCACTATATCCTAAAGATCACGGTCCTCCATGCCTACCTCACTTGGGTCCATTACTGAATCCCCTTTGAATATTTCTCTAGATTTGTTATGTCCATGCTCTTAATAGGGTCTTTTGAGACCTCCATCATTCCTTCCTCTTTTTCCTATTCTTGATTCTCGATTTTATCTTCTCCAGTTCAATTTTCCTTGGGTGTCTCCTCTAAAAGAACCCAAAAACCATTTTTTTATGTCGCTCTCCCTCAATTTTGTTGTTATTGTCTTATATTGGCACGTCCTTCTATTTTTTTCCTTACAAAACCCTCAACATATTTATGCTCGTGTTCCTTTCTATTATCCTTAAATATGTTCAGAGGAAAATCCCTGATTTAATTCTTGTGCTTCTGGAACATCTGTGCATAAAGGGAATATATTTCTAATCAACCAAATGCATCCATATTTCATCTTGGAAATCCAATTTTATTGCTTCTGGTAACACCATATACACATCCATCTCTACACAAATATTCACATATGAGGTATATCTATCATACTGAGATGAATATGAGATATTTACAAACTTCCCCAAGGTATAACCTATAATATTCAAGGTCAATTGTAGCCAATAATCCATGGGTAAGGAGTACAACCTGAATCGTACTAGAATATTGGTGAATTCCTCTTTCTCTAAAGTAAAGTTTTCCTTCCATGGTCGAATGTATAATCCTCCAAAGGAAAATAAATATGGTCCTCCATTTAACACTCGATATATGTTCTCTAGATTAGAAAATACCACTCTACAAAAACCTTTTGACCCTAAGTTCAACTCAATATCATCATGTGATGTCCAATGATGCTTTATCTAGTCATATAAATCTTTCTCTTTGGGCCATAAGCCCATGAACTTGCAAATGATCACATATTTATGCATGCTCCCCCTAAAAACCTAGGTTTGTTGATTTGTGAGTAATGCTATTAGGATTACTATCATTTTTTGCTTGCGTGGTCCATTCCCCTTTGAATTTTATTGATGATATGATGGGTCCCCTACTGTACCTCAGTCCTCATCTCTTTTCTGACCATTCATGCCTTGACCTCCTATCCCACCCTCTCCCTAACTCGTGCCTTTTTATCCATTTTCCAAAGGTTAAAAACCTAAATTGAATCATTTTCCTTTGTCAGATTAAAAAATTATGTATGAGGGACGCAAGCTCCCTCCTCCTCTGAAAACCATTCAAACTAATACATGTCTGTAAGTATTCTGAGAGTCCTAGATTTCTCCTACTTGTTCTCAATCCCAAACCATTTTCTTATTAATATATTTTTAAATACATGTCAATATCAGTTATAAGCCACATTGAAATATAATTAACCTTGTATAGTGATTTTTTTTCCTTTAAAAAATTCATATTTTCATTCATATTCTGAAGAAAAAAAGAAACATTTTTCATAAACACCTAAAGTGAATTCTCTAGGATCCTCCCATATCCTACATGTATCTAGAGTCTAAAAAAAATTAAACCAATTTTTTTTTACAATCACTGTCTACAAAACCACGGTGAATTTTTTTTCTAATAAACCCACTAAAATATATGTCATTGTGCAATTAGGAACCAAGCATAATATAAGAAAAAAATATCTAAACTAATATATGTTAATTAATCTATAAGTAGTCGTGTCCATAAAAATAAAGTAAAATATACATATAAGAATAAAATTGATCTATAGATCTATCTTAAACATCATTTGTAAGTTCATCCATGAACACATGATGAAAAAACAAGTAGATTTTGGTCCCTTATACTTTGGTCACCTGTCAAATCCCCTAATCAAAGTGTAAGCCTTTCTTGGAAATCCTTTCAATAATCATGTTATGTTCCCTAAGAACATGAATACATAATAAAGCAGTATAAGTAGATTCCAAACACGTGATAACTCCAAAATATGTTTAAGGTAAATGGAATGACAAACTTGGTCCGCATTGACCGAGTTCACAACCAATAAAGAATCATCTAAGATCTATAGTTGTTCACATCCTTCTTCCAAAGAAAAGGAAATTAATGATCTGTAAGATACAAGTTTTCCCCAAATGTTGGTGCCCATCCCCATACTCATCCTGACATAAAAATAATGTTTTTTTTTTAAGATGAAGCATAAAACCCCCCACAGATTTCAACCCCCTCCTGAGATGCCCTGTCAAAGTATCCCCATGGAGAGTTAACTTAAGGGACATCGGATAAAAATTCCTACCATTTGTATTAGGTTTATACTATGGGTAGAAATCTAAAATAAAAACACCCTTAATAGCTACATTGACCAAACTAGATAAAATATCCCAAAAAAAATAGTTAGTATGATCAAACCATATACCCAAGCACATGATGAGTGGAACATATCGAAACAATATGATTTCCCTATCATCACCCCAACCTACCAAATTTCCAAGAAAGAATCTCCTTCCCATGTGAATGCACCACCTGGAACTATCCTACAGGTTGCTCAAATTTTCTTAGAAAAAGAACACTAAACAAAGATATGACTAATTATTTCAAAGCATCGTAAAGAATGCACCTACCTGGTGCAATTTTGTGACAAAACTACTTCAAATCCCATGTCATAACAGGTCATTTAATAATACACCATGTAAAAAACGATATTTTGATGGTAATTTTTATTTACATAGAACACACCACCACCAAATCAAATTGACATTATGATCCATAAGATTTAATTGAATATAAACAACTTTTGGAGTGTAGAATCCATTCAAAGCCACTGACCAAATGAGCTCATCCTCAAAGTCATTGAGGAAGATATGAAAATAATACAAATAATTAGTGAAGAGGGTCCATTTCCTTCTGAAAATTCTATGTAAATTTAAATTTTATGTAGACAACCTACCCTATAACCAAACATTAGTCCGATTAGGGTTGTTTTTGTGTGCAATTCTTGAGAAGATATGATCCCTGAGTCATTAAATCAACTGTTGAGATAAAATATAAATGATACCACTACCTATCCATGTGTCTTTGTGTAGATGAACCTTGGCCCCATTTTCAATAGTCCAAGCCATCCCAGATGATATCAAGTGAAATGAATTTAAAATAAGACCCAACACCACCAAAATATTTTGTATCGGTTTGTCCTGAAGATAGAACCATTCATCCAAGGAATAAGGAGTGATATATTTTTTATGAATAACCTAGGTCCATACGTTGTTAGTAGAAAAGATATGACACCCACATTTGGCAGCCAAATCCTTTGAAAACATAAAGACATTTTTAAGGCCCCAACCACAAAGAATATTTGAAACAACAAGATGTGACTATTTGACTTAAGTAAAACACATTATTCTTCTGTTCCTACACATAAAAACTTGAAGCATCTCCTCCTCACTTATTCTAGCACACCTTTGGGAATCCATGCCAAATACATCAAATAAATTGGTATGGATTCAAGGACAAATTTAACTAAAAATAGTCTTTGAGCCCTATAAAGCCATAAAAAACTCCAACATTCTAACATTTTCTCCAACTTTGAAATAAACCCTTTCCAGTCATCTTTTTTGTAATATTTTGGCTTTAAATGAAAGAACATATACTTGAGTCCTCCCTCAAGGTCAGAGATTGCAACTAAGAACTTTAAGTTGTTTTTTTTGTATTTCATGTTCATTTAGATTAAAAGTGGATATCATGGATTTATGTTCATTTATAACCATACCTATGGCGTTACCAAACCAAAGTTTTGTGAGATCTCGATCCTCCCCATTACAAAAGATAATAATATCGTCAATGAAGAGTAGGTGAGTTATGATAAGAAGCTAGAAACTTCTCCCATATGACTTCGCTTCTCCTGTTTTCCTTGGCTAACATGCAGCTAATGCCTTCTGCAACCAAGGAAAAGAGATTTGGAGATAAAGGGAACTCTTGTCTTAGGCCCTCTTGACCTGAAAAGAAGTAGCATGAATAACCACTGATAAGAACAATGAAAGATACATATATCACAAAACTCATAATCCAATTGATGAGTGGAACCTCGAACCCAAAATGTGCAAGAATAAGGTGAATAAAGAGCCAATTTACCCTATCATATGCCTTACATAGGCCAATATTTATAACCACCCTTTTTTCCTTCAGAATTTTTAGACTATGTATACATTCTTGTGCCACACCTATAGCTTCATGGATATTCCTACCTTCAAGGAAGCCAAAGGAAATAGGTAGAAACTCCTCAAAGGAAGTAGGGGTTTCGAATTTTGAATTAAAGTAAGAAATTTTGAGTTTAATGAAGGATAAATCCTTCCTTCACTTCTAGATTCATTAATCACATTTAGCAAGTTTTTTCCCATGGTGTCATAAAAAGAAATAAAAAATTTAATAGTCTAGCCATCTGGCCCTAGGATTTTATCCTTTTGGAAAATTGATAGAAAAACTTTTAGTTATTCAACCAACGCTTCCTCCATTAAATCCCTATTATCATCAGCCTCCGAAAACCTAGGGAAGTACTATGCCACTTGAATCCCTTTTTCAATATTATAACCCACCGGTTCTAGAAAGGTAGTTTTAAAATTTTTCATACCCAACAAACCCGAGCCTTCAAAAGATGTAACCTTATTTCCCTCGACCCCCTCCATACTCCATTTTTTTTTCTAGCTTCTTCACCATAGTAAAGTCATATAGCATGGATCTTAAGAAGCCAGGTACCCTCCTTAAATTCTAGACTCTCCCCCCACTTTGAAATTTGGAAAAAAAAATGTCCTTGGAGTCCTGTGAATTAAAATCCTCGTCATTTGTGTTGGAGAAAGCCGCAATATGTTGTTCAATGTCCACTATATCCTCTTCCTCCTCTTTTCTAATACTTTCCACCCATTCCTTTAACAGAGATTTAATATTTTTCATATTATAAATAAAATTTGAGGTTTTCGAATGGCCTGATCCCTCCACATAAGGATGCTAATTATACCTAAACAATTCATAGAAAACTTGACATACATATCCAATAATAATTCATCTTGAATAGACTAGCTGGATTTTGTGTATGATCCTTGATTTCGAATCAAATAGGGGCATGATTAGATACACCTCCATAGCCCACCCATTGACGAAGAAGAGGGAATCGATGGATCAAACTCTGAGAAAAAAGAAACTGGTCTAGCCTTTTATAAATATAATAATCGCCCACCTGCATATTCCTTCAGGTGGGAGAAATACGCCCAGGAGAAATATCATAAATGTTCATAGAATCAATATGGTAAGAGAAAAAATATGTTAGTGAGTCAATTATGGTGTGTTTTCCCCACAATTCTGCCACTCCCATGGAAAAATACAGATCACCCCTACGATCAAGTTATCCACATTTAGGAAATATTTGCTAAAATTCCCATTCCAGTATCCCACCTAATCCATATATTTATTGATTGAGGTGAAGGAAAAATCCAAATCAATGGAGACTCCCATCACGCCTAATCTAGAAGATTGTCACCACATCCCCAAGATTTTATTGCGGGGAAATGATATCAAGATGTTAAACATGTAACAAACGATCCAAAAGAAATTTTTTCAGTTCACTCACCAAACCCCTATAGCTAAATCAAAAACTGTTCATTTGGGAACCCCATGAAGGGGAATCAATGCTCTAAGTACCCAATAAATTGAATATTTCTTGCCCGCAACCATTTCTTCACAGGCCTTGGATTTGGCCTTTCAGATGTGAGATGTTTTCTTCCTACCTTTTAATTGAATGAAAAAACCCAAAATGTGTCCCATCCCTCGCGATAAACCCTCATACAAAGAGAGAATAATCCTTGACCCAAGGTTGTGCAAAATGTCTCTAACATCCAAAATTCCAATAAACCCTAAAGAAATTGATTCCTTAGGAGAATTGTGTCTCAAGGACCCAGGAGGGATGAGCAAGAAACATTTACAATGGAAAAAGGAGTGAACAACATTGGAATAATAACCACACTCGTACGCATAGAGGAAAACCCCAATCCATGCCAAGTTATCAAAAATATATAATAATTAAAAATCCAAGAGGAAAAGGTTTAGAGGTGCCCGAATATGGAGAGTGTGCCACCAAAATGTATTCAGTGGACATTAGAGCCACCACGGATGCAGAAAATCAAGATATCAACATATCAATGAACATTGAATTGGGAATCATAATGCCCAACAATGCCGGAAAATCCTCCAACCACTTGTTAGAGAAACCACCATCAACTTCCACCACCACAACCTTATTCCTTTGTTTCTTGGTGACAAGTTCATAACATGATCCATTCTTGAAAGGAATCCTACAACTTTGGACTAAATTTCCATATTTATGACACCTTCTGTAGTGGAAGGGATGCCCTTCATAATCAAGAATTTGTAGTCAAACCCCATCAATCCCAATGTTCATCATATCATGAAGTTTATTTCTAATATCAAAACTAACGAGAATCCAAACAATATATAGATCCCTTGACTCTTGAAAGGAGTAGTCAGTCTCCCAGAAAGTTCTCACACTATTTCCAAAATTTGTAAAAAAATGGGGGTTCCATATGTGAGCCAGAAACCCTAGAAACTTCACCTAAATGGGAACTATCTTAAGTCATTCCATACTCACGTCAAAAGTAAGCAACTTGAATTTGATGATAATGGGATTAGAATCGATGGACCAAATATCTTTAGCCATAATTTCATCCACCTCATGTAATTTGAAAATGAGTTGAATCCATCCTTTTTCCAGCATAAAGTTCTTTGGAACCTCTGAAATCCTCACGCAGACCATCTAGTCTTGTTATTCGATAATGGTATCTTTTCCAAATTTGTGGGCATGAGCATGACCTATCAGGATTTATTTGCAATATATATAACCTAGGACATCTCTACATCATTCCCAAGGCATAAATTGTGGGGAGGTAGGAAGGAATCCCTCTTTAAAACCCTCAAATTATTTTTATTGTCTATATTGACCTCTTTTTCGCCTAAATCTATTTGACAAGTACTCTTTATATCCACTTCTAAAGATGTCGTCCATGATCCATCCTCTGCATGAGCTCGACCATCTTGAGACCTAGGGTAGTGAGGAGAAATTCCCCCCACTGGTTGTAAGGGAGTTGTATTGATAGGTGTGTTTGAAAAAGCCTCCAACACAACAAAGATACCACCTCTAGTGGAGCAAACCTGAAAAGATGATAAACCTCCATTGAAAATTAGAAAAGGTAGACCCATATCAAAATAACTGGTATAAAATGACCTGGAAAACCCCAACATGCCAGATCCAGGAGAGGGTGGCACCAATAGAGGAAACCCACCCTCAATGCCAACTTAAGAGTAATATATTGAAGCAGAAAAATGGTTTATGTGAGTAACCATCAGTGTGGATGTTGGCTGACTAGAAAATGGGGTTGTGACACCACAATAGGTCAATAATACTCCAACAATTCAAAACCACTAGAAACTTGAAAACCCTTTTCGACATTTCTAATGTGGGAGATGCACCCTTCATCGAAAGGTTCAAAAGAACTGGTCGGGAAAAAATAGAACCCGGGTAAGGAGTCACTAACTCATAGTCCACATGGTCGAGTTTAGTCATGTTCTCCACACAAATCTTGCCATGATCAGCACTCCACCAAGAAACGAATGAGTAAAAAATTCCAAGTGTGGTATAAAACCCCACCAAAGAAACTGACAATGAAGGAACTAGGTCAAAACATTTTTTGTCGCGGGTAGAAACCTCCACCCAAGAGTAAGGTAATAGGACTAAATAAAAACCCTCCTCGTCATTGCAATAAAGGATAATATAGTATATTATCGACAAAAAAAAAACCCATTTATAAACAATGAAACAAGCCCTAGAAAGAATTATATGTCATCCATGTGCAGACACCATAAAAAAACCATACCACAGTCCTCGTCGCCATTAAACCCTAGCTTAGACCCACCTCTCCATTAAAGTGAATTAGCCCTTCATATATTGAAAAAATTATTTATAACCTACATTGAAATTATTATTATTATTAATATTTGATTTCCAAATATTAATTTCATATTTATAATTAAGTGAATTTTAATGAGGAATATTTAAATTTTTTCTTTTAAAACTAGTTTTTTTATATTAAAATATTTTATTTTGATCATCTCTATATATATAATTTGATATTGAAATAAATTAATTAGCATGGATATTCAAATAAATTATTTAATTAATCTGCATATTCTAATAGCTTATTATAATCATGTAATGAAATACTTTTAAAAAATTATAAGTTTTTCTCAAATGAAAATATAATATTTTTTTAATTTTTAATTACTTTATTTCCTTTTAAAATTAATATAAAATTATGTTACTTCACATATCCGTTTTAGAGTCTCTAGTAATATCAAGAAGAGAGTGAGGACGTTGAAAATATAATTATTGGTGTTTTACTAAATAAGTTTATTCATTTTTATTTTTTTTATTATAAGCAACAACTTTTTTTTTTTAATGTAAAGAGTATTACCTTAATTATGCTACTTCCCATATCACTTTTAGACTCTCTTGTAATATCAACAAGAGAGTAAACACACTAAAAATTAATTATTTGTGTTTTACTAAATATGTATATTCAAATTTTCTTTTTTTTTTAAGCTTATTTTTTTTTTAATGTAGAGAGTATTTTATTTTAGAAGACTAACTCACCAATTCACAAGACTCTCTTGTAATATATACAAGAGAGTGAGCACATTGAAAATATAATTATCGATGTTTACTAAATATGTATTTTCATTTTTATTATTTGTTTTTATAGAAAAAAAAATTATTTTTTTATGTATAGAGTATTTTATTTTAGAAGAGTAACTCACCAATTCACACATTAGAAAATCAGATTATATACCAAAACTTTTCTTTTCAGGCTATTCATTCACAACTATTATACAAATATATAGTTGGATTGAGATCCAATAGATTCCAAAAATGAATAAAGAAGTTAAAATATTGTCTAAACATAATCTAAACCAACTCTAAATTTACCATTAAATTTACCATCTAAAGATTATCTCCAAATGCCCCTTTAATACTTACATTTACATCATTACCAAACAACCTGAAGCAGTTGAAGTCTAAAAAATATATCCCATGGGGCGATAGCAGAGCCTTCTTAAACTTAGCAGTTGAATAGTTATACAGAGGTATATCTCATACACTAATTACGCCGATAGGCATATCCCCTATTCAAATTGGCTTCATTAATCCTTTTGCTAATTAATTTTTTTCATTCGATGGTCTAGATTGAAAGATTCCAGTATATTTTGGTCATCGCCACTAAATCAATGGATCAAATCTACACCACTAACTTACTTGCATATCTGAAACATGTGATTAAACCATACTTAAATTAAAAATTTACAAATCTTGATTAAAAATTTACTATACCATTTATTAATTACCACCTATCAAGATTAACAACTGGAATGAAACTGAAACGTTAACCCTTCTCCAACGTGTGTGAAACTGTTCTGCAACATGTCTGAAGGCCTCACTGTCAATCTCGCCCGCGGACAAGGATAGGTCATGGGAGGAAAAGTCGTGGACGCCATGGTGGTTTCAAATCGGGTAACAGTGGAGGAATGGATAAGTATAGTGGGAATGTGTAATGTATTCAGCCTGGAAGATGAAATGGAAAGAAGAGGTGGTACAGGGGATGGAGGTAAGCCCACCTACTTCTAGAGGTTTGAATACGAAATGGCGAGGTTTGAATATGCACGAGGATGTTTGGGGGGAGGTTAGGGTAATGATGCCTACCACTCTCCTACCGCTCCACTCGCATTGTGCAGTTACCCCCGATCGAACTTGCCTCTGCAACCCTATTTCGGTTCCGATCAGGGAGCAGCCCATTTTGCTGTTGTGCATAAGGTTTTTGGTGCCAATAATGTCTCCAAGATTTTGCTACATATTCTCCAGAACAGGCACCATGAGGCTGTGGTTACCATTTGTTACGAGGCTCAGGTGAGGCTCTCAGATCCTATTTATGGCTGCGTTTCGACCATATTTGCATTGCAACAACAGGTGAGTTGCAGCATGGGAAAATTGTCGTTTTGTTTTTTGCCTTTTTCATTTGGGTTTCGATTAATTGTGAAATTGCTCATGGAATTATTCCAAGTCGAGCATTTTTTGCATGAGTGGGCGGTTATGGAATTTCTATTTGCTAAGCTGGTCCATATGTTACATCCCTCATTACTAACCCCCACATCATTTTGTGGAAGCCACGTTCATCAACTGGGTTTCGTGGGTCTTTGTCTTTGTGATTTTTGGTGATTGAAACATTGAAATTTTTTGATTTTGTGTCTTTCTTTCCCACAAAAAAACCACAGGAATGATTCTGCAATCAGAAGACGAGCGTATTGAGCATAATTCTTTTGAAATCTGTGAACAATATGATTGCCAGGAAGGAATGAATTTTAACCTAGTGGCTAAGCCAACAACTAAATCATTGAAACAAGATCTGATTTTCCTCTTGATTAACGTAACTCTTTGAGAACTGATCGACAAGATTATGAATAGGAACTTTGCTATAAAAATTCATATTTTTATTATAAAAAAAAAGGTTTTATAGTCAAAATCCAGATTTTTATAGCTAAATTTTATATTTAAACTCTTAAATTTTTATTCTTGGTCAGCTATATCATGCATCCTAAATTTTTAGTTATAGTTGGCTATTTCATGAATCCTAATTTTTTATTCTTAGTCAATTATTTCATGGATTTTCCAATTCAGAAACATAATGATATGACAACGGATCGAAAAAGATGTTTTTTTTTCTTTATATTTGATTGTGTTTTGGGGTAGATTCTCATGGCTATCATTATAATTTTTAGTTGAGGTTTTGGAGGATTGAAAGTCTGAGATTTTGTAATTTTTAGTTGAGGGTTTGGAAGGTGGTACATCCATGGGATTTGAATCATTTAGCAAGCAAGGAGTACCTTACAATGCACCTATTCACTATTTATTTTAAATTCATTCACCATATTAAATCTACATGAAATATTAACATTATACTAGTTCATGAAAGTGCTCCTGCAACGTCTTTCATCCTTGCCAACTTGACGAGGTATGCTATACCACTACTAAAATCATTGTTTCCTTTCTTTGCAAAAATTCATGGTTTTATTATGGTAACCCTAAGTCTCTGCGTGAATAATGTGTTATAGGTTTTCCTTTCTAGAGTTACTACCTTTGCTCGGTGATGGCAGTAATGATGCCCCTACAGAGGGAGAAAATGGCCCCTAGCCAAAGTTTGGTTGGTAGGCCTCTGTATATCTGACAACGAAATAAATAGTCCTCATTCATGGACGAAATATGCCACAGGGACATCTTTACCTGGTTTTAATTTTCAAACTTAGCGTGAAAATTTTCTATCTATATTTTTAGATTGAATGACAGCATCTGAATCTGATTATTAATCTGTATTTCCACCCAGCGATAGTTGTAATGTTACTGTCTCAACCTATGATTAATACGCCCAAACAATTCATGCTTCAACGATAGATAGTTGTGGTGTCTGGTATTCATATTCCCTTTGAGTTATTCAAATTCAAAGGAAATCACACCATGAAAACCTCTAGATCTTTATTTCACGCATTCGTGTTCACATTGACTGGTTTCCCTCACGACTTCGACACGTTTGGTATCACTTGGAATTAAAATTAATTAATTAAAATATTTAATATAATATTATTATTATTTTTTTAAAAATATACCAATGTTTATTTTTTATTTTATTTATATACCACTATTAGTGTCATTTTAGCCTCTAAGAAAACTAACAATTACCCCAAAAAAATTAATGTACATCAAAATAAATTTAGGTGGAAATTAATGTTCATCTACAAATCGTTTTAAAAGATATCTCACCCAAAAAACGAAAAGTTTAATCCTTAATATATGGAGGCTAATAATAAGAAAAATAAAAAAAATAAGAAAATGCATATTAAAAAAAAAAATAGGTGGAAAATAACGTTAATCTATCACTCGTTAAAAAAAAAATCTCACCGAAAAATGTAATCCATAATATAAAAATTAAAATGTCAAGTTAATAAATAGATGTAATTAAATTAAAAAATGGTTAATATTTATTTTGTATTATTATATTTATTTATGAATAATAATATAGAAAAAGATAATGTTATACTTCTCCATGAATATTGTTGTAGATATTAATTTTTTGTAATTAATATGTAATACTATTGGTTATTATAATTTTTATGTGATGTTTTGTGAGGAAATTGTCCATTAGCTTTTTGTTTTAGGTATAGTTAAAATACTTACTCAAATATTAAATTAGTATACTAATATAATTAATTTATCTTAAACCTAATTTGATTTATAAATATATAATATTATGTGATAATAAACCCCTCACAAATTATTATACAACCGAGTTGCTCATGCATGCATGTTCCTTGAATTATTTGAGAATGGAAAAATAAATAGGAATGAAATATTATGGAAATCTCTTTGATGATCTCAATATGCTAATAAAAGCCCTACTCTTATGCACATTAGAATATTTTTCCTAAAACTAGATTTTATATGAATATTTGAGAGTAGTATAGTTAGGTCATAATTTTGTTTAGAAGATAATGATAAATTTGGTAACATTTTCTCTAAATCCAATTTAAAATTTTGGAAATTTAAGTTATTATTATCAAGGTTTTGGATTTTCCTCATAGTGTTAATACATTTAAAAAAAAATATTTCAACACTCCATCAATCACATTTTATTTGAAAAGTTCCTCTAGTGATTCTAACAAGAAATTTATAATTTAAGAAAAATTGTAACACTAATAATAACTCCTTTCTATTAAAAAAATAAATATATCCACAATAATTGTGGGATGATCATCCCCTTATGTTTTATTTTTATTTCTATATCTATTTCTTTTACTATTACAATTACTATTAGTAACATGCTAACCTCATATTATGTAAATTGTTGTAAATCATTTACTTCATTTTAGGTTTTTAATAATTTTCCCTTAGGTTCACCAATTCCTTTGATTTAGAATATTAAACCCTTCAGTTTATTATTTCTTTTGGTTTATATTATTAATATTCCCTCGGGATTATTAATCTATTATGTTTTTAATATTTTTCCCTTCGCCTTATTGGTCCCTTAGGTTATTGATATTTTTCCCTTGGGTTCACCAATTCCTTTGGTTTCTAATATTAAACCTTTGGGTTTATTAGTTCTTTTGGTTTATGATATGATTAATCGATCAATGTCATCCATGATCAAATGTCACATTCTGACAAATATTGTCTCAATATGAAAATCAGCCATGGCCAACCATGGTCGTAGTTGGTCCAACGCCGCATTGTGACAACAATTGTCTCAATGTTCAAACCAATTCCCTTGGGTTCACCAATTCCTTTGGTTTATTTAAACCCTTCGGTTTATTAGTTCTTTTGGTTTAATTTATGAATAATTGATCAATGTCATCCATGATCAAATGTCTTATTCTGAAAAATACTGTCTCAATATGAAAATCACCCATGGCCAACCATGGTCATAGTTGGTCCAATGTCGCATTGTGACAACAATTATTTCAATGTTAAAATCAATTCCCTTGGGTTCACCAATTCCTTTGTTTTATAATATTAAACCCTTGGGTTTATTAGTTCTTTTGGTTTATAATATTACGAACCCTTGGGTTATTTAATGGTGTTTATTATTTTCTTCAAATTGAGTATTTTTTTATTAATTTTATTGATCCTTTGCCTTATTGGTCTCTTAGGTTATTAATATTTTTTCCTTGGGTTCACCAATTCCTTTGGTTTATATTATTAAAACCTTGGGTTTATTAGTTCTTTTGGTTTATAATATGAATAATCGATCAATGTCATCCATGATAAAATGTCACATTCTGACACATCTTGTCTCAATATCAAAATCACCCACGGCCAACCATGATCATAGTTGGTCCAACGTCGCATTGTGACAACAATTGTCTCAATGTTTAAATCAATTCCCTTGGGTTCACAAATTCCTTTGGTTTATAATATTAAACCCTTGGGTTTATTAGTTCTTTTGGTTTATAATATGAATAATCGATCTATTCCATCCATGATCAAATTTCACATTCTGACAAATATTGTCTCAATATGAAAATCACCCATGGCCAACCATGGTCATAGTTGGTTCAACGTCGCATTGTGACAACAATTGTCTCAATGTTTAAATCAATTCCCTTGGGTTCACCAATTCCTTTGGTTTATAATATTAAACTCTTGATTTTATTAGTTCTTTTGGTTTATAATATGAATAATAGATCAATGTCATCCATGATCAAAAGTCACATTCTAACAAATATTGTCTCAATATGAAAACCACCCATGGCCAACCATGCATTGCTAGTGTTCCAACGTCACATTGTGACAACAATTGTCTCAATATTTAAATCAATTCCCTTGGGTTCACCAATTCCTTTGGTTTATAATATTAAACCCTTGGGTTTATTAGTTCTTTTGGTTTATAATATTACGAACCCTTCGGTTAATTATTAGTGTTTATTAATTTCTTCAACTTGAGTATTTTTTTAATAATTCTATTGATCCTTCGCCTTATTGGTCCATTAGGTTATTAATATTTTTCCCTTCGGTTCACCAATTCCTTTGGTTTATAATATTAAACCCTTGGGTTTATTAGTTCTTTGGGTTTATAATATGAATAATCGATCAATGTCATCCATGATCAAATGTCACATTCTGACAAATATTGTCTCAATGTGAAAATCACCCATGGCTAAACAATGATCGTAGTTGGTTCAACATCGCATCAGACAACAATGTCTCACGCGTTTACCTCTTTTGGTTCACAAATTCCTTTGGTTTATAATATTAAACCCTTGGGTTTATTAATTCTTTTGGTTTGTAATATGAATAATTGAGCAATGTCATCCATGATCAAATGTCACATTCTGACAAATATTTTCTCAATATGAAAATCACCCATCGCCAACCATGGTCATAGTTGGTCCAACGTCACATTGTGACAACAATTGTCTCAATGTTTAAATCAATTCCCTTGGGTTCACCAATTCCTTTGGTTTATAATATTAAACCCTTGGGTTTATTAATTCTTTTGGTTTGTAATATGAATAATTGAGCAATGTCATCCATGATCAAATGTCACATTCTGACAAATATTTTCTCAATATGAAAATCACCCATCGCCAACCATGGTCATAGTTGGTCCAACGTCACATTGTGACAACAATTGTCTCAATGTTTAAATCAGTTCCCTTGGGTTCACCAATTCCTTTGGTTTATAATATTAAACCCTTGGTTTAATTAGTTCTTTTGGTTTATAATATGAATAATCGAGCAATGTCGTCCATGATCAAATGTCACATTCTCGACAAATATTGTTATCAATATGAAATCACCCATGGCCAACCATGATCGTTGGTCCATCGACAGCAAACAACAATTGGTTCCCAATGTTTAAATCAATTCCCTTTGGCTCAATTCTTTGTTTACAATATTAAACCTCGGGTTTATTAGTTCCTTTGGTTTATAATATGAATAATCGATTAATGTCATCCATCATCAAATGTCACATTCTGACAAATATTGTATCAATATGAAAATCACCCATGGCCAACCATGGTCATAGTTGGTCCAACGTTGCATTGTGACAACAATTGTCTCAATGTCTAAATCAATTCCCTTGGGTTCACTAATTCCTTTGGTTTGTAATATTAAACCCTTGGGTTTATTGGTTCCTTTGGTTTATAATATGAATAATCGATCAATTTCGTCTATGATCAAATGTCACATTCTGAGAAATATTGTCTCAATATGAAATTCACCCATGGTCAACCATGGTCATAGTTGGTCCAATGTCGCATTGTGACAACAATTGTCTCAATGTTTAAATCAATTCCCTTGGGTTCACCAATTTCCTTGGTTTATAAAATTAAACTCTTGGGTTTATTAGTTCTTTTGGTTTATAATATTATTAACCCTTGGGTTAATTATTAGTGTTTATTAATTTCTTCAACTTAGGTAGTTTTTTATTAATTTTATTGATCCTTCGCCTTATTGGTCCCTTAGGTTATTAATATTTTTCCCTCGGTTTCACCAATTCCTTTGGTTTATAATATTAAACCCTTGGGTTTATTAGTTCTTTTGGTTTATAATATGAATAATCAATCAATGTCATCCATGATAAAATGTCACATTCTGACAAATATTGTCTCAATATGAAAATCACCCATGGCCAACCATGGTCATAGTTGGTCCAACGTCACATTGTGACAATAATTGTCTCTATGTTTAGATCAATTCCCTTGGGTTCACCAATTAGGTTTATTAGTTCTTTTGGTTTATAATATGAATAATCGATCAATGTCATCCATGATCAAATGTCACATTCTCACAAATATTGTCTCAATATGAAAATCACCCATGGCCAACCATGGTCAGAGTTGGTCTAACGTCGCATTGTGACAACAATTGTCTCAATGTTTAAATCAATTCCCTTGGGTTCATCAATTCCTTTGGCTTATAATATTAAACCCTTGGGTTTATTAGTTCTTTTGGTTTATAATATGAATAATCCCTTGGGTTAATTATTAGTGTTTATTAATTTCTTCAACTTGAGTATTTTTTTATCAATTATATTGATCCTTTGCCTTATTGGTCCCTTAGGTTAATAATATTTTTCCCTTGGGTTCACCAATTCCTTTGGTTTATAATATTAAACCCTTGGGTTTATTAGTTCTTTTGGTTTATAATATGAATAATCGATCAATGTCATCCATGATCAAATGTCACATTCTGACAAATATTGTCTCAACATGAAAATCACCCATGGCCAACCATGGTCATAGTTGGTCCAACATCACATTGTGACAAAAATTGTCTCAATGTTTAAATCAATTCCCTTGGGTTCACCAATTCCTTTGGTTTATAATATTAAACCCTTGGGTTTATTAGTTTTTTTGGTTTATAATATGAAAAATCGATCAATGTCATCCATGATCAAATGTCACATTGTGACAAATATTGTCTTCATATGAAAATCACCCGTGGCCAACCATGGTCATAGTTGGTCCAACGTCGCATTGTGACAAAAATTGTCTCAATGTTTAAATCAATTCTCTTAGGTTCACCAATTCCTTTGGTTTATAATATTCAACCCTTGGGTTGATTAGTTCTTTTGGTTTATAATATGAATAATCGATCAATGTCATCCATGATCAAATGTCACATTCTAACAAATATTGTCTCAATATTAAAATCACCCATGTCCAACCATGGTCATAGGTTGTCCAACGTCGCATTGTGACAACAATTGTCTCAATGTTTAAATCAATTCCCTTGGGTTCACCAATTC
Source organism: Pinus albicaulis (assembly GCA_034641835.2). NCBI lineage: Eukaryota > Viridiplantae > Streptophyta > Pinopsida > Pinales > Pinaceae > Pinus > Pinus albicaulis. The sequence goes on along the minus strand of JAXQQM020060730.1, from coordinate 109,712 downwards.
CTTTGGTTTATAATATTAAACCCTTGGGTTCACCAATTGCTTTGGTTTATAATATTAAACCCTTGGGTTTATTAGTTCTTTTGGTTTATAATATGAATAATCCCTTGGGTTTATTAATCTATTTAGTTGAAAATATTATTTCATAGGATTTTTTAATTTCTTAGGGTTTTATTTTAAAATATTAATTATTAGGTTTTATTAATCTCTATTGTTTTTAATATTGCCCTTAGCATTATTGATCCCTTAGGTTTTTAATATTTATCCCTTGGGTTCACCGATTCCTTTGGTTTATAATATTAAACCCTTAGGTTTATTAGTTCCTTTGGTTTATAATGTTAATCACACATTGGGTTTATTACTCTCTTGAGTTTAAAATATTAATTCTAAGGCTTTATTAACTTTTTAGATTTTTCAGTTTAAAATATTAATTCTTAGGGTTTACTAATCTCTATTGTTTTTAATATTCATCTGTTAGGTTTATAATATTTATCCCTTGGGTTTGCTGATTCCTTTGGTTTATAATATTAAACCCTTCGGTTTATTAGATCTTTTGGTTTATAATGTTAATAATCCTGTTGGTTTCTTAATATCTTATGTTTGAAATATTGATTCTTATGGCTTATTAATTTATTAGGTTTTTTAGTTTAAAATATCAATTCTTAGGGTTTATTAATCTCTTTTGTTTTTAATATGGATCCCTTATGTTTATAATATTTATCACTTAGGTTCACCAAATCTTTTGGTTTATAATATTCAACCCTTGGGTTGATTAGTTCTTTTGGTTTATAATATGAATAATTGATCAATGTCATCCATGATCAAATGTCACATTCTGAAAAATATTGTCTCAATATGAAAATCACCCATCGCCAACCATGGTCATAGTTGGTCCAACGTCGCATTGTGACAATAATTGTCTCTATGTTTAAATCAACTCCCTTGGGTTCACCAATTCCTTTGGTTTATAATATTAAACCCTTGGGTTTATTAGTTATTTTGGTTTATAATATGAATAATAGATCAATGTCATCCATGATCAAATGTCACATTCTGACAAATATTGTCTCAATATGAAAATCACCCATGGCCAACCATGGTCATAGTTGGTCCAACGTCGCATTGTGACAACAATTGTCCCAATGCTTAAATCAATTCCCTTGAGTTCACCAATTCCTTTGGATTATAATATTAAACCCTTGGGTTTATTAGTTCTTTTGGTTTATAATATGAATAATCCCTTGGGTTAATTATTAGTGTTTATTAATTTCTTCAACTTGAGTATTTTTTTATTAATTTTATTGATCCTTCGCCTTATTTCTCCCTTAGGTTAATAATATTTTTCCCTTGGGTTCACCAATTCCTTTGGTTTATAATATTAAACCCTTGGGTTTATTAGTTCTTTTGGTTTATAATATGAATAATCGATCAATGTCATCCATGATCAAATGTCACATTCTGACAAATATTGTCTCAATATCAAAATCACACATGGCCAACCATGGTCATAGTTGGTCCAACGTCACATTGTGACAACAATTGTCTCAATGTTTAAATCAATTCCCTTGGGTTCACCAATTCCTTTGTTTTCTAATATTAAACCCTTGGGTTTATTAGTTTTTCTGGTTTATAATATGATTAATCGATCAATGCCATCCATGATCAAATGTCACATTGTAACAAATATTGTCTTAATATGAAAATCACCCATGGCCAACCATGGTCATAGTTGGTCCAACGTCGCATTATGACAACAATTATCTCAATGCTTAAATCAATTCCCTTGGGTTCACCAATTCCTTTGGTTTATAATATTCAACCCTTGGGTTGATTAGTTCTTTTGGTTTATAATATGAATAATCGATCAATATCATACATGATCAAATGTCACATTCTAACAAATATTGTCTCAATATGAAAATCACCCATGGCCAACCATGGGCATAGTTGGTCCAACGTCGCATTGTGACAACAATTGTCTCAATGTTTAAATCAATTCCCTTGGGTTCACCAATTCCTTTGGTTTATAATATTAAACCCTTGGGTTCACCAATTCATTTGGTTTATAATATTAAACCCTTGGGTTTATTAGTTCTTTTGGCTTATAATATGAATAATCCCTTGGGTTTATTAATCTATTTAGTTGAAAATATTATTTCATAGGCTTTTTTAATTTCTTAGGTTTTTTATTTTAAAATATTAATTATTAGGTTTTACTAATCTCTATTGTTTTTAATATTGCCCTTAGCCTTATTGATCTCTGGGGTTTTTAATATTTATCCCTTGGGTTCACCGATTCCTTTAGTTTATAATATTAAACCCTTGGGTTTATTAGTTCTTTTGGTTTATAATTTTAATCACACATTGGGTTTATTACTCTCTTGAGTTTAAAATATTAATTCTTAGGTTTTATTAATTTTTTAGATTTTTCAATTTAAAATATTAATTCTTAGGGTTTATTAATCTCTATTGTTTTTAATATTCATCTGTTAGGTTTATAATATTTATCCCTTGGGTTCGCTGATTCCTTTGGTTTATAATATTAAACCCTTCGGTTTATTAGTTCTTTTGGTTTATAATGTTAATAATCCTGTTGGTTTATTAATATCTTATGTTTAAAATATTTATTCTTATGGTTTATTAATTTATTATGTTTTTTAGTTTAAAATATCAATTTTTAGGGTTTATTAATCTCTTGTGTTTTTAATATTGATCCCTTATGTTTATAATATTTATCCCTTGGGTTCACCAATTCTTTTGGTTTATAATATTTAAATCTTTGGTTTATGAGTTCTTTTGTTTTGTATTATTAATAATCTCTTGAGTTTATTAATATTTTTAGTTTAAAATATTAATTGTTAGGGTTTATTAATTTCTTAGGTTTTTTGTTTTTAAATATTATTTCATATGCTTTATTAATCTCTTGAGTTTAATATATTAATTCTTAGAGTTTATTACTTTATTATGTTTTTGGGTTTAAAGTGTTATTTCTCAGGGTTTTTTAGTCTATTGAGATTAAATTATTTATTCTTAGGGTTTTTTTATTTTTTGGTTTATAATATTAATATTTATCCTCTACTTCACTAATTACTTCAGTTTATAATATTAAACACTTGGGTTTATTAGTTCTTAGGTTTTTTGTTTTTAAATATTATTTCATATGCTTTATTAATCTCTTTAGTTTAATATATTAATTCTTAGAGTTTATTACTTTCTTATGTTTTTGGGCTTAAAGTATTATTATTTCTGAGGGTTTTTTAATCTCTTAGATTAAATTATTTATTCTTAGGGTTTTTGTATTTTTTGGTTTATAATATTAATATTTATCCTTTGCTTCACCAATTACTTTGGTTTATAATATTAAACCCTTGGGTTTATTAGTTCTTTTGGTGTAAAATATTAATAATATCTTGAGATATTGGTAAAAAATATAAACTTATTATAATATTAATAAAATATTATTATTATGTTATAGTAGAATTATATTATAGATTGAGTTAAAACTATTAATGTATTGAAATAATTTAATAATATATTTTTATTATATATTTTACTATTGAATAATATAATATTATATATTCGAATATTTTATATTCTTTTATATATATATATATATATATATATATATATATATATATATATATATATCAAGTTAATATATAGTATGCATATAGTTAATATTATTAATATATTATAAGTAAATATATAAAATATTTTGGTTATTTTAATAATAAATATATAATATTTATTTTGGTGAAATATATGTGCTGGGTAGTGGATATAGGCCTATCGGCGTATACCAACCACATTGGTGAATGTGGTTGTAAACCTATTTCATACAAGCCTATCCGCGTATATCAATCACATTGGTAAATGTGATTGTGCTAGTTTAGTGTCTCCCTTGACCTTGACCTTAAAATTGAATAATAATAATAATTTAATCACTAATGCTCCATGACTGTAATGTTATGTGTATTGTATTTGCATAGAAAAAAATAAATAAATAATTAAATAAGGAGGAATTGGAATACCAGTAGGAAGTGGCCGAAGAGACGTGACACACAAAGCAGCACCCGTGATTACTTCGTTGTTGGAATCAGCATGCATGCTTAATCTCTAACATTGGAGTACATTGATTCTAATAGGGGAGTAGTGTACGCTGATTCTAACAAAGGGGTAATCTCTGGTGTTGTTTTTTGTGTCATGTCTTTTCGGCCACTCCTACTGGTATTCCAATTCCTGCTCATTTTCGTTTTCTGTCTCTACGAACACAATACATAACATTACAGAGCATCAATGATTAAATAATAGAAACAGTAACAATTGAGTGAGAAAAACCATGGGGATATACCTACATTGGCTCTGCTATTACGCCATTTAGTCATTCCAAGTGCTCACTAGGATTTATTTGTGAGAATTCAAATGCTTTACATGGATGGTCTATGGTTAGGTTAGGTCATGGTTAGGTAGAGAGGTTTCCAAAAAAAATTGTGGTCTAATTATAGTTATTAAGTTTGAATTCGAATTTGGATTAGAATATGATAAGATATGAAAATAATTAGATTTAATATTTTTTAATTCAAAAAAATATATTTCAAAAAATTTACTTATATATTTCAAAATTTACCAAAACTAATAATCTCAATAAAAATGCATATTGTTATGGCATACCGATCATACTGCTCCCTCTTTCTGAACTTTGAGAAGTAAAAACCACAAGTCATTATTCTGTGAAACGAGTTTTGGAATTTTTTGGAATTTTGAAGAATATAAATGACAAGCCATTAATATTTTTCCAATGTTTGCAAGCATGAGAAACTAGTTTTTAATCAACCCATCATCATCTTCGATGTCTCATGCCTATATAATCAATGTAGGGTAAGACGAATTGAATTTTCAAGGATAATTTAGCCAAACCCAACGAATTGGCATATTCTTCTTTTTTCTTTTTTCTTTCTTTTTTTTTTTTTTTTTGCTAAATTTGGTAATTATAGGTCCAATTTAAACTACACCAAGTATTATTTAAGAGATTTGTCTAGAAGCACAACAAAAAATAGTTTGATACAACGTTTTTTTAGAATTCTGTAAAAACAATCAAAAAAATAAAATAGATTTTTTACGATACAAATCGATTCAAATCAATTCAACATCATCGAAAATCCTTGAACACCCAATATTTTTAAACTACCCACTACTAAACTATATATATTGTATTATTTTCAAGTAACGGAACTATTTAATTGGTATATATTATATTTCTTTTTTCGGGAACTATAACATCATTTAAGAGCATAAGAACAACTTGAGATAATATGTTATTTGATCGAGCTAAAACAAAATTAAATAATAAACATATTAGATTCTAGTATATTTCTAAAATCTTTCTTTTTGGAGTTTCAAGTTTCTGTTGTGGGATAGGTGGTGGAACATAGGGAACCTGATATGTTGTTGTTGTGCTCGGGTTTAAGCTACATTCCTGGCAAGGGTGGTTTCTTCCTGGTTTTTTCCGGGGAGTTTTTTACGGGATCGTGATTATTCAAATTTCCCGGGGTGCGTGTTATCGAATGGGTGGGTAAGTGTGGTTATATTATCGTCGTAATTTTTCCTTCTGGAGATTGCGTGGGAAATTCTCTGGCTAATTATGACATTGAGGGGCGAAGGATTAAGATTTGTTGTCCAGAGGGGTGGACGAGCCGTTTGGGATCCTACCCCACTCTTTGTGTTTGGGCTGGCGCTGGTACTCTGGGCTTCCAACATTTACGTCGAGGACCTCAGATCTTTATTAGCTTATGAATGCTTCGGGTGGCGACATGAGAGGTGTCGCTTTCGAGGAACCTGAGACGGTCCTCTTGGATGATGCGTTTGTGCAAGCCATTGAAATGGCAGAGGCAGAGGCCTTATCAGGCCTTATCAACCAACTATCCTGGTAAGCAGATTAATCACTTACCGTCCTTCTCTATTTTTTTTAGATCTAGGGTAATCGGTAACTGGTGAGAGTTGTCTGAGCAAGGCCCGGGTTCAAATCCAATTGGCTGCCACTATAAACCTAGGCTAGGTGCAACAGCCTACAAGCCGCACACAATAGCAAGGAACTTATGCCTCAACAAGAGCCGAGACGTCCGCTCTGGGGTCGCCTACTCTTCTAGCCATGACACAATAGGCATACGTCTCCACGGAGATTTGAACCTTGGTGGATTGGATGAAAGCCGTCTCACTCCACCGTTAGACCTCCGCTTCACGGACTAAAGGTCATGGGCTTGGCCCGGGACCGTTAATCTCTCACGGTGAGCCACGCCCTCGCTCAGGGTTGAGCATAGGACCTGTCCGCCTTTACGAGAGCAAAATTACCACTACGCCGCCTCCACAGACCTTACTTACCGTCCTCCTCTATTGTCAACACTGTTTTTATGAATAGAGGGTTGATCCAACTGGGTACCATACTGGGAGGACGGATTGTTTTGGGAGTGGGGGGAGGAGCAGGACCAATCTCTTTCGTTGAAGAAACCTGGTTACATGTGGCAACACAAACCATTTAAAACAACTGGGATGAGAAGGCTTTTGAGCTTTGGTTGTGACGTTATGGGAGAAAGGGCGGAGGGTCTCCTGTCTCACGCGGTTGTGGGGAAGTGGAATTATGCGAGCCTGAGCTTGGTGGATCTGTAGGAATGGCTAATGGCCACTTGGGTCAACATCATCAGCTATGAGCCCCGGACCAGCAAGCTCGCCCATGGTTGGTTTGGTTTTCACTTCCTGAAAGAGGAAGATTTGATGAAGATTATGCTTAGGACTTGGGTACATGGAAAATCCTTTCTCCCGTTGTTTCAATGGACGATGGATTTCCATCCGGTGGATAATGCACCGTTTTCGCAGATGGTGTGGGTGATTTTGCTGGGTCCTCCTATCCAATTCTGGGCGCCGGTCGTTATTCTATCCATTGGAAATAGTATTGGAACCAGTAGATTTGTGGATCCAAAATATACTGGCACATATGATAAGAGGGTAGCCTGGGTCTTGCTGGAGATCTTATATGCGCGGGGGCTACCGGAGGACATTGATGTAGAAGGGGGCAGTAAGGTTTACCGGCAAACTCTTGATTATTGGAACTTTCCCTTCAGGTGCTATTTATGCAAGGAGACTGAGCATCTGATGAGATCCTGCTCAAGGTGGATTCCTGACTTGAAGGAAAATGGGAGAAATTCCAGGGCGAAGGACACCCGATTGACGAAGACTCGAGACCGTGATATCGAGCGTCATGTTAAACCTTCTTCTGCTACTACTATTACGGGTAAGTCTTTCAGTTCTAAGATTATGCCTATGGGTTATGTTAGTCTAGGGAGGGGGAAGATGTGATGCTCGGGTTCAAGGTGTCGACCTTTGGTCGCCTACAGAAGTCATCATTTCTGAAAATGGGAATGGTTTTTATAATTCGAGGGGGGTGGGGCGTGAGAGGGGGTCTTTGTATCACATTCTAAGTCAGGTGATATTCTAGATATCGTGAAACCTTCTTTAGTGGCCACCCTCCCTCTAGACTCTCCTTTAAATCCGATACCACTTTGTCTTCCTGTAAATGAAGTGCTCCCGGTGGAAGGGTGTCGGGCCCCAGAGGTGGAGGGTTTATCTTGTATGAACAACCATGATAATTTGGGCACGATTTTGGTGCCTTCCTAGTCCATGATCTCTTCTTTGACCCCATTTCCACTTTGTTCAATTCATGGCAGTGAATCTCCATCGACGGATGTTGGAATTGATTCGCCGACATCTGGTGAACCGCCCCAATCACCGAAGAATCTGGCCGAGAGTGATCTTGAACTTCTTCTCCTGCACCCTGATACCAATTTGAGCATTTTTCCTACTGATTCGGGTTGGCCGACTAATGCCCCTGTTCTAACTTGCCCTTCTGCAACTATAAATGTTACCATTGGGAGGGGTAAGGGCAGACCGAGGGTGAATAAGAGATCTTTGACCGCGGGGGGTCGAGATATTGGACTAGGGGATGGAAAATTCTGGGATGTCCCTATATCTTTGGCACTAAATAGGGTTCTTGGAGCGTTGAATCCCTCAATGCCTGATAAATGATTATTTTGTCTTCTGTTAATATTAGGGGTCTGTTAATATTAGGGGGCTGGGGGGCAGGGGGAAGTTCCTGCCTATGAGGAGTTTTCTTTTAAATTGTAAGCCTTCCATTATTTGTGTGCAAGAATCAATGCAAAATGCTGATAAATCAGTTGCTTGTTTCTAAACAATGTTCCCAGATTGGAACATTGTGGCACGGGATGCCATGGGATTATCTGGAGGGGAGGTGGTTCTATGGAATCCGGTTGTCGGATCTTTTAAGGCATATGGTTTCTTCGGGGGAATTATCCTCTTGAGGCACTTCCGAAGTTTTAAACAAAGGCTTCACATCATTAATCTGTATGCCCCCTATCGGGACATAGTGACATTCTAGTGGAAAATGGAATCATGTGGGATACTATCTCTATCGAACTTGATTATGGCTGGGGATTACAATTCCACATTAAACACTGGAGGGTCTTGGGATGCTTATGGATGAGAAGATCCAATGGCAGACTTTCTCAGTTGTTTATTCATTTCGAAAAAACTTTGTGATCTTAAGATGAAGGTGTCGGGACCAACGTGGTTCAATGGCAGGAGGGGCGGTGCGTCCATATCTAAACAGATCGACCGCTTCTCTGTAAATTCTCATTTTCTGTCTATGATGGGGAAGTGGACTTCCACCATGGGTGATGTGGTTTTCTCTGATCATTGACCCATCATATTGGGTTGGAACTTTAACAAGGCAGATGGAGGAACACCTTTTAATTTTAAGAGGGTATGGATGGGGGATCCGGGTTTCAACAATTTAGTGATGGATTTCCTCAGAAAAAATCCAAGAGATGTGTCCTCCTCTGGTATGGATGACCTCATGATCATGTTGAGGGGATTAAAGAAGGAGGTAAAGAAATGGGAAAGGAGTAAGAAGATGGATCTGAAAGCTCGTTTAGTAGCATTTGAGGAGGAAACCACCCGTTTAATGAAAGGACTAGAAGAGGAGTGTCCAAAAGATGATTTATGGGATAAAATAAAGCAAGTGGAGAGAGAGAAGAGGGAAATTCTCCTTATAGAAAAGCAAACATGGCGGTTGAAGAGTAGAGCGATTTGACTCGTAGAGGGTGTTAGAAAAACAAAAATTTTCCACGCTTTTGCAAATGGGAGAAGGAATTCAAATGATATGTGGAAAATTGAGGATGTCGGAACTACTTATAATTCTACTAAGGATATTCAAGAGGTGGTTGTCCGTCATTTGATGGCTCTTTACAAGGATAGGGAGGCGGTTAGTTATGCTGATCAGATGTGGGCGATGGAGTATATCCTGCGGATGTTTGATGAGAGTGAGATGACGGATTTCTACAGGCAGATCTTGAAAGAGGAGGTTATCATTGTGTTAAAATCATTTGCAGTGGATAAAAGTTCGGGGCCAGATGGCTGGACCCCAGAATTTTTTCTCCATTATGCTGACTATTTTGTGCCTCTTATAACAGACATGGTGAATGAAGCTAGAATATCAGGGAAGACTAGTGGAGCCATGAACTCTACTTTTATTGTGTTAATTCCCAAGAAGCAGGATGTAAAGTCTTTAAATCATTTTTGACCTATCTCTCTATGCAAATCGCTTTATAAAATTATTTCGAAAACTATAGTAGAGAGACTAAAGAAGGTTATGTCCCACTACATTTTGCCCAAACAGTCTGGGTTTTTGAATGACCAGAGCATCCATGACATTGTGGCCACAACGCAAGAATCAAAACACTCCATACATTCAAAGAAAATGAATGCTATGGTCATGAAGATCGATATTTCAATGGCATACGACTGGGTCGACTGGGGGACCCTCAAAATGCTATTATTTAAGATTGGACTCAACAGGGTTTCGGTTTAGTGGATTATGGGCTACATTACAAATTCTTGTATGGCTGTTATAGTTAATGGTGTTGCTTCTTGTTTCTTCAAGCCTGGGTGCGGTTTAAGACAAGGATGTGCACTTTCCCCTTTGCTCTTCATTCTGGTCATGGATATTTTGAGCACTATAATTAGAAGTGGGGTATCTCCGAGTCACATTAGAGTATTAAGGATAACAAATTATAGAAAAATCAACCATAATCTCTTTGTCGATGATGCATTACTGTTTGGCTTGGTTATTAGATCTATTTGGAATTCCTATCATTATATATTAATGAGATTTAATGTGGCCACTGGTATGATGAAAAACTTTAGGAAATCTTGCATCTATTTTGAGGATAGTGGGAGTGCTGAGAACCTAGATTTGATTACGGAGATTGGTGCATTATTTGATTTTTCATATGAACCTTTAAGTGCTGGGTTTAAATATCTGGGATTTAACCTGAAACCAAATAATTATACCTCTAGGGATTGGTTGTGGATGGTGGAGAAGGAAGAAAAAAGGATAAGGGGCTGGTCATCTAGATGGATTTCAAAAGGGGGCAGATTTATTTTGATCCAGGTAGTAATACAACAATTTTTGGTGTATTGAGCACACATCTACGTCATCCCTAAGAAGATTCTGAATGAAATCAGAAAGGTCATGATGAAATTCCTATGGTGTGGAGGAGATATGAAGGGAAAGTACCATTTGGTAAGCTAGGATCAGATCATGATGCCAAAGGAATTTGGCGGTTGGGGTTTGAAGAATCTGGAGACTTTTGGGAGGGCCCTTCTTATGAAATCTATGTGGAGGGGTATCATGTCAGACGGAATATGGCGTGATATCATAAGATTTAAGTATCTAAAGGATAAAAATCTGGAAGCATTATTTGAGTTGGGCTGGTGCAACTCAAAGGGGGCATCCATTATATGGAATGGCTTCAAACACATATGGCCTATTTTCTCAAAATTTTTAAAGTGGAAGTTTGGGGATGGAGGCAAGATTCTTATCGGACAGGTGAGTCTTTGGGGAGGGTTGGGCCCATATCAAATCAACAGCCAGCTTATAGAACATTTAAAGGGAAGGGGCATATTTTACATGTGTCAAATTGTAAAGCAATAGGTCAAAGGTATTCCAATTTGGCTATCAGAGGATATGCTCCAGATTTTGGAGCATTTGAAAAGCACATGGAATGACTATCAGAGGGATCTGATTAGTAGAGGACTTCTGTGCACACATAGTGGAGACAGAGTGGCTTGGAATGGGCAGATGAGGAACAGAACATTGGTGGTTGAAGACATTTATAAAAAACTACTTGCACAAAATCTGCAGATGAACGAGTACAAAAATTATAAGGGGAGTTGGGAGAATAATGGCCAACTCAAAATGAAATTGTTTCTATGGTTAGTGCTTAGAAACAAAAATCTTACATGGGATAACCTGATGAGGAAAGGCATGGAGGGACCAGGTATCTGCAATCTTTGTATGAATGTCAGTGAAGATAACTTGCATCTATTTTATAAGTGCATTTTTGTGAAGCAGGTTTTACAAGTTATAAGTACCTTTTTCAATTTTAAGATCCCACATTTGGAAAATACCGAAGATTTCATTCATGGGGGACAAAGGAAATATTGTAATTACAATATAATCCCTGCATTATATCACTGGTTCATCTGGATTAGCAAGAACATAGGGATATTTGAGGGGGTCAGATGCAACCCTGAGGACACAGCTAGAAATATCATCCATCAGTGGGAGGATCAGAAATCGACACCGAGGCCTCTGGTCGATCTTTCTAAGCACATGAGACCTTTTGAAATCAAGTACCCAGCTGGGTTTTTTGATGGTGCTTCACAAAATTCCTGGTGTGGGTGTGGGGCATGGCTGAAGATATCGCCACAATATCATTATAAGGTACACTAGTTTGGAGGTATTGGGACTAGCATGAGGGCCGAAGTTCTGGCATTGTGGCGTCTCCTTTGGTTTGCGTCTCAGCTGAGAATTGAAAACATGTGGGTGTCGGGTGACTCTACGGTTTTGATTGATCATCTAAAAAAGGGCTCCTCTCTTGATCCCGGACAACTGGTTTCATGGATGGAGCAAATCAAAGTTATTAAGGACTCTTTCACCTCAATAAACTTCCAACATATTTACAGGGAAAAAAACTCTTTGGCGGACATGTTATCCAAGAAAGAACTCACGAGCATATTTGGGGTTATGAACTATGAATTGATAGATACAGAAGGGCAGGGTGTAGTTGGATCGGTGAACTTCTTTTGACTACTGGTTTTGACTACTGGTTTTCTATCCAATGTTCTGGTATTTTATGTTTTTATTTTTATGACTAGGAGCAAAGGCTACTATAATTATTCCTACGTGGATAGTTTTCGAGTGATGCAGTTACATCCAATGTTCTACCTGATATATTTTGATTTTTTTCAAGATGGAATATAGTAAATTTCTATTTCTGTTTTGCATGGCCATGTTTGGGCAAGTATGAAGAGATATGGGCTGGTAATCGCATTTTACAGATAGCATACAGAGCGGGGAGTACGATCCAGGCTATAAAAGTTTGCATTGTGAAGTTTTTCTGTTTGGAAACTACAGAGAAAGAGATAAAACAGCCAAGGACAGGGAGGATTATTATCAGTTTGTGAACTACTAATCTCATGTAAACAGGTTCATATTATGATGATAGATTACAAGTTTTAACCATGAACTGGCACATTATATAAGCCAGAGATTTTTCCTTTTCTGAAAAAAATATAAAAGACACATCATATAATAGCTGAAATTACAGCTATGAAGAACGCGCTGAAATTTTAAGTTCTGAGAAAACACACGTATTTTGAAATTTGGACCTTTGTTAATTCAAATTTTCTGAGTCTCAATTACACTGTCACTTTAAATTTTCATCTTCTCTGCCTGACGAAACTTTATAATTGCTTTGGAGGAGACATATAGTGTTAGTGGGACACAGCTTGAAAGGCAATAGCGTAGCCCGTGGATCTCAAGATTTCCTGAATCTCATTGCGGTAGCAGTGTATGTGTGCGCTCTTATGTTTCGGGGTGGAGAATACATGCAGCGAGAAAAGGAAATTGTAAGGATTTTAGCTCTTGCAAAGATATAACTAAATCAAATAAAAATATAGATATAGTTGAGAGTAAGATGGATTGCCTCTGCAGATGGAGCTGGACAGAGACATTGCTGAGCAGTTTGAATATAACTTTGGTAATGGCATGGAACAACCTCCAACATTTGGAATAGTGGCCAAAAAGATGCAGATGGATTTTTTTGCTAAGGTACAACCTCCACACTAATAAGTCTATTTTTTCTTTCTTTTATTTGTTTATTATACAAATTTAGCACTAGCCATGTCTACAAGCAACATCTACTATTAAAGATAGAGCCATCTCTTCGGCCCAACAAGAAGAGTTGATAGCCAATTCGCCACCAGAGAAGGTTGACAGTGTGGACACAGACCACGGACCATTCTTTTCTGCACCGAAGAAGCTGCATAGCCTGCTCTTGGATATCGGCAACAAATGCTGGATATGATTGCAATAATTAGTCTCTTTTATATCAAAGCAAAAAACTTCGGAGGCTTGCCTTTATTAGAAATTTAATATTTATATAAATAAAATTGAAATATATAAATAAGATAATAAATGTCACTCCCACTGTGTTTTGCTGTTTGGGAGAAAAGTTTGGCTTGGGACTAAAAGGACACACATTCTAAACAAAGACCCTTAAATTGTTAGTGTTATTCTTGCATTAGTTGTGTTAATGACTTCTTTTTAGGACACATTCTAAATAAAGACCCTTAAATTGTTATTGTCATTCTTGAATTCGTTAGGTAACTAGGTTAATGTATTCTTTATGGACACACTTTAAATAAAGACACTAGTTACTGAATTGTTGGTTAGGTTGATGTCTTTTTTATGGAAACATATTAAATACTAAATGATTAGATACTAAATTTTTATTGTGATTCTTGCATGGGGAATATTGATTTTGTTTTTTTGGGAAAGTTTTTTTAATTATTTTATTCAATTGAAATAATTTTTTTTTCTATTTTATTGTGTTATTTGTTAATTTTAACTAGTTTAAATTCATTTCAATTTTGGATTTATTAAGTGTCAAAAGGGATCAAATCTCTTTTCACTCAAAGAAGTTTGTACCTGAAGAGATTTGATCCTTCTAAGTACTTAAGATGGATCTAGGGTGATTTAATTATTAATTATAATTGTAATCGTAAATATAACCAGCAATTGTACTAGATGTTGTAAAGGGAACTTAGTGAGGCATGAATTCAGGAAGCATTGTGAGATATAAAAGAAATCATTGAAGATAAAAATTAGTGAACAAAATTCCATTCAAAGTATAATAAATCACTTACATTATTCCAAACTGAAAGATTCTATAACATTTCCAACATAGATTGCCTCTTAATCTTCAAAGGTGGTCTTTCAAGTTCCAATAGAAAAAAATTGATAGATTTTTAAAAGGTACAGGTAGTAGATGACATAAGATAGGATAAATCAAATAATATTAATTCATGAACAATATGATGGTTATCTTTCCAAATCTAAATTTGCATCACAACGTCACAAATAGATGAAAATGAGTGAGACATCAACTCCAAATTATCCATAACTTTTGGTGTAAAATTTTCATGTTCAATTGGAAACTCTAGTGTAGTGCAGTTAATTATGTTCAATATCTCCAATGTTTCCTTAGAGAACATTATCTGTGAAATTGCAAAGAAACATTTTGAATTGCACTAACACTAACAACAACACACTATTTTAGTAGTTTGATTTCCCCCTTGAACAATATAGGGTTTACATCTAGTGGTGGCCATAATTCTAATATGTATTATAACTTCTTGTATATATAATCAATTTTTATTGACAATTGCAACAGACCAATGTAATAGTTTACATCATGACAAACCCTCTACATGGTTGAAGACATTGACTATTCACATAATCCAATAAATGAGCAACCACCTATAACTTGACCAACTCAAAACTACCCAACAAAAATTAATTAAAAAAAAATAACAATGAACTACCCCGAAGACCTAGTGAAGTAATACAATCTATAGAATGTGCATTTGAAACAAGATTGAGGGTCGTCAACTTGGAATCGTAATGTAGCCTCTCTACAATGATGATTGCTACAATTTCCCAATGCACATCAATACCTATCCAACAACTATTATTGAGTAAAACTAGACCATTTTAACCAAAGTGGATGATGCAATCTAGTGCCTCAACTGTACTTTATGTGAGTGTGATGTGAATGTGAGGAGAATCTGACAAACAAACTATTAAGGTAATTCATTGTCAACTCAATCGTATTAATAAGATGTAAGATGTTTTTTTCCCACTTGTAATTGCTCTAGTCAATAGCACAATATGCCTTGTGTTTATGGTCTATATGAGAGTTCATATTGTTTATTTTTCTTCCTTCAATTATTAATATCTATGTGCTCTTGGACATATTTACAAACTCATCAATTTCCATCTTTCGCTCCTTGTTGATTGCAGAGTACATAGCAAGTGAATCGTTCTGGTTTTACAGAAATGTTTCTTATCCCATAATGTTGTCCTAACAAGTACACCACCACCTGGAAATTTCCAAAAAATAGAGAAAAAATAGAAAATCAAATTAGAGGGCTCTTCGAGAAGAGAGAATAATTTTAGGGAAAAAAGACATACCAACTTATTAAATATGCATAGTACTTTTGAATTGTTCTGAAGATGGGATACGAATTATGAACCGTATAACTATACACAGGTGGTAAAACTCTTTTCTTCCAACCTTTTAAGAGTTTCTTCGTTTGGATTTATGCTTTCTAGTCTCGTGGGTGTGCATAAATTGGTTTGTTGATGTCTAACAAATAAATGTGTATAAACCTTCCCATGAGTCACCTGTATGGACTAAAGAATGAGGGTAAATCCTCAATAAAATTTATGATGGTTAAGATCATATTCCTTGAGCTAATTGCAACATTTAAACGAATGAAGTTAGTTGAATGTGTTCTTTAAGTGAATAAGAAATTCAAGTAAGTGAACAGAAAGCAAACAAAACTATGTAATGAGAAACATGTGGATTCAGAAAAAATTCAAAACTCGTATATCACTGACAAAAAAAATATGGCGTTGATCTACTTGGCACACAAAAATTGATTGGAACAATTTTTCTTACGAATAACATACAAATGTTGTTAAAAATTGATAGAGTGGGCTCTAATTTAAAAATCAAATAATAATATTTCACTTTTTTTCTTTTTTGTACACAGATTTCATCCATAATCCAGGTGACTCACACTCTGACCAACACTCTTATTTCTTGAAGCCACGGATTTCATCTTTCAACAGCATATCCCAAATGAACTAAAAATTAACCCTAGACATTTTTCCTTGCTTTAAGCGCATCAACAACTCTCCTATGGCACTTGAACTCATAAACTATATAGTCTGTTGGCTCTGAAGATTGAATTTGAATCTATCCTAGCCATGGACTATTGTTTGTTAATCTGAATTTTCTTTTAACTTGATTGTATACTTTACCCACTCCTTCATAGTAATTTTATGGAGTGAGTAAACAAAAGTTCTGATTGGATACTTTACCTGCTCCTTGATAGCAATTTCATGGAGGGAGTAAACAAAAATTCAGTGCATGTCATTGAAAAAGGAAACTAAAGAATAAGTTTACAACCAATGTGGTGCACCATCAAAGAAACTTTGGAAAAATAATATTCTATAGATTATAAAGCTTCCCTTGTGAATACAAAAATACTTATAGTCTATGGTAGACAACCATGTAGCATTCCCATAACACATTGGTGCATAAATGAACTAACAAGTACAAAAATGATAGATGCAAAAGACACTACATGTGCAATAATCTCAAAGTTGTTTCCAAGAAGCAAGTGAAACTTTATCATGAATAATTGAGCGGGCTCCTCTAAAAAATGTTTACAAGAAGCAAACAAAACTTTATGATGAATCAACCAGTAGGCTCCTATAACCCAAAACCCTCAATTCAACATCCCAAACATCTTCAGTTGTCTTAAATGATAAGCAGTAGTTTCATGTGATCATCTCGAACCACCTGAAATTTGAAATTCATATTCTCTTTTTTGTAAAGCGCAACCATACCAATTTTCACCATACCCAAACTGAGAATCTAGATTTCGGTGACCAACTAAGGTATTTCCTTCCCAAAAAAAATGTGAAAATAAATTTTGGGTATATCAAGACTAACACCACAATTAGAACTTAGAATCCATTGTTTTACATGCAAAATATTATGGCTGTGTTGGCATTGACACGGGGATCACCCCTAACAATTCAAGAATCTGTAAGAGATTCCTATCAGCATTTGCACCATTAATTCAACTTGAACCATTGGGTTCATGGTGGCTTCATGCATAATGCTGAAAAATCCATGATATGCACCACTGCTAAAGTAAGTAAATGGTTAACTACTTGAGATACTCGTTCATTTATTACCATTTGAAAAGGGAGTAAATAATGTTGAAGGCATAATACTGGGAGTTGGTGAAGACAACAGATAAAAATAATGAAGTGAAGAACTATAAAGGGAATCATCTACCTTCAATGATTGTTCATTTTACTAGGAAAATGAGGGCTTCAACTAAATCTTTTGCAACCATTTTTGTTTCGTCAGATTCTACGGTTACCTTTGCTTCTTATTCAGGAACCCACTTCTTGTGGATCAGATTCTGCAATTTGAAGCCATGTTGATTCCCGACAATTTGAAATTTTCGAACGATGATTCAATTTAGGATTTCAGAGTTGGATGATAATAAATTTTCTATTCTGATTCTGATGGATGATGAATTTTATGATTCTGATGGCAATGAAATTTCTCATTTCTAATTTTGAGCTCGATTCTAAAACTTATGATGTTGATGATTCCTTTGGCCCATCTTTGATCCTAATGGATCTATGCCTCCTTCGAAGTGGCTTGCAAGCTCCCAGACTCCTCCAGAGATCTTCTAAGCTCTTGCCCCCTTCAGTGAATCGACTTAATAGAGCTCAGAAAATTTTCCAAAATACATCTTTCATGAATGGAAGGGAAGATGTCTAAATTGTTTTGAAAATATTTTATTTGTTCATTTTTTGGATTCAACTTCTTATTCTCATGCAGATAACCTATAGGTTGGCAGGAAAAGGGTTGCATGGATTAAATACAATCCCCAAATAATGGCTAGGGGAGCTCAAAAAATGAATATGGATATGTCAAATGCTAATGGCAACCTACTGCATCTGAACCTGGTGAATGTAACCCACCATTAAGCTTATGAAAACTGGAAAATGGAGGAGGCCAAGAAGGTCGAGTAATATTTTGTGATGATAACCCCAAAGATAAAGAATTATTCCTTCCCACATCATCTTCCGTAGCCAATGCAGTATGAGTCATTACCTTCTTAAGTTCCACTCTTTTTCCATAGAATGGAATGTAGTGCATCCTCATGACTTAATTTTTATATTAATTATTTTAAAATACAACAAAACGATAACCCCTCATCTTCATCATTCCTCGAAATCATAGTAGAATCAATAAATTTCAAAAATTCCCCTTCCATAAACTCTTGAAGCTCCCTACCATTGACATAAGGTGGAAAACTTCCAACAAATACCTTTAGAGAACTCACATCATCAAATTTATCACTGGAATAAGATCCTAGAGAAGATGCAGTTGAAGGTTGAGTTGCAACTCTTACAAGTGATAGAAGACTTGATTAATTTGATAAAGGTCTAAGCTCATTGTGTCCATGGGAAAATTTTCACTTAAACCCATTTAACAAGGTTCCATATTTCTCATAATACATAAAGAACTTGATTTTATGATTCTTTACCCAATCATGAATGTTGGAACTTATTGCACTGCCATGCATTTTTTATACTTTCTGGCCAAAAAGAGCCAATACTTGTTGACTCTTACGGATCTCTTCTGAATGAGAAAAGTGACAATCATTTCCCAACTCACACTTCTTGTTAGGCCCATAAAAATGGAAAAAAATTGTATGAAGACAGTTTAGCTATCTTAGTAACAAGTATCTTTTTCACATTCGAAGGTGAATTTAAAATATTTATATTCTTGCGGGACTTGTTATGGACCATTTCCCAAGTCCAATTTGTGGCCTACTCAATTTATTTTCCATTGGAATAAGGGAATTATGAGGAATACTCTACATGGAACTTTTGCGAAGCCTATGCAACAATTTGTGAGAAATGTTTAGCCATTGGAGGATTTCCAGGATGAGAAACAGGTTGAAAATAATATACTTTTTTGGAAGTAGACAAACTTCCTGGAAGCATTGCATCAATTCCACATGATTTATGGGAATGTTAATACTTGAACCCTATTAAATATTGCTTAATGGAAGAGAAAATGCAACTTTGAGAAGTTATAATACTATCACATGCTTCATCAAGGAAGTATTTATTATATAGAGAATGTTGAATAGGCTTTATATTTCTTAAACCTTTTACATCTCTATTGGCTCCATGCTTGAACATGAGAGAAACACATGCAAGATGGCTATTCTTCACAACATAATGTAGAGGGGTCTCTCTTGTTCCTGTGAGTATGTTTATACCTCGCCATGCTTATGTATTATTAATAGGAGTGCCTCAAGGTGTCCATGACCTGCAATTGTGTGAACATGAGTTGGTCATGTATTGTTTCCAGACGTTACAATTTTTTTCCACAACCGAACAATTTACACTTCATCCATTGAGAGGAGTGTCTTGTTTCAAAGCCTAATATGGAGCTTTATTTCCATCCTGATATGTTTCATTGACTGGAGCAACATATGCTAACAAAACATCTAGAAGTGCATCATCGTTTTCCTAGACAACTCGAATCTTCCAACTCTAGACAAATTGGAGAATACATTCTACACAACTTGTCACTGATACAAAACCACATTACATGTAACAATGAGCTTGATAAATAATATGACTTAAGAAATCCACCATCTTGAAAGAATGGAAATGACTTAAGACATCCACCATCTTGCAAGAATGAACCTTGTGGAAATTGTCTACATTATTATTGTAAGTGAAAAGGAAATAATTTGACATTTATGTTTCAAAAACAACACTGGAAAACCATTTTCAGGCTCACATAACCTCATGTATTAATTTGACTACTCTCCATAGTTCCACATGGTCAGGAGTAGCATAATTAGTCATAATTAAAGAGTGAATCGAAGTAATTAGAACTCATAATATTAAATTTCAGTGGAGTACTTTTCTACGAAACAAATGCAATCCGAACTACATTGACAATTGTTAGTTGTCAACTATGGAAGGTTTATTGAATGAAATGAACTACTTTTGAAGATTTTATGCAATAAAAAATAAATACACGTTTTATTTGAATGGATTAATGCATTCTATTACTAATTTATTAAATCAAACAGAGAAAACCTAGGGTAGTACACTCTTTATGGCATATGCCCTCAAACATAACAGTTAGGCAGAATTTTCCATGACTTTCTCCTCATCATTTGGTTCCATCCGAATAGCATTCTCCCATGCTTGATCAAGAGGCATTTTGGGCTTAGAATTCATGGGTAAGAATCTAGGTACAATCTACACTCTAGATGAAGAAAATATATTGAATAAAAATTGAAAATAAAAATCAGAAAAAATATGCTGAAAAATCAAATTTCCTTCTTAAAAATAAAAATGCAATGGACATTGGACATGGAATAACAAATATCCAACATGCTATTGATTGTTTCTCAACCTTGAGTCTTGCATAATTTAATCTCCTACAAATATGTACACCAACAACTAAGGATATCCAAACTTCAAATTCAAACAACATATGCTGTTTGACAGGTAGATGATCATTGTTCACTAATAGCTACAAGCTTCACTAAAATAAAACCTTCAAAGGATCAAACACCCTGCTAGCGTATGAAAGGTTACAAATCCTCAAGGCTCAAGTCTCAAATTAACTCTAAATTGGCTCGGTACTATTAGACTCTAAATTTCTCAAGCACCCAAGTTGCACAAGAATCCAATCTAGAATGAGAATGAGTGGAAAATTTCATGCTTTATGAATTTAGGGTTTTCCTTTGAATTTTCCCGTCCCAAAACCTAGTTTCGTTATTTTTAAATTTTTTCCAGGTTTGCAACATGCGAGGTCCGCAATTTCCATGTTCAAGTCAAACTCACAAGTTTGGGAAAATTCATAAAATTTCAAGTGAGTCTAGTGAGTATCATTGTGAGTAGTTGTCTATTAGTCAAGTACCACATCGCTAGTTTTGATATAACTCTTTCAAATTAGAACATCATATTTGCACATTTTTTTCAGTCTTACCTAGCTCCACCTAGGAGTGAGTGCAACCAACAACATTCCAACTGGAATAAGAGGCCAAAGTTGAGGCCATTGCACTTTGCCCCAGCCACTATTGCAAGTACGATTGTACAACCAACACAATAAAAAGCACAAACATGTCATTATAGAGAGTTGAACCTTAATAGATGAATTAACAACACCCCTTTTTCACCTACCCAAAAAGCCACCGTTGACACACATATATAATATCAAGTATTATTCCTGCACTTTATTAACACCATTTACAATGTATTTGGAATTAATGAATGTTGCATTGGAAAACAGAGAAACAATAGGACAACGAAATAAGGAGTGGATCCCAAAATTACGAGTAGAGGACAACATAAAAACACCCATTACAAAGGGTCCATCAACTCCATCCCATCAAGAGGAGATAAATTGAGGTGTGGAATCATTCAATATCCTCATCCAACCATTCACTTCACACCATGTCTAGTTCTCCTGAATCATATACACCAATAAGAGTGACAAGAAATATTATCTCAACACATAAAGGAGGATAAATCCTCCATGGCTGGTAGATTCTGAGATATGACAAAAACGGAAATAGATGGATAAATTTGGAAGGAAATTCATAATCTGTGGGACGAATTAGGAAGGAAATAAGGTCCCTACCAATCACAGGTGGAGAATGATGAGAGGTAGAGAGAAAGTGACCAAGCAGCTTGGGAGTAGATTCGAAACAGTTGGGGAGCACCAGGTTGAGAAGAGAGCACCAAGACAGTACAGATTGGAATGTATTTTCAGGGAAGCTCAATAATTTGTAGTGCACAAGTATGGCTTCAAATCAGTTGGAATGATAAACCTTAGAGGAAATATTTGAGGATGGAGCACATCATATGACAATGGTAAGAATCCTCAAATTATTGTTAGAAAGACACTCTACTACAAACTGTGGATTTTTCGGGAAACCACTGTGGCTATGAATGATGAAACTATAGGGTTCCCAGTCCCTCCCTGATAATTTTTCAATTTCCTAAAATATTCTCAAGCTATTTTCTCTAGTGGAAATTGGTTACAAACTTCTGGTAAGAAGAAAATGGGGTCTGAGGAAAACTCCTGACCTTGCCTCTCAACCCACTGAAGGGCATTTTGTAAATTTTTGCAATTGATGTATCTGTCAAACATTAGGAAGGAGTTAGTAAACCTTCTTGAAATATTATGTCGGATTATATGGTTTATATGTACTTGGTAGGAAGGAATACTTCTTATGGGCTTTGCTGATCCCCTTCTCTAACATTTTGTATACCTAGGTCCTCAAGCTTTTGAAATATAAAATATTTCTTTATTGAGATCATAGTTACCATAATTTTTCTTCCTGTTCTATTTTATTCATAATATTCATGATTAGTAATCACCAATTATTAGATTCTAGGAAACTTTTACCTTAACTTCTTTGAAAAGAGGCTACCTGCGAAAATTGAATTTGCAACAACTTATAAATGGAATTCTAGGAAACATTATTCTATATAAAGTTCTGGAAACTTTGCTAATTCCAATAAGGCACATTTACAACATGGTGCCTAATAACGATGGAGACTTTGCTAATTCCAATAAGGAACATTTACAACATGGTGCCTAATAACAATGGAATTATTTTTGAGATATGTTTGAGGTTTGAGCGTGCCTGGATTAAAAATCAAATTGAAAAAAAAAAAAAAAAAAACCCTTAACATGATCTTTTGGTGCGTTAGATTATATAGTTGAAACTCTAGTTTGATAATTAAAAACATATCTACAAATTAATACATATACCCTTATATTTTTGGAGATGAAATGGAATGGAGAACTCTAAATTATCATAGGCGCTAGCATTATACATTGATTCCTACTTGCCACTGGCAATCCTAACACATTTTTGGAGATGCATAGGAATGGAGATCACATACATTAACATTCTAAAAAATATGTCCATTAATTTTTTCTAGCCATTCTCTATTCTAACAATTAGAGCAACAACTTCCACCAACGGTTTGTAGGCCAATGTGATAGCAAATTTCTCTTTTTTGTTGATTTTGCTTGATACAATTGTTATTAGATAGCTTGATACCACCAAAGAGCCCCTTAAAATTGCTTGAAGTGCCCTGTAATTTTGAGCTGAGAGATGGAAAATTAATTGGCAATTCAAGATTGACATCCTCATGAATGGGAGATATGACATTGTGCACATACCAAGTTTCTGGATTGATTTGTTGTTGTTGTTAGAGAAAATCTGTGCACACGTCATTGGGCTTACAACATCGCTTTGGTAATACATGAATATAATCATTGGATGACTAAAAGGAGATGCTATATTGCTATTTCTTTATAGGGAGATGGGTATTATAATAATCAACAACTCTAATTGGTGACAATTTTTTATTAATATGAGTGTTCAAGTAATTCTTTATCTCGTTATCAGTTCGTCCTGGCAGTTTTCTTGTAATCAGTGACCACCTACAATATACATAAATGAATGTGGGTTGTTAATTAGGGTTATTTTGGTGGTTGGGTCTAATTATTATTATCTTTCTTATCTAGAGACAAAATTTGGTTACTTAGTTATAATTCTTTGATAAATATTTTTGAATTGACTTCAAGCCTTGTGAACTTTCAAATAAATTTATGTGTGAGCTATTCTACTAACAACTTCATTAAAGACTTCAAACTAGATAAAGACTGATTTCTTTTCTGGAAAAAGAGAGAAAAAAATATAGGTATGTGTGATAGCCTATAATGAAAGTCATTTTATTACTTGTTTCCCACCATAGAATGAA
Source organism: Pinus albicaulis (assembly GCA_034641835.2). Taxonomy (NCBI): domain Eukaryota; kingdom Viridiplantae; phylum Streptophyta; class Pinopsida; order Pinales; family Pinaceae; genus Pinus; species Pinus albicaulis. The sequence continues at coordinate 85,600 of JAXQQM020060730.1, read as the reverse complement.
GTTTTATAATGAGCTCATCTTCTTCTGGGTTGAAATTGCCTCAATTGAGTTCAGAATGTAGATAATGGAGATCAAAACATATTAGCATTGATTATAAGGTGGTGAGCTACAGAGAAAATATAATAGGGAAAAATATTTATGAAATAATCAATGAATGAGAAAAAATGTATGATTATATGGAACTCACAACCTTGGGAAGTGAAGGATAGAAACATTCCCCATGGGCTTGGATATACGCAATGATTATCTCATCTTCATCTTTACTCTAGGTGCCTTGAGAAGAAAAATAATTTGTTCTATCAAACGAAAACACCAGAGGATTTCTCAAGATCGAATTCTAAATGGAATTAAGACTAAGTTGTGCACATCAAAACCTTCAAAGACCAATGCAACTAACAAAAAAAAAATTTGAGCTATTTCTAAATTTTTTTTAGACTCTTGGACACGAGATCTAATAAGAGAGTCGAAACTACACTCATGAGATGAATGCTTGTTCTTTTCGTTTCCTCGTATCATCTTGTAGTGAGAGTGTAGGTTGGGAAGATATATTCGTAGAGGTTAGAGAGTTAGTTAGATAGTTAGCTTAAATGAAGGAGGTTGTAGATGAATGGCCTAAAAAATTTCAATCGTCTAACATTTGATCTGATGGTGTAGACAGATACACCATGGCAGCTGGGGGAGTTGTTTTCAAAGAGAAACGCCTTACGACGTAAATACTATTTTTTTTTTTTAATTTAATTTCTATGTTTATGTAATTTGATCTAGTTAAGATGTTTTATTAATAATTATAATTATTTGTCTTTATTTATTTAATTTTTTTTTTATGTAATTTTTAGAGTTAAGATGTTTAAGAGGATAAGATATAACATGATATTACAACATCTTTTTCATACTAAGCTACAGAGTGATTCTGAGACCAATAATATATATATATATATATATATATATATATATATATATATATATATATTAACTAATACAAAATTGTCATTACAATTTTAATTTTAAGAAATATATTTGTTTTAATCAATTTTAAAAATTAAATTATCATATAAGAAATCCTTTATCATATAAATAAAAGTATTATTATTATCATTATTATAAATTTGTTTGTATTATATTATCTCTTTGATGAATTTTTTAAGAGCATTCATTAAATTGATATTCTGTTAAGAATCTTCTTTGAGTCCATGCAATATGTCTTTTTCTTTCCCCGTTTACCTTATCAGTCCCGGTCACAGGCACAGCTGGGACTATTTTAATCGCATAGGGTGATGCTAGCATTAGTCAAAGCGGTTCTTAACCAATTGTTTTGGCGCAAATCAATTTATCATTTTGTATAACCAATTTTTTTTGTGGCACATCAATTTACCATCTTATTGGCCTCTTCCCGAGGCAGGGAGGCAAAAACATAGGTTAAATTTGATTTTGGTTTTTAAATTTGAAACTAGTAAATGCTTGCGAAACTAATGCTAGCATTAGTTTAGGCTCACGCATTATATTTTAACTTTACCTTCTATATACCATGTATGTCATAAGAAGCATGTTGGCTACGTTGGCTGCCCTTGGACCACATGGCAGCTGCATGTAGTAGCGAACACACTATCTTCACCATGAAACCTAAAGCCCTTTCAATATTACTCTCACACCTAGTTATTCATCTGTTCTATCTTCACCGTGAAACCGAAAGCCATTTCACTATTACTCTCACACCTGGTTATTCATCTGTTCATGGGCTTATCACTACTTCACCTATCCATTCATGGGTTTATCACTGCTTCACCTTGCTCAGCTTCATGAACTGAAACAACATGAACTAACGATATTAACCTCAGGAAGTGAAAACCGAACACCTTATCTCATATTCAATAGTTTTATGTAGGCAAGTATGCAGGAAGCCAGAACCTTACTATCCCGTCTGTAGGTAGGCTCTCATTGCAGCCAGGTATGTAGGAAGGCAGCACCTTACTATCCCATCTATAGGTAGGCTCTCATTGCTGAGAGGTCAGCCCATGGGTGAGTTGTTCTGGGTCTATTGTATTGGAAATCAATCCAAGTACACTACGCGAATGTAGAATAAACTTGGAACCTGCGATAAATAGGAATTCCACTTACTAGGAAAGGTTATCTCATTATATTTTTGGGTGACAAAGGTATATTTCCACATTCTTCCTCTTTGATGTCTATTCAACAGTGTCTTTTTAGCGATTAGTCTAATGTTCAAAAGAAAACCTGGGTTGGGGTTGGGTTTCCTTTTGGTGCTCTTAGTATGTTGTGCCTCTGGCGTTTAAGGCGAGTAAGTGATTTTTTTGCAAGGCTTGAGAAAGTTATCCGATTCAACTATTTTTCTTTACAGGCTACGTAAAGCTAATTTGTGTAATTTGTGTAAGTTAAACACCAAGAATCATATTTTTACCGAATTAAGTGGAACACCATACACAATCTATAATTGCAAATAGTATTAATCCATAATGAATTTGAAGCTGTATCGGCTCTACTGTGCAAGTAACACTGTTTGTAGTTCATTGTGTTGGATGCTTTTATTATCTACTTGCGGCTAGATATTGTAATCCAACCAAGACATGGATTAGTGCTCTAAGTCCAGATTTTTCTAAAGAAAGCCTATGGATTCGCTGTGTTACTACAATTTATTTTTCCATTACCACTATGCCCATTATTGGGTAAGGAGACCTGCATGATCAAAATACTAGCGAAATGATGTTTGATATCTTCTACATGTTGTTCAATCTGGGTTTGACTGCATATTTGGGTTTGATTTCATATTTGATAATGAACATGATAAATTTAGTTGTACATGGCACAAGCAAGACGAGGAGATTTGTAAGTAATATGTTTCAAATCAGTTTGTGTTCAGGAAACTTTAATGTACATATTTTCCCTTTTCAATACAAAATTTCCAAAGGATAGTAAAATATGATTTTCATTTCAATTATAGAAGGACACAATTCAGGAAACTTTAAAATTTTTTTTTAGGAATCGGCTTCCACCACAATTACAGGATCAAATCATAGCACAATTATGCTTGGAATTTAAAACAGAGGGGTTGCAGGAAGAAAACACTTTGAATGATCTTCCAAATGGAAATTTGCAAAAATATTGTAAACTAATTGTTTTTCCCCGATTGTTGATAAAGTGTTTCTTTTCCAAGGAGTCTCACATGATTTCCTTTTTTAGCTGGTAAATCGAGAATGGTAAATATAGGGAATGCGCACATCACATGCGTGAGTGTATCAAAATATCTATTAGTTGCATCACTCTAGCTCCTTTCTTCGTAATTTCAGTTACGAATGTCTACTATATAAAGGCATTGGGTAGATAGCACGGGCACAGGCGAAGATTGGGCCCGTAGCATAAGATATAGATTATGAGTCACTAGAGGTAGAGAAGGTTGCATTTTATCGAATGAAAGCATAAGTAGAAGATTTGGTTGAAGCGATTGAACCACCACTAGCATATCTACCAAGCTACCATTCCAAAGAAGGAAGGCTTGCCATTCCAATGCTGAAATTATCACTTGTGCCATCAATGCTCTAAGCCTCTTCCCATTCACAAGCTCTTTTTCTTGTAGTAGTTACTTTGAATGCTCACTTTTTTTAAGATTTTAGAGATGTAGCATTGCCCTATCTTTTAAAAAAATATGTTGAATTATCCTTCATTTGAGAATATATGGTGGTGGATTTGTGAGTAGCGAGTATTGGGTATGAAAATGATGCTTCTTAATAGAATCCTCTGCATGCATAGTGGGGCAGCGACAAAGCCATTTGAATCCCTCTTTCCAGAGGATTGGAAAGAAGCAGGGCTTGTCAATACCACTGCTATAGAAGAGATCATTAGGGGAATTTTGAGGTCTAAAATGGGCCTCTTAAGAAAAATGTACAACCAAAATAAACTTTATAAGAACCAATAGGATTCAAGATGATGATATCAACAATGGGGGATGATTCACTATTTTTTAAGTAAAATGGTTAAAATATTAAAAAATAGTAAAATAATAAAACTATTTTTTCAACTTGTATTTTCATCTTATCTCCCAAAGTTTTTACTTAAATTTCAAGTGGGAGTACTCATTGGATGCAAAATTTAATTCCTCTTTCAAGGATTACCCATGTTGCATACTTTTGATGGACCTTGCTACACAAAAAATGAGAAATACATGGAAAAACGTGATTGCAATCACGATTTTCATGTATTTCTCTTTTTTTGTGTAGCAGGGTCCATTGAAAATATGCAACATGGGTATTCCTTGGATGAGGAATTAAATTTTTCATCTAACGAGTACTCCCACTTGAAATTTGAATAAAAATTTTGGGAGATAAGTTGAAAATATGAGTTGAAAAAGTAGTTTTTTTCTTTTTTCCCTTTAAAATTTGATAATGTAATCAAACCTTATTTTATTATTTCCACTATTATTTTATAATTTCATTAGGAGGCCCATTTTAGACCTCAAAACTCCCCTAATGCCAGATAGCGTAGTGCAGATAGTTCAAAGGTAATTATAATGCTTAGTTATGTTATGTTAAGTGCATTTGATTAATAATGTTTGAGGGTAATTTTTGAATTGTTTCTTTTATTCCAGAAGCATTGACAACATCATAAGGAGGTGAGAGCTGGAAAAATATCATACCAAACATACTTGTTTTTCCTTTAATCAGTCATTTTGTTTATTTGTAATATTAAAATAAATTTCTGTATGATTGGCTTGGCTTGGCTTCAGAGTCACTAGCTCCGATACGTTTTTTCCCATTAATCAGTGGCAGGAGCATTGACAAAAGTAGAAGGAGGCGAGAGCTGGCAAGCTACCATATCTAACATACTTTTTTTTCCTTTAATCAATCATTTCGTTTATTTGTAATATTAAAATAAATTGTTGTATCACTGGCTTGGCTTCACAGTCACTGTCTCCCATACTTGTTTTTCCTTTAATCTGTGGCAAGAGCATTGACAACAACAAAAGGAGGCAAGAGTTGGCAAGCTACCATATCTAACATACTTGTTTTTCCTTTCATCAACCATTTTGTTTATTTGTAATATTAGAATAAATTGTTGTATATCTAACATACTTGTTTTTCATTTAATCAGTGATTTTGTTTATTTGTAATGTTAGAATAAATTGTTGTATATCTAACATACTTGTTTTTCCTTTAATCAATCTTTTTGTTTATTTGTAATGTTAGAATAAATTGTTGTATATCTAACATACTTGTTTTTCCTTTAATCAGTCATTTTTTTTAATTTGTAATATTAGAATAAATTGTTGTATCACTGGCTTGGCTTGTATTCAAAGCCATTGGCTCCCATACTTGGTTTTCCTTTAATCAATGGTAGGAGCATTGACACAACAGAAGGACGCGAGAGCTGGCAAGCTACCAATATCTAACATACTTGTTTTTCCTTTAATTAGTCATTTTGTTTATTTGAAATATTAAAATAAATTGTTGTATCGCTCACTTGGCTTCAGAGTCACTAGCTCCCATACTTGTTTTTCCCCTTTCTTTTTCCTTTAATCAGTGGCAGGGACTTACTGCTTCGCAACCTCCCTTGTTATTTTATTGTGTTTATTTTGTTAACTATTTACCCATTAGCTTAGTAATGAGGATTAATGCATTGGTTATCTTGTTATTACTTTAGTGTTGTTTTATTCTTTTGTCATGTATATATTTATTTGTTAAGTAACAAGCACTAATTCATTCATGGGTTTGATGTTTTATTTTTATGAATAATTTAATTAATGATATTTTAAGGTATGAAATGGATCTTCCAAAAGATACAATTCAAAATTATGAGTTTTAATTTTATGAAGAAGGTATATTTACAATTGTTAAATTATAATTTATAAAATATGATTACATTATATCAAATAAAAATTTAGAAATAAAATTAATAGAAATATCTCTAATGTGATTAGACATAAAATTAATTATAAAAATATAAAATAATTTTAATAAAATATATAGTATTCAAGGACACTTTTCTGTAGATGAATTATTTTTAATAAGAAATATAATATTTATAAAGTAATAATTATATAAGTAATAATACAATATTTTTGAAAATAACCCATATAATCAACTATGTAATAATTTTTTAAAAGTGGAGGATATAAAGTATGACTAATTAAAAAAAAATACATAATTTATAACATTAATTGTATCAAATGCACATTACCATACTAGAATCCACTCTACAACCCCTTGCTCCCGTAGGGATTTTGTCATTGTATGTTTATAAATTTGCGGAAGGGAGTTCTATTCCCTCCTACTACAACATAGTAATTAGAAATCGAAACTCCATCGCCCTGTCTATCCCATATTTTATCTCCCACTCAAAGATAATATTGCCTCCTCAAATAAATTATATTGGGAGCATCTCAAAGGCCAAAATAGGAAAATCCCATTCTCCTATTCCATTAATAGGTCCATTAATATATAACCACAACCTAGGGTGTTGTCTTCCAAAGGTTGCAATTTTCCTAAAATATGAAGTAAAATGTAACCACATTGGAGAATATATTTAGTTTATGTACATTCATGCCCTCATCGACAAGTTCGTGGGAATCAAACCCACTAAAAGAACCCTAATTTGGTGGATCCAAACAAATGGAAGCCCAAATTTCATATCTATCTTGAATTAGGGGAAAATGGTTTCTTTACAGTGAAATTTTCTAATCTAAAAGACAAATCTCGGATTTTAAGAACATGTTTTATTTTCTCAACTTTGCTAGTCTTTACTGTTGATTCTGGATGTAGCACATTAACCCAGAAAAGGAGGAATTTATTTTGGATCCAATTTACATATAATATTTTCTCTCTTCAAAATAATTATTGGAAGAAGAAACTCTCGAAGGATTAGGAAATGCTGTTTTCCACTTTATGCAGGTTCATGAAGGCACTAATAAAGGAAGGTAAACCTCCTATTCATGAACTTGTGTTTACAGGAATGTTTTTCAACTCCTTCCTACTTCTATTTATATTTATTACCATGACTCTATGTGGAAAAAATCCTTTGACTATAACCGCATTACATTTAGATGCAAAAAATGCCATGAATATGGGTATTTATTTTGGGATTTCCATCTCAATATCAATGTCTGCCCCACCAACCCCCCTTCTAAAAAGTGTTTTTATGGGTTTAAAAAACCTCTTCTAAGAATTCCAACTTTTGTTCTCATCCTCATAGCTTCAAGAAAAGTTATTAAATCCTATAATAGTTTTGATCTTCCCTAGGAAAACAAATTTCCTCCCAAAAACTTCCCAGAATTTCAGCCCTAAAAATTGCCCATAAATTATTAGCCCTACAACTACAGTTGCCCATAAAATAATTTTACTTGAAGAGAGAGAAGACTTCCACACATGTGAACTAGATATAGAGAAAGATATGATTTTTCCTTCTTTTTGGTCTTCCTTTTCCTTCTTGTCCTTTTCTTGGATGTCAAGAATACTCTTACTTGAGAGAGATTGAATTGCTTCGTTGTGGAAGAGGTAAAAAATTATTTATATAGTGTTCTCATAGGTCCAATGGGTGTTTCATTTTCTTGGGTTGATTTGACTCGGAGGGAGGCCAACTTAACTATTTTGGAGCAAAAATTTAAATTTTGAAAATTCAAATTTTCTTCCTTTAAAAATTCCAAATGGAATTGACACAAAAATAAAATTTCTTTTGACTCTAGCATGAATAGCATGATTTACTATAATCAATATAACTACATCAAAATCCAAACTATACATTATGAATACTAACCATAGTTACAAAATTCAACCCTCCCATTTAACTAGGGAGGTATTCATGATTTTTGTCTTAGATGTTCTCGAGTTGAAATTTTCTCTATGAAAAGGTTATAACAAATCATCATCAACCTTGTTAGCATCTCTGGCATAAGGTAATTCATCATCATCTAGTAAACACCTCTGAAATCAATATCAACTACTTGCCACAATAATCAAATACCACTGACCCATAATCCTAGTTGGTACTCCTGACACATGGCATATAATTTAGCATCAACTAGTCATCATGCATCTAGTCAATGCCACTGACCCATAATATTGGTTGGTACTCCTAACCTAAACTATTCTTGGTTCACCATCTTATTAAAACTCTTTGAATTGTGGTGAAAATCCAATGTACACACTCTACATGACCAACTGGGTCTGATGCTAAATGAGCTCCCCATCCAATCTAGAGACTATGAGCCTAATGTTGAAATACACACAATCAAATGTGTGATCCTAAGCCTCTATGACCATTCTCCCCAACTATTTAACATCTTTGATACATGGATAATTAATTTCTTCTCCTGGACCATTCTCTCCATCTAATCAACATCTTTGACACAAGGAGAATTCTTTCCCTTGATGTTATCCTACCAGCACTCCCTCTCAACAAGAGCGATTGTTAGTATGAATATTTAAAGTGTACCAAAATTCCTCACTTTATCTATTGGTTACTAATAAACCGAATAAACCAAAAAACAATTAAATTCTATATTCTTCAACCTACAATTTTAAATTTGCAAAAATTGATTACAGAAAAACTTGCAAAAAATTGAACACAAAAACTAAAAATGCAAAGAGAAAACCACACAATTTTACCCAATGGAAGTGAAATTATTTTTATTATATTAAAAGGAAGAATACACCCCATGGAGAAGAATGTATACTAAGGTCTACATCATCCCCCTCCATGGGATGGGTTCTTTTATTCCTTTCACTTCAGCAGTAGGTCTCTCTCTCACTAGTTGTCACGAGAAAAAGTTGACTAAATGGATGAACTAAAAATGGGAGCTAAAACAATGTAGGAAAATAGTGACAATGATGAAATGGTCATGTGTACAGAATGAGAAAAAAAACTCTCCAATTTATAATAAAATGCTAAGATAGATCTAGGTCTAGAGAAATAATACAAAATTATTAGACTAGATCAAGGTCTAGCCATTAGGAATATTTTATTATATTTAAGAGAGGAAAATATTCTTGAAATGGTAAAAAACATTTATTTAGTGGACTAATTCAAAAACCAATGATTTATTGAGTTAATCAAGAAAATTGGTGAAAGTAATTACCAAATAAAAAATGATTTATTAATTATTTTAAGGAGATATATTCAAAGTGAGTTAGAGATTAAAAATAAAATCAGTAAATTATTCTAATATATATTAATTCGAAAGTAGAAACAATACATATGCTACAATATGGGTTGGTATGTTGCACATAACCAATCCTAGCTTTAGTTGCACGGTTTCAGGGCTACCTCTGTCGAGGAAAGCAACCCGGAAAATATTTGAAGAAGAAAATTACAAAATGCGCAGAAGCGTTGGTGTATCCAGAAATTATAAAATATGCAGAACCGTAAGTATAACTTGAAATTCCATGGTGATAGCAGGCATGAAAAAAAACAAAGAAGAAATAAGCAGCTTCGCAATCCTTAGTCTTCAGCTTCATTGTTACTGTCAAGCTCCTCCTCCACTATGGGGCAGGCATACGCCTGTGCAGCCGCATCCTTTGTATCAGTGAGTGGATGCGTAGGTTTGGGAACCGGTGCACAGAGGATGGGAGCCACCGGATATTCTGCGTTAGGGATGCGCATCCTAGTACCTTTGGAATCCATAATCCATACATCTATATCATCACCCTCATCCTTTGGAACCGGGAGAGGTTCGGTCTTGCGAGGCGAGAGGTAAGATTGATGTGCAATGGTGGACTTCTGAGGTCCACATCTGCCTCTTTGCGAAGCTTGCACGACGGCCTCCTCCTCCTAATCTAGTTTGGGGCTCTGTTTAGCATAAATTACAGAGGAGGATCCTTCAACAAACTCCAAGTGATTGTCCATCCCACAGTGGTAACGAATGGGGAGCGCCCCTCTCTACCCTCCATGGATGGTTCTTTGGTGCAACCTAGGTGCCATGGCCTGCTGAAGTAGAGGTGATATAGAGATGGAGGGATGCACAGCAGGGGGGAAGCAAATGGACAGGGGGAACGATGAGGGGGAAATAATGTAAAGGGAATCGGGGTAATGGGTGTGTGAAGACTATTGAGACTGGTAGGATAGATGGTGTTGGGATAACATGCGCATGTTGGATAAATCACAGCTTCGGGATTTCTACGTAGTGAAAATCTAGGAAGAGGGTTGCACAGTAGACTGGGTGCGCAGGAGGGAAATAATAGAATCAACAAAAAAGACAGAAGGAGCTGAATTTGTATCTCTTTTTGCTAAGGGGCCTTCCTTTTAAAAGGAATATGACACATGTGAAGGGTAGGTCATGATTGAATCTCGCACACAACTGCTTTCCATAACCATTTTCATGAGCGGACTCGAGTGAGGAGTTATGGCCAATCGGCATATCAATCCATGTAATAATTTAGGATTATTGTTGCAGAGAGGTACTCTAGAGGGATGATGTTTTCCAAGTGTGTCTTTACCATGCCTTATCTCATTCATCTCATGCAGATGGTTACTGGTTTGAGGATCCACATCGGGTGAGGACTTGTGTTGCAGTTCTTCATCCTCATGGGCATGGGAGAGGAGGTTTTCATTCGTACTCTTGCTGTCATCTGCATCTAGGGGAGTTGGAGATAATTATTAAATAATAATTTAATAATTATCTCATAGGAGAGAATTTAAATAATTAAGGAATAATGAATAAAACGTGATTTATTTAATTGTTCTTGGGTTATACAATCAAAAGGGGTTAGAAATAATTAGTAAGTAATGATTTCAAGGGAGAGAAATTAAATGATTAAGGTAATAAATAAATAATGATTTATTTATTTATTCCCATGGATGATGAAAATATTTTTAATTATTTTCACTAGATGGGTAAATATGAAAATGACATGAATGAATTTACATGATATTTTCGAGTGGGTAAATTGGAATAATTTAGGAAAAATGGTTCTCTAGATTATTTCCTAAGGTGAATGTGGGCTTTATGTATAAAACCCATACTACATGGTGTATTTCAATCATCATAGTTTAAAATAACTAGGTGATCATTTTTTAGGTGATGATAGGGTAATCTCCACAAGCGCCAACTTGTCCCTAACGTATATGAACTTCTCTCTAGATGGAGGCTTTGTTAAAATATTAGTATTTTTCTCATCCTTCAAGATGTACTTTATCCTTAATTCTCTCCTATTCACCATGTCATGAATGTAGCAGTGCTTGATTTTGATGTTCTTTGACTTGTCATGGAACACGAGATTCTTTGAAATCTTCACACAACTTTGATTGTCACAATATATTGCAGTTGGTTCCAACTCCTAGTTAAACAATCTTAAAAACAACTTTCAAAGCCACACTACTTTAGTACAAGATTCATTGGCTGAGATATACTCTACTTCTACAACGTTGAGTGTGACATATTTCTACTTTTTTCTCATCCAATATATCATAGCGGATCCCAAACTAAAGAATTCTCTTGAAGTACTATTCCTGTCATATACACTCCCACCCAATCAAATTTTTTATATCCCTATAGTTGTACATAATTTTTTGAGACATATTTCAAACCATTGTTGGGAAAAATACTGAGAGGGGGGGGGGGGGGTGAATCAGTATTTAGTGCATATTCAAAACTTTTACTTTTTCATGCTCCAAAACCCATACGCTACTTTTCTGAAGCCAACTAGCGTATACACGCGGATATCCTTCATAAAACTCGCGTATACACAGAGATCTAATTATGCCATTAGTTCTTCACTTATATCATTCCATCATTCATTTATTAGATGTTCTATAAACAGTAAACTTGTGCAGTAAGAACAGAATAATCCATCACACAAAGCATCACACATGAACACCAGGATTTCTAGGTGGAAACCCAAGTCAGGAGAAAACCACCGCTGCAGTTGCTCAGCCTTCAATATTTTATTATAGAGAAAACATCTTACAACATATGTGCTGGTGCAAACTCTACCAACACGCAGGCACCCACCTGCGCTCGTCTACCAGCCTCTCCTGGAAGGGAGCTCCAACCCCCTGACTCGTTTACTAGCCTCTCCTGGAAGGGAGCAACGACCCCTGATCTCGTTTACCAGCCTCACCTGGAAGGGAGCTACGACCCCCTGACTGAAGGCTACAACCCTCAGCACCCTTTCGGGCCACGTTTCATCAATTTTCACACTGGATCCAACAACTTCAATAGAACAATACTTGTAGGCCACGTTTCATCATACTTTTAGACTGGACCCTCTTCATACATTTAAGCTCAATCATACAACCAAACTGATGCAGACAACTCAGAATAGTAGAATATAGATAGCAGCAATACAGCAGAATAGATCAGTCATTTCTTACCACAGACTTCAGCAAACCCTAGTTTGCATACGCGCTTTCACTTCACTGATGTCGTGTATATACGCACTTCCGTTCACACAAACCAGCGTATACCTCTGTACATATTACAGAGCTCATTTTATTGCACATACGCGCTTTCTCTTCAGCGAAGCCGCGTATATACGCGCTTCCTATGCAGCGAACTAGCGTATAGATCTTCAACCATTATAGAGCAGCATACTACTTTAGATCAGATATTCAGTTCAGATTTACCCTTTTACTTCAGACAGATGTTCGCCTCATCTCAGATCTAAGCCTTCCATAAACAGATCTAGCAGATACAAATACATTCCAGATCTAGATATTTCGCTTCATCATTTCTTCATAGGTGCATCATAGATTCAGATCTATTATCAAACCTTTACCCTTTCCATACAGATATACTTCACAGAGAAGTATTCATTCAAGCTCAGACATCTTGCTCCCACACACATCATTTGCACAATTAATTTCTTCTCCTTATATAGGTTTATCCTTTTTCAATACCACGGGCCCCTTTTTCAATACCATGAGCCAAAACAATACCATGAGCCTTCAATACCACGGGCCCCTTTTTTCAATACCATGAGCCAAAACAATACCATGAGCCCAAAACTACATTACTTCCGATGGTACTCCTGGACGGGGTCACATAGATGAATCATTACACAATACAATGGGTCAATACCGTGGTGGTTACCCCTGGTTTTGCACTTTATGAGCGATTTTTCCCATACGCGACTTGGAACGTTGTTTCCCACGTGCATACACGACTTACCCTAGACAAATCCGCGTATGCCTAGAGACATACTCTTTTTATCATAGATCTAGCACATACTGAATTTCTTTCTTCATTCCCTTCTGTACTCACTGTAGATACATCAAATTTACTTCATCAAGAACATATTCTATCAAGCACAACTTCATCAAGTAAGTTGCCATCATCTTCATCAGGTGGGTTGCCATTCAAGAACAACTCTCTACATCATATTGTCAACAAACATCATATCACATCAGATTTACATCATTTACCAAGTCCATCAAGTCAAGAATAACTTCATCGGGTGTATTGCCATCAAGGACAACACATGCCAACAATCTCATGTCTTCATCTTCATTCAGTGGGTTGCCATCAAGGACAACACTCTGCATCATATTGCCAACAATCTCCCCCTTTGGACTTGATGGCAACCATGATGGTGTTTGGTTACCACAACAGATAGGTATATTAAGAATATAATGACACCATGTCACTCTCCCCATTTTTGACACCATTCATTCTCTTCATTCAAACACCATGTCACTCTCCCCCTTTGACATCAAGGGCAAAGGGCAGATCAAAACCAACACACTCTCCCCCTTTTCTCTGCATGTGGAAGAAGCGTTCTGCAGATCTGATATATACTAAAGTGGCCAAGCTCCCCCTGAGTTCATGCTGAATCTTCAAACATATTTTTCAATGAAGTACATGACTCTATGAATTTCCTATCACCAAAGACTCATACTTACATCAAAGATCCATCCACGTGGATTTACATATGAGACTCAACTACCCAACCAAGTGGGACCATTTTTAGCCTCCAAGCTAATTTCCAGATTGAAGATTTGATCATTAAAAGTGCCAACTCAGAAATTCGCTGGAATAAGAAGTGACGGTTTTGCGGTTGAGATTTCGAGCAAATGAAGCAGAATCTGGAAAATCCGGAACATGGGTTTTGTCTAGAACGGACCCAATTAACTTTAATGAAAAATGGTTTGCCCAAATTCGGCTTGTACTGAGAGAAACGCAGGGTTCTTTGAGCATGATTTTCTCAGATTTGTTGTTGCAGCCGTCCTCCAAATCTCAGCTGCAAAGCCAAATTCGCCTTGTTCTTGTTGATCAAATGGTTAGAAGCAAACCAATTTTGTAATAGAAATCATGTTATACTTATATTTATTGTAACTTCTCTCTGATCTCTCTCTATTTAAATGAAAACGGAGATCAGAGATGTGGAGGATTTGAGAATGATTTGGGGATGAAAAATGATGGAAAAATGATGAAGAATGATGGTGGATTATTCATGATAGGATAGGGATTGTTGCATGCTGTAATTCTCAAGCCTTTGCTGATGTAATGATTCCAAAATTTGCTGATTAATACATGAGTTGGGAGTTGCTGTTCATTCTTTTCATTCTGAAGTAACCCAGTAGCGTCCGCTGGCGGCTAAGGGCCCAGCCTCTGGTGGAGTACACTGCTGCTGCTGTGTATCATATATTTACAATTGCTGCTGTGTGATGGTTTGATTTATTTCCTATTCTTTTGAATTGCATTATTTTACAGTTTCATGTTTTTATAGTGTGCTATTAGAATATTTTATGGAATTATTTTATTGCACAAGCTGAGATTGAATCGTGTGGCTGTTCTTTTCCATCATAACAGAGATTATTATCCTTTTCAACTTATATTGTTATGCTGTTCATTTCAAATGTAAAGCTTCGCTGTTCATTTCAGATTGTTGGTTATTCGATTCCACTAATTAGAGTTTGCTGTTCAGATTTATTACATATGATTCGTTGTTTAATTCCTTTAATTATAAGTTTTTTGTCCATTTACTTCGCTGTTTAGTTTGGTTGATTAATTGCAAGAGTTTTCTTTTAAGGAGTTTTCCTAGTTTACTTTCAATAGCATCTTTAGTTCAATTTCGATTTCCTTTTAATTGCTTTAAAGAAGGACTGTCGACTGTAGAGAACATTGGTTATTGCTTCCTCGTTCCCAGATTGATTGTCTTGTTCTGGTTTGATTTCAAATTGCATCAATATCCAGAGGAATGAGTTATTGCTACTGTATCCTCGATTGATGGTTGTTTGAGTGAATGATTTAGTTTAGAACATTTCAATTTCTTGCTGTTCCAATTAGATTTTGTTTCTAGCTTTCATTTACTTTTGGATTTTAAGCACTATACTGCAAAACATTACTCTTGAGTAAATAGCCGCCTCAGACTGAGTACACTCTTGAAATAAAAAGTCGTCCCTGGGTTGATAATTAATGTGAAGGTAATTAGGAGTTAAAAAGACCCTTTTTATCGCTCCACATTTTGGTGCCGTTGCCGGGGAGAGTGTAGCCATTTCTAAAGAGTAGTGTGAATCTGATGAGTGCCTGCTAGGAGAGAATTGGGTATTAAAAACGGAAGGTAAGAACCTGCGTACGGAGCATGTAACAGCCCTGCTCCCCCGCCCGCTTTCCTGCAGATTTGTTAATTTTTTGTGTAGAAATAGATGTTTGAATTTTTGTGTGAATGACTAGAAAAAATATAGAAATTTAAAAAAAAAAACAAATCACATGATTTCACTCAAGTTGTGATGTAAGCACCACCCATTTCACTAACTAATTGACAGGAACATTTGAAGAAGGAGCCTCGAAGAAACACATGAAAAACATCTTATATTATGGTAAGAAATGGCTCACGTTTCTACTTTTGAATTTCCTATCAAAGATCTAGGAGGAGTGACACAAATGCATATAATTCCCCCATCTTTACCAAATTTTCATGGTTTAGCAAATGAAGATCTAGATACATTCTTATTTGAGTTCGAAATACTTTGTAGAGGATATGATTATTGTACTAATGATCAAAGATTGAAAGTGTTTCCTCTTACTCTAAAAGGAGCAGCTCTCTGATGGTTCATGAGCCTAGGTGGGAATTGCATCCAATCATGGGAGGACATGAAGAACATATTTTTGAAGAAGTACCAAGACTATTGCAAATCCAATGAAGATATTTTCGGTATGATACAAGGGGAAGATGAAAGTTTGGAGGACTATGTAGATCGATTTCATTATAACCTTCAAAAATCAAAGCATAAGCATTTGGAAAAAGAGATCTTAAAAACACTCCTTCTTAAAGGAATCAAAGATGAATTTTTAGAACTCTTAACTCTGATAGGAAAAGGTGATGTTTTTCAGTTATCATATGATGATGTTTGTGAGTTGTGCATAAGGTATTCAAGAGGAATCTCCAAGGCTGGTAAGAATTCTAGAGATGTTTGTTCTTTCTTTTCCAAATCTGCTACAAGAATAGGAGACATAAGAGCTGAAATCACTGATTTATTTGAAAATTTTAAAGTTGATTTTATTAGCTCTCTAAGCTCAAAATTGGACGTTTTGCAGGTTCATAAAAATGAAGAATTTGATGAAGTGTTTTTCCCTCATGACCGAAAGGAGCAGCCCATAGATGGTTACTCTTCCTTATCTAGGATAGAAGTATCATATCAAAGAGGTGAGGAAGCTGCAACAAGGTCAAAACCATGGAAATCATGGCCTACAGGTATGGTTCAAAACACTTCCTCTTCACTTTCTTACTTGCATAATTCATTATGGAATACTAATGTGTTAGGGCAGCCATGTCAATTTCAATATAGCCACCAATCTTGTTCACAAGTTTGGCATGGTTCACCTTATGATTGCATGACTACTCTCCCTCATCTTGTAGCACAAACACATTCTCCATATTCTCCACCAGCTCTTCCACAACACCTTGCTTGCCCATCAAAACCATTCACACAACCCAATCAACCACATCATCAAAATGCTCCATTCCTTACACATTTTCCTGCTCAACTAATTCTACACCCTCACCATAATAAACCAGTACAACATGCTTACAATGTTGAACTGCCAAATTTACCCACCCTTCCCACCCATTCTATCTCACATGCGCCATTAGAGAAAACTTACAATGAGATTCAGAATGTTTCAAATTCAAAAATTGTAGAAGTTATGGAAGAAAATGAGCTTACTTCTAGTTTGCATCAACAAACCATTTTAAAAGCTCAAGAACTTCATGGTATGATGTGAAATCAAGAAAGTAATGGATATATTGAAGATCGGTTTCACTCCATCACGTGTTTTCATCATCACTCCATACTTCAACAATTTTTGACAACATCTTTTCAAGGGAAGTTGGCTTCTCATACCCTAATTTTTATCAACATGCATTTTTCAAATTTGGGTATGTATATATTGGAAGCCTTATTTCTAAAATGGTTCCATTGGAAATACTCTTATACATAAACATATTCAATTCTCAAAGAAGAGTAGGATAGTGGAGAAAATAAAATAAAATAAAATAAGGACATAAATAAATGCATTTTGTTTTTTTTGTAAAAATAGTTGTTTTTTTGTTGCAACACGCTATCGAAATCAACATCGGTGATAAATATTTCAATTTATTTGTGTATGTAGATGAATCATAATAGAAATAATAAGTTCTACAAACACTCATTTTTCATTTTTATCACCAATTTGAAAAAATGCTTGAATATCATTTTTTGGCTTGCGGGCTTGATGAACTTTCTGGAAAAACAGTCGGGACAGTCATGTTTTGAGGGACCAAAAGTGAATATTTTTAAAACCTGTTTCTACCCTAGGTATCCCTTGATGTCTAATTTCTAACCCAATTTGAATCAGTCAATTTGGATTTGAAACGAAAAATTTAGAACCAAAACATTGACCGGATGTCTAGTGGGCAGCTCAGGAACAGAGTTGGGACAGTCAGTTTTTGGAGGCCTAAATGAATGAATTTTTAAAACCTGTTTCTATGGTAGATTCCCCTATGAACCTAGTTTACAATGCAATTGGAATCACTCATTTTCGATATCGTATGGGGAAGTTATGATCAAAATACTGACTGTCTATCGTAAATCAGCACCCTTAAAACTCTGTTTTTCCGGATGTTCCTTACAGTATTTGACCTATCAATTCTTCTTGTCTTCAAAACCTGTTTCTATTGGAAATAAATAAATGAATCTAATTTCATTTCCAATTTGAATCATTCGAATCCGACATCAAACGAAAAAGTTACGCTTAAAACATTAACTGTTGATCTGAGCTGGGTAATTGAAAATGACTATGTTATGCAAGTTGTTCTAACTAAAATTGACATATCATATCATTGAATTTCTAAAACCTGTTGCTACTGGAGATATACCTTTGAATTAGCTCTCATTTGGCTTTGGAATCACTCAATTTCGATGAAAAACAAAGAATTTGTGATTAAAACACTGCTGGATAGTATGGTCGACCACTGCTCTCCCGCAGGTGACAAATAAATTTTACTTTGTTATTTTCTCAATGGATTTGTTATATAGAGTAAATACTTGTTGTTTTTCGCATCATTCTTGGATTAGGGGAGCCCGATCACCTCTCTTTCTCCATGATTTAATGTTTTATTGCAGGTAGACACTCGCTTTTTTGCAGGTCCTGGGAAAATAAAGAAGGTCAATTTATGGACGAGTGATTCTTGAAATTTTTTTAACGAAACAAAGGAATTTCATCTAAGTCATTACCCAACGGATTCATAATAGAAGAAATGAAGAATTGATTTCGATTTGAAGATTCATGTCTTGTCACTGCTGCCAAAACATTCTTCAAAAAAATCATTTTTTTTACATAATATCATAGCTGTTGTAACTTAATTTACATATTGTTTTTAAATAAAATGTTGTTTCTTTTCTAATTTCTCTTATATTTTGTGTTTCAGGTGTTGCTTCATTCAAAGTGTAACTCATCCTCAGCATCAATGCTGTGAACAGCGAATTTGTTTTTTTTTTGCATGTTTGCATTTTATGATTGTCCATTTTGCTGTTCCTTTCCGAATGGAACAGCACTTCTGCACTTTCACGTTTTGCTGTTCCTTTTCGAATGGAACAGCACTTCTGCACTTTTCATTTTTGCTGTTCCTTTTCCAAAGGAATGGCACTTGCGTTTCTGCTGTTCCTTTTCCAAAGGAACGACACTTTTAGTTTTTGCTGTTCCTTTTTCCAAAGGAACGACATTTGCATTTTCACATTTTTTTATGTGTATTTTTGCGTTTTAGTGTGCATTTCCTTTGCTGTTCCCTACACGGAACACCACTTTTTGAGTGTTTTTGCTGTTCCTTCAAAAGAGCAACCCTTTGGGAGTATTTTTGAGAGCAACCTTTTCTTCCTCTTGTGGGATTATTCCTAGTTCATCTCAACCACATTTTACTGATTCCCTTTCATGGCATGAAGTACACTACTTTTATGAGGACAAGAATTATGGATTCTATTGAGGCAAGTTAATATCATTCATGTTATGATCTTTAACAGGACAACTCCTTGATGATAGCTTATTTTCAAAAAGGACACAATTATTTATATACTACTTTACTGCATTGTTTTCTGTTGAACATGATATTGATTGATCATCTTAATACCATGCTGGTTCCACCCTTCTGGATTATAATCTTCTCTGTCTGTAATAAAGAACATGATATTGATTGATCATCTTAATACCATGCTGGTTCCACCCTTCTGGATTATAATCTTCTCTGTCTGTAATAAATGAGATTATGGGTATATTTTTCTATTGACATGTTCAACTTCTTCCACCATCCCTGCTCTTAAGGAGTACTGAGCCTCATCTTTTTATCATAAAATTGTGTAATAACAACAAAATTTTGTTCACAGATGGAGGATAGGGGGTCTCATTACGAGCCAGCCTACCATGTTCATAAGGTTGTAAGAAAGTGACATTTCCATTATGGCCACCACACCAGGGTTATGATCCATTGGATAGCCCAATTATCCTTGGAACAGGAGGTCTCATCACGAGCCGGCCTGATCACTTTTGCTACATCCCAGTGAATGGCAGTGTGGTTATCTGGTTACCACGCCAGCACATTGATCTCTTATGTAGAACAACAATGTAACTCTCTAGTTATAAATTGAGGATTCTGGCTCATATGGGTTAAAAAGCAACCCTGCCGAGGCTATGGACGCCTGCTGGCAGCAGAGGCTCTGCTTATGGTATTGAAGTTATATCTTATCGTCAATTATTACTATAATACCCTTTTCTTATTCTTTCTTTTAATCAGAGAAGTTATTTCCTTAATTTTTTTTTCCCTCTTTTGAACCGTTACGCGTGAGAAATTGTTTTCAGATCAATCACATCATTTTTCAGCTAGAATACCGTCAGTAAAGCATCTTTTTGGCATATTGTCGTTCTTTTTCTTTTTCATAACTTATCATCAATCCAAAGCATCCTATCTCTTATTCATAACTATCTTTACACACTCTGCTCTCATTATAATCATAACTCTCGTTGTCCTATCATTGATATATGTACTCTGCTTCATTTACTGATATATTGTTCATTCCCGTGCCTTGCCGTCAGCATAACCCCTCTCATACGCTTTATGGTCATGGCATTCCTTTTCCAATTGGAGGGGGAAATGTATGCATTATGGGATTGCATGCAATATGATTACTGCACTGCCATCACTTGTTGATTTGCCAAAATATTAGTATTGCATGTATACATAAGTTTTTCTGATTGAAATTTTTGCATGCATCTTATCTATTGCTTACACTATGGATTCAAGAACATTGTATGCCAAATAGTGCTTTGTTTGCAGGAAAACAACAAGTATGGGCAGAATTCTATTCATAGCATGACCTTACTATTGCACTTAACAGAAGAGGCTCGTGCACGTGAACAATTCTTCAGACATGATGTGCTTACCTGGATACCACCTTTTGTATCACTTTCAGCACCAACTCTGCCTACATCAGCTTCAACAAATGCCAGTCCATATATGTCATTCCACATTTTTCTTTTTGGAGGTAAAACTTGAGGTAAAATAGCATTATTTTCTGATTTATTACGAATTTAGGAGAATTTACTGAAATCCATTTTGAGCATTATTTATCATCCTTCATTCCACATCTTTACCACTTCCCCTTTTTCAGCGGCATATCATCTTTCAGTTTGGGGGAGTGTTGCTTTCATTCATTTCTTTCTTATGACTATGCAATTCATATTCTTTATCATCCATTGCTATTCTTATTCATTCTCAACACCTCCCTTATTCCATGTTGTTTTACACCAAGCATATAATTCAACAGCGGTAGCAACCACCTCTATTTGTTTTCTAGCATCGCATGAGGGCATGCTAATTTTTCAGAGAGGGGGAGGAATTGCTACGCATGATGGATGTTTTCTATTTTCTTTCTCATTTAAGACATACAATTTCGGTGTAGAAATTGATTTCCATAATATTTTTAAAACTATGAACTCAATTCTTGTGATTTTTGGGAAATGTAGACGTATCATTAATACAAACCCAGACAATTTCAAGAAATATTGGTTCATAAAATTTCGGAAATCATGCACTCTCACCTACAGCCATTTTGTTGATATCTCATGATCCGTGCATCAAAACGATCTAATTTTTGGATCATAAAGACATTCATATATTATAAATTTACTTGCCAAATTTCAACAAAAGCTGGTTTGTAGTTTTTGAGAAAATGGTTAATGAAGTTTGCTGTTACTTATATCATATTTTGTTGCAACTTCATATATACATATAGTTGAATGTCAATATAAAAATTGTTATGCCTTCATCAAGATTACTAAAAGTGAATATTCATTAATTAAGGAAGAATTCATTTGTTCTATCCATTTCATGAGCCGAGATGAACATATTTTTTTTTATTGCTTGGTTAACACATGGGTTTTTGTCTTTGGGTTGCATGAGGACATGCAATATATTCAGTTTTCGTTGCATGAGGACATGCAACATATTGAGTGTGGGGGTATGTTGGGCCGTTAATATGCCATTATTATTATCACTTTTGAACACTTATTCCACCCATTTGTACTATTCTTCATCATGTCATTTATTATAATTTATTATATAAATCCATTTTATGATGATTTATGCTTCTATGAATGAATATTATTTATTCTCCTTTATTTCTAATAAATTGATGATTATGCATGATTTTATCAATGCTAGTTTTAATAAATAAGTTGTAACATTATTCACCATTTTTAGCCTCCAAGATAATTTCCAGATTGAAGATTTGATCATTAAAAGTGCCAACTCAGAAATTCGCTGGAATAAGAAGTGACAGTTTTGCGGTTGATATTTCGAGCAAATGAAGCAGAATCTGGAAAATCCGGAACATGGGTTTTGTCCAGAATGGACCCAATTAACTTATTGAAGAACGGTTTGCCCAAATTCGGCTTGTACTGAGAGAAACGCAGGGTTCTTTGAGCACGATTTTCTGAGATTCGTTGTTGCGGCCGTCCTCCAAATCTCAGCTGCAAAGCCAAATTCGCCTTGTTCTTGTTGATCAAATGGTTAGAAGCAAACCAATTTTGTAATAGAAATCATGTTATACTTATCTTTATTGTAACTTCTCTCTGATCTCTCTCTATTTAAATGAAAACAGAGATCAGAGATGGGAGGATGATTTTTGGGGATTCGAATGATGGAATTGAGGATGAATTAGAGATTCAGAATTGAGGATGGCAGAGAGAATGGATAATGGATGAGAGATTGAGAGACTTCTTGTTGTAATCCACTGTAACTCTGCTTTGATATTTTAATATAAATCTAGTTGCCATTCCATTTTTCATTCTGAAGTAACCCAGCAGCGTCCGCTGGCGGCTAAGGGCCCAGCCTCTGGTGGAGTACGCTGCTGCTGCTGTGTATCATATATTTACAATTGCTACTGTGTGATGGTTTGACTTATTCCCTATTCTTTTGAATTGCATTATTTTACAGTTTCATGTTTTTATAGTGTGATGTTAGAATATTTTATGGAATTATTTTATTGCACAAGTTGAGATTGAATCGTGTGGCTGTTCTTTTCCATCATAACAGAGATTATTATCCTTTTCAACTTATATTGTTATGCTGTTCATTTCAAATGTAAAGCTTCGCTGTTCATTTCAGATTGTTGGTTATTCGATTCCACTAATTAGAGTTTGCTCTTCAGATTTATTAAATATGATTCGTTGTTTAATTCCTTTAATTATAAGTTTGCTTTCCATTTACTTCGCTGTTTAGTTTGGTTGATTAATTGCAAGAGTTTTCTTTTAAGGAGTTTTCCTAGTTTACTTTCAATAGCAGCTTTAGTTCAATTTCGATTTCTTTTTAATTGCTTTAAAGCAGGACTGTCGACTGTAGAGAACATTGGTTATTGCTTCCTCGTTCCCAGATTGATTGTCTTGTTCCGGTTTGATTTCAATTGCATCAATATCCAGAGGAATGAGTTATTGCTACTGTATCCTCGATTGATGGTTGTTTGAGTGAATGATTTAGCTTAGAACATTTCAGTTTCTTGCTGTTCCAATTAGATTTTGTTTCTAGCTTTCATTTACTTTTGCATTTTAAGCACTATACTGCAAAACATTACTCTTGAGTAAATAGCCGCCTCAGACTGAGTACACTCTTGAAATAAAAAGTCGTCCCTGGGTTGATAATTAATGTAAAGGTAATTAGGAGTTAAAAAGACCCTTTTTATCGCTCCACATTTTGGCGCCGTTGCCGGGGAGAGTGTAGCCATTTCTAAAGAGTAGTGTGAATCTGATGAGTGCATGCTAGGAGAGAATTGGATATTAAAAACGGAAGGTAAGAACCTGCGTACGGAGCATGTAACAGCCCTGTTCCCCCGCCCGCTTTCCGGCAAATTTGTTAATTTTTGTGTAGAAATAGATGTTTGAATTTTTGTGTGAATGACTAGAAAAAATATAGAAATTTTTAAAAAAACGAATCACATAATTTCACTCAAGTGGTGATGTAAGCACCACCCATTTCACTAACTAATTGACAGGAACATTTGAAGAAGGAGCCTCGAAGAAACACATGAAAAACATATTATATTATGGTAAGAAATGGCTCACGTTTCTACTTTTGAATTTCCTATCAAAGATCTAGGAGGAGTGACACAAATGCACATAATTCCCCCATCTTTACCATTTGGTCATGGTTTAGCCGTATGAATCTTCAGACATTCTTATTTGAGTTCAAATACTGTAGAGGATATGATTATTGTACTAATGATCAAAGATTGAAAGTGTTTCCTCTTACTCTAAAAGGAGCAGCTCTCCGATGGTTCATGAGCCTTGGTGGGAATTGCATCCAATCATGGGAGGACATGAAGAACATATTCTCGAAGAAGTACCAAGACTATTGCAAATCCAATGAAGATATTTTCGGTATGATACAAGGGGAAGATGAAAGTTTGGAGGACTATGTAGATCGATTTCATTATAACCTTCAAAAATCAAAGCATAAGCATTTGGAAAAAGAGATCTTAAAAACACTCATTCTTAAAGGAATCAAAGATGAATTTTTAGAACTCTTAAATCTGATAGGAAAAGATGATGTTTGTGAGTTGTGCATAAGGTATTCGAGATGAATCTCCAAGGCTGGTAAGAATTCTAGAGATGTTTGTTCTTTCTTTTCCAAATCTGTTACAAGAATAGGAGACATAAGAGCTGAAATCAATGATTTATTTGAAAATTTTAAAGTTGATTTTATTAGCTCTCTAAGCTCAAAATTGGATGTTTTGCAGGTTCATAAAAATGAAGAATTTGATGAAATGTTTTTCCCTCATGACCAAAAGGAGCACCCCATAGATGGTTACTCTTCCTTATCTAGGATGGAAGTATCATATCAAAGAGGTGGGAGAAGCCGCAACAAGGTCAAACCATGGAAATCATGGCCTACAGTATGGTTCAAAACACTTCTTCTCCATTCTTGTTTGCATAATCCATTATGGAATACACATGTTCTAGGGCACTTATGCACCCAGGACTATAACCACCAATCTTATCTACAAGTTTGGCATGGTTCACCTTATGATTGCATGACTACTCTCCCTCATCTTGTAGCACAAGCACATTCTCCATATTCTCCACCAGCTCTTTCACAACATCCTTCTTGCATATCAAATTTATCCACTCAACCCAATCAACCACATCATCACAATGCTCCATTCCATACACAATTTCCTGCTCAACTAATTCCACACCCTCATCACAATAAACCAGTACAACATGCTTACAATGTTGAACTGCAAAATTTACCCATCCTTCCCACCCATTCTATCTCACATACACCAATGGAGAAAACTTACAATGAGATTCAGAATGTTTCAAATTCAAAAATTGCAGAAGCTATGGAAGAAAATGAGGTTTCTTTTAGTATGCATCAACAAGTCATTTTAAAAGCTCAAGAACTTCATGATATGATGGCTATGGGAAATCAAGAAAGTAAAGGATATATTGAAGATTGGTTTCATTTCATCACTTGTTTGCAGCGTCACTCTATACTTCAACAATTTTTGACAACATCTTTTCAAGGGAAGTTGGCTTCTCATACCCTAATTTTTATCAACATGCATTTTTCAAATTTGGGTATGTACATATTTGAAGCCTTATTTAGAAAATGGTTCCATTGGAAGTACTCCTATACATAGTCATATTCATATTTCAATCAAAGTAGGTTAGTGAAAAAATAAAATAAAATAAAGAACATAAATAAATGCATTTTGTTTTTTTTGTAAAAATAGTTGTTTTTTTTGTTGCAACACGCTATCAAAATCAACATCGGTGATAAATATTTCAATTCATTTGTGTATGTAGATGAATCATAATAGAAATAATAAGTTCTAAAAACACTCATTTTTCATTTTTATCACCAATTTGAAAAAATGCTTGAATATCATTTTTTTGGCTTGCGGGCTTGATAAACTTTCTGGAAAAACAGTCGGGACAGTCATGTTTTGAGGGACCAAAAGTGAATATTTTTAAAACTGTTTCTACCCTAGTAGCCCTTGATGTCTACTTTCTAATCCAATTTGAATCAGTCAATTTGGATTTGAAACGAAAAAGTTAGAACCAAAACATTGATCGGATGTCTAGTGGGCAGCTCAGGAACAGAGTTGGGACAGTCAGTTTTTGGAGGCCTAAATGTTTGAATTTTTAAAACCTGTTACTATGGTAGATTCCCCTATGAATCTAGTTTACAAGGCAATTGGAATCACTCATTTTCGATATCGTATGGGGAAGTTATGATCAAAATACTGACTGTCTATCGTAAATCAGCGCCATTAAAACTATGTCTTTTTGGATGTTCCTTACAGTATTTGACCTATCAATTATTCTTGTCTTCAAAACCTGTTTCTATTGGAAATAAATAAATGAATCTAATTTCATTTCCAATTTGAATCATTCAAATCCGACATCAAACGAAAAAGTTACGCTTAAAACATTAACTGTTGATCTGAGCTGGGTAATTGAAAATGACTATGTTATGCAGGTTGTTCTAACTAAAATTGACATATCATATCATTGAATTTATAAAACCTGTTGCTACTGGAGATAAAACTTTGAATTAGCTCTCATTTGGCTCTGGAATCACTCAATTTCGATGAAAAACAAAGAAGTTGTGATTAAAACACTGCTGGATAGTATGGTCGACCACTGCTCTCCCGCAGGTGACAAATAAATTTTACTTTGTTATTTTCTCAATGGATTTGTTATATAGAGTAACTACTTGTTGTTTTTTGCATCATTCTTGGATTAGGGGAGCCTGATCACCTCTCTTTCTCCATGATTTAATGTTTTATTGCAGGGAGACACTCGCTTTTTTGCAGGTCCTGGGAAAATAAAGAAGGTCAATTTATGGACGAGTGATTCTTGAAAAAAATTTTAACGAAACAAAGGAATTTCATCTAAGTCATTACCCAACGGATTCATAATAGAAGAAATGAAGAATTGATTTCGATTTGAAGATTCATGTCTTGTCACTGCTGCCAAAACATTCTTCAAAAAGATCATTTTTTTTACATAATATCATAGTTGTTGTAACTTAATTTACATATTGTTTTTTAAATAAAATGTTGTTTCTTTTCTAATTTCTCTTATATTTTGTGTTTCAGGTGTTGCTTCATTCAAAGTGTAACTCATCCTCAGCATCAATGCTGTGAACAGCGAATTTGTTTTTTTTGCATGTTTGCATTTTATGATTGTCCATTTTGCTGTTTCTTTCCGAATGGAACATCACTTCTGCACTTTCACGTTTTGCTGTTCCTTTTCGAATGGAACAGCACTTCTGCACTTTTCATTTTTGCTGTTCCTTTTCCAAAGGAACGGCACTTGCGTTTCTGCTGTTCCTTTCCCAAAGGAACGACACTTTTAGTTTTTGCTGTTCCTTTTTCCAAAGGAACGACATTTTCATTTTCACATTTTTTTATGTGTATTTTTTCTTTTTGGTGTGCATTTCCTTTGCTGTTCCCTACACGGAACACCACTTTTTGAGTGTTTTTGCTGTTCCTTCAAAAGAGCAACCCTTTGGGAGTATTTTTGAGAGCAACCTTTTCTTCCTCTTGTGGGACTATTCCTAGTTCATCTCAACCACATTTTACTGATTCCCCTTCATGGCATGAAGTACACTATTTTTACGAGAACAAGAATTATGGATTCTATTGAAGCGAGTTAATATCCTTCACGTTATGATCTTTAACAGGACATCTCCTTGATGATAGATTATTTTTAAAAAATGGACACAATTATTTATATACTACTTTACTGCATTGTTTTCTGTTGAACATGATATTGATTGATCATCTTAATACCATGCTGGTTCCACCCTTCTGGATTATAATCTTCTCTGTCTGTAATAAATGAGATTATGGGTATATTTTTCTATCGACATGTTCAACTTCTTCCACCATCCCTGCTCTTAAGGAGTACTGAGCCTCCCTCTTTTTATCATAAAATTGTGTAATAACAACAAAATTTTGTTCACAGATGGAGGATAGGGGGTCTCATTACGAGCCAGCCTACCATGTTCATAAGGTCGTAAGAAAGTGACATTCCCATTATGGCCACCACACCAGGGTTATGATCCATTGGATAGTCAAATTATCCTTGGAACAGGAGGTCTCATCACGAGCCGGCCTGATCACTTTTGCTACATCCCAGTGAATGGCAGTGTGGTTATCTTGTTACCACGCTAGCACACTGGTCTCTTCTGTAAGAACAACACTGAAACTCTCTAGTTATAAATTGAGGATTCTGGCTCATATGGGTTAAAAAGCAACCCCGCCGAGGCTATGGACGCCTGCTGGCAGCAGAGGCTCTGCTTATGGTATTGAAGTTATATCTTATCGTCAATTATTACTATAATACCCTTTTCTTATTTTTTTTTCTTTTTATCAAAGAAGTTATTTCCTTAATTTTCCCCGTTTTGAACCTTTATGCATGAGAAATTTTTTTATGATCAATCGCATCATTTTCAGCTAGAATACTGTCAGTAAAGCATTTTTTTGGCATATTGCTGTCCTTTTTCTCTTTTTCATAACTTATCATCAATCCAAAGCGTCCTATCTTTTATTCATAACTATCTTTACACACTCTGCTCTCATTATAACCATAACTCTCGCTATCCTATCACTGATATGTGTA
This sequence comes from Pinus albicaulis, assembly GCA_034641835.2. NCBI lineage: Eukaryota > Viridiplantae > Streptophyta > Pinopsida > Pinales > Pinaceae > Pinus > Pinus albicaulis. The sequence goes on along the minus strand of JAXQQM020060730.1, from coordinate 57,003 downwards.
CTTTGTTTTATTTACTGCAATATTGTTCATTCCCTTGCCTTGCTCTCAGCACAACACCTCTCATACGCTTTATGGTCATGGAATTCCTTTTCCAATTGGAGGGGGGAATGTATGCATTATGGGATTGCATGCGATATGATTACTGCACTCTGCCATCACTTGTTGATTTGCCAAAATATTAGTATTGCATGTATACATAAGTTTTTCTGATTAAAATTTTTGCATGCATCTTATCTATTGCTTACACTATGGATTCAAGAACATTGTATGCCAAATAGTGCTTTGTTTGCAGGAAAACAACAAGTATGGGCAGAATTCTATTCATAGCATGACCACACTATTGCACTTAACAGAAGAGGCTCGTGCACGTGAACAATTCTTCAGACATGATGTGCTTACCTGGATACCACATTTTGTATCACTTTCAGCACCAACTCTGCCTACATCAGCTTCAACAAATGCCAGTCCATATATGTCATTCCACATTTTTTTTTTTTGAGGTAAAACTTGAGGTAAAATAGCATAATTTTCTGATTTATTACGAATTTAGGAGAATTTACTGAAATCCATTTTGAGCATTATTTATCATCCTTCATTCCACATCTGTACCACTTCCCATTTTTTTTCAGCGGCATATCATCTTTCAGTTTGGGGGAGTGTTGCTTTCATTCATTTCTTTCTTATGACTATGCCATTCATATTCTTTATCATCCATTGCTATTCTTATTCATTCTCAACACCTCCCTTATTCCATGTTGTTTTACACCAAGCATAGAATTCAACAGCGGTAGCAACCACCTCTATTTGTTTTCTAGCATCGCATGAGGGCATGCTAATTTTTCAGAGAGGGGGAGGAATTGCTACGCATGATGGATGTTTTCTATTTTCTTTCTCATTTAAGGCATACAATTTCGGTGTAGAAATTGATTTCCATAATATTTTTAAAACTATGAACTCAATTCTTGTGATTTTTGGGAAATGTAGACATATCATTAATACAAACCCAGACAATTTCAAGAAATATTGGTTCATAAAATTTCGGAAATCATGCACTCTCACCTACAGCCATTTTGTTGATATCTCATGATCCGTGCATCAAAACGATCTAATTTTTGGATCATAAAGGCATTCATATATTATAAATTTACTTGCCAAATTTCAACAAAAGCTGGTTTATAGTTTTTGAGAAAATGGTTAATGAAGTTTGATGTTACTTATATCATATTTTGTTGCAACTTCATATATACATATAGTCAAATGTCATTATAAAAATTGTTATGCCTTCATCAAGATTACTAAAAAGTGAATATTCACTAATTAAGGAAGAATTCATTTGTTCTATCCATTTCATGAGCCGAGATGAACATATTTTTTTTATTTCTCAAGTTAACACATGGGTTTTTATACTCAAGTTGCATGAGGACATGCAATATATCTACGTTGCATGAGGACATGCAACATATTGAGTGTGGGGGTACAGCAATGCTAATATGCCATTATTATTATCACTTTTGAACACTTATTCCACCTATTTCTACTATTCTTCATCATGTCATTTATTATAATTTATTATATAAATCCATTTTATGATGATTTATGCTTCTATGAATGAATATTATTTATTCTCTTTTATTTCTAATAAATTGATGATTATGCATGATTTTATCAATGATAGTTTTAATAAATCAGTTGTAACATTATTCACCATTTTTAGCCTCCAAGATAATTTCCAGATTGAAGATTTGATCATTAAAAGTGCCAACTCAGAAATTCGCTGGAATAAGAAGTGACAGTTTTGCAGTTGAGATTTCGAGCAAATGAAGCAGAATCTAGAAAATCCGGAACATGGGTTTTGTCCAGAACGGACCCAATTAACTTTATTAAAGAACGGTTTGCCCAAATTCGGCTTTTACTGAGAGAAATGCAGGGTTCTTTGAGCACGATTGTCTGCGATTTGTTGTTGCGGCTGCCCTCCAAATCTCAGCTGCAAAGCCAAATTCGTCTTGCTCTTGTTGAAAGCTGGATGGAAATATATCTTCTTGTTTATCAATTGGTTGGAAAAAATCCAATTTTGTAATAGAAATTATGTTGTAGTTATCTCTATTGTAACTGCTCTCTGATCTCTCTCTATTTAAATGAAAACAGAGATCAGAGAGGGGGATGATTTGGGGATGATTGGAGGATGAAAAATGATGAAGAATGATGGTGGATTATTCATGATAGGATAGGGATTGTTGCATGCTGTAATTCTCAAGCCTTTGCTGTTGTAATGATTCCACAATTTTCTGATTAATACATGATTTGGGAGTTGCTGTTCATTCTTTTCATTCTGAAGTAACCCAGCAGCGTCCGCTGGCGGCTAAGGGCCCAGCCTCTGGTGGAGTACGCTGCTGCTGCTGTGTATCATATATTTACAATTGCTGCTGTGTGATGGTTTGATTTATTTCCTATTCTTTTGAATTGCATTATTTTACAGTTTCATGTTTTATAGTGTGCTGTTAGAATATTTTATGGAATTATTTTATTGCACAAGTTGAGATTGAATCGTGTGGCTGTTCTTTTCCATCATAACAGAGATTATTATCCTTTTCAACTTATATTGTTATGTTGTTCATTTCAAATGTAAAGCTTCGCTGTTCATTTCAGATTGTTGGTTATTCGATTCCACTAATTAGAGTTTGCTGTTCAGATTTATTAAATATGATTCGTTGTTTAATTCCTTTAATTATAAGTTTGCTGTCCATTTACTTCGCTGTTTAGTTTGGTTGATTAATTGCAAGAGTTTGCTATTAAGGAGTTTTCCTAGTTTACTTTCAATGGAAGCTTTAGTTCAATTTCGATTTCCTTTTAATTGCTTTAAAGCAGGACTGTCGACTGTAGAGAACATTGCTTATTGCTTACTCGTTCCCAGATTGATTGTCTTGTTCCGGTTTGATTTCAATTGCATCAATATCTAGAGGAATGAGTTATTGCTACTGTATCCTCGATTGATGGTTGTTTGAGTGAATGCTTTAGTTTAGAACATTTCAGTTTCTTGCTGTTCCAATTAGATTTTGTTTCCAGCTTTCGCCATTTTTGCATTTTAAGCACTATACCGCAAAACATTACTCTTGAGTAAATAGCCGCCGTAACGAGTACACTCTTGAAATAAAAAGTCGTCCCTGGGTTGATAATTAATGTGAAGGTAATTAGGAGTTAAAAAGACCCTTTTTATCGCTCCACATTTTTGCGCCGTTGCCGGGGAGAGTGTAGCCATTTCTAAAGAGTAGTGTGAATCTGATGAGTGCCTGCTAGGAGATAATTGGGTATTAAAAACGGAAGGTAAGAACCTGCGTACGGAGCATGTAACAGCCCTGCTCCCCCGCCCGCTTTCCGGCAAATTTGTTAATTTTTTGTGTAGAAATAGATGTTTGAATTTTTGTGTGAATGACTAGAAAAAATATAGAAATTTTTAAAAAACGAATCACATGATTTCACTCAAGTGGTGATGTAAGCACCACCCATTTCACTAACTAATTGACAGGAACATTTGAAGAAGGAGCCTTGAAGAAACACATGAAAAACATCTTATATTATGGTAAGAAATGACTCACGTTTCTACTTTTGAATTTCCTATCAAAGATCTAGGAGGAGTGACACAAATGCACATAATTCCCCCATCTTTACTGAAGATCCAGATACATTCTTATTTGAGTTCGAAATACTTTGTAGAGGATATGATTATTGTACTAATGATCAAAGATTGAAAGTGTTTCCTCTTACTCTAAAAGGAGCAGCTCTCCGATGGTTCATGAGTTTAGGTGGGAATTGCATCCAATCATGGGAGGACATGAAGAACATATTCTTGAAGAAGTACCAAGACTATTGCAAATCCAATGAAGATATTTTCGGTATGATACAAGGGGAAGATGAAAGTTTGGAGGACTATGTAGATTGATTTCATTATAACCTTCAAAAATCAAAGCATAAACATTTGGAAAAAGAGATCTTAAAAACACTCATTCTTAAAGGAATCAAAGATGAATTTTTAGAACTCTTAAATCTGATAGGAAAAGGTGATGTTTTTCAGTTATCATATGATGATGTTTGTGAGTTGTGCATAAGGTATTCAAGAGGAATCTCCAAGGCCGGTAAGAATTCTAGAGATGTTTGTTCTTTCTTTTCCAAATCTGCTACAAGAATAGGAGACATAAGAGCTGAAATCAATGATTTATTTGAAAATTTTAAAGTTGATTTTATTAGCTCTCTAAATCTACACCGAATGTTTGGCAGTTCATAAAAATGAAGAATTCGATGAAGTGTTTTTCCTCATTTAATCGAAAGGAGCAACCTATAGATGGTTACTCTTCCTTATCTAGGATGGAAGTATCATATCAAAGAGGTTAAGGAAGCCGTAACAAGGTCAAAACCAGGAAATCATGGCCTACAAAAAGTATGGTTCAAAACACTTCTCCATTCTCTTACTTGCATAATCCATTATGGAATACTCATGTTCTAGGGCAGCCATGTCAATTTCAATATAACCACCAATCTTATCTACAAGTTTGGCATGGTTCACCTTATGATTGCATGACTACTCTCTCTCATCTTGTAGCACAAGCACATTCTCCATATTCTCCACCAGCTCTTTCACACACATTCTGCTTGCATATCAAATTTATCCACTCAACCCAACCAACCACATCATCACAATGCTCCATTCCATACACAATTTCCTGCTCAACTAATTCCACACCCTCACCACAATAAACCAGTACAACATGCTTACAATGTTGAACTGCAAAATTTACCCATCCTTCCCACCCATTCTATCTCACATGCACCAATGGAGAAAACTTACAATGAGATTCAGAATGTTTCAAATTCAAAAATTGTAGAAGCTATGGAAGAAAATGAGGTTTCTTGTAGGTTGCACCAACAAACCATTTTAAAAGCTCAAGAACTTCATGGTATGATGGGAAATCAAGAAAGTAACGGATATATTGAAGATTGGTTTCACTCCATCACGTGTTCCCATCATCACTCCATACTTCAACAATTTTTGACAACATCTTTTCAAGGGAAGTTGGCTTCTCATACCCTAATTTTTATCAACATGCATTTTTCAAATTTGGGTATGTACATATTTGAAGCCTTATTTCAAAAATGGTTCCATTGGAAGTACTCCTATACATAGTCATATTCATATTTCAATCAAAGTAGGTTAGTGAAAAAATAAAATAAAATAAAATAAGAACATAAATAAATGCATTTTTTTTGTTTTTTTGTAAAAATAGTTGTTTTTTTGTTGCAACACGCTATCGAAATCAACATCGGTGATAAATATTTCAATTTATTTGTGTATGTAGATGAATTATATTGAAAATAACAATTCTATAAACACTTATATTCATTTTTTATCACCAATTTGAAAAAATGCTTGAATATCATTTTTTTGGCTTGCGGGCTTGATGAACTTTCTGGAAAAACAGTCGGGACAGTCATGTTTTGAGGGACCAAAAATGAATATTTTTAAAACCTGTTTCTACCCTAGGTAGCCCTTGATGTCTACTTTCTAACCCAATTTTAATCAGTCAATTTGGATTTGAAACGAAAAAGTTAGAACCAAAACATTGACCGGATGTCTAGTGGGCAGCTCAGGAACAGAGTTGGGACAGTCAGTTTTTGGAGGCCTAAATGTTTGAATTTTTAAAACCTGTTATTATGGTAGATTCCCTATGAATCTAGTTTACAATGCAATTAGAATCACTCATTTTCGATATCGTATGGGGAATTTATGATCAAAATACGGACTGTCTATCGTAAATCAGCACCCTTAAAACTATGTCTTTCCGGCTGTTCCTTACAGTATTTGACCTATCAATTCTTCTTGTCTTCAAAACCTGTTTCTATTGGAAATAAATAAATGAATCTAATTTCATTTCCAATTTGAATCATTCGAATCCGGCATCAAACGAAAAAGTTACGCTTAAAACATTAACTGTTGATCTGAGCTGGGTAATTGAAAATGACTATGTTATGCAGGTTGTTCTAACTAAAATTGACATATCATATCATTGAATTTATAAAACCTGTTGCTACTGGAGATAAACCTTTGAATTAGCTCTCATTTGGCTTTTGAATCACTCAATTTCGATGAAAAACAAAGAAGTTGTGATTAAAACACTGCTGGATAGTATGGTCGACCATTGCTCTCCCGCAGGTGACAAATAAATTTTACTTTGTTATTTTCTCAATGGATTTGTTATATAGAGTAACTACTTGTTGTTTTTTTGCATCATTCTTGGATTAGGGGAGCCCGATCACCTCTCTTTCTCCATGATTTAATGTTTTATTGCAGGTAGACACTCACTTTTTTGCAGGTCCTGGGAAAATAAAGAAGGTCAATTTATGGACGAGTGATTCTTGAAAATTTTTTAACGAAACAAAGGAATTTCATCCAAGTCATTACCCAATGGATTCATAATAGAAGAAATAAAGAATTGATTTCGATTTGAAGATTCATGTCTTGTCACTGTTGCCAAAACATTTTTCAAAAAGATCATTTTTTTTTACATAATATCATAGCTGTTGTAACTTAATTTACATATTGTTTTTAAATAAAATGTTGTTTCTTTTCTAATTTCTCTTATATTTTGTGTTTCAGGTGTTGCTTCATTCAAAGTGTAACTCATCCTCAGCATCAATGCTGTGAACAACGAATTTGTTTTTTTGCATGTTTGCATTTTATGATCGACATTTGCATTTTCACACTTTTTTTGTGTGTATTTTTGTTTTTTTGTGTGCATTTCCTTTGAGGAACACCAAATTTTGAGTGTTTTTGCTGTTCATTCAAAAGAGCAACACTTTGGGATTATTTTTGAGAGCAACCTTTTCTTCCTCTTGTGGGACTATTCCTAGTTCATCTCAACCACATTTTACTGATTCCCCTTCATGGCATGAAGTACACTATTTTTATAAGGACAAGAATTATGGATTCTATTGAAGCGAGTTAATATCATTCACGTTATGATCTTTAACAGGACAACTCCTTGATGATAGATTATTTTAAAAAGGGACACAATTATTTATATACTACTTTACTGCATTGTTTTCTGTTGAACATGATATTGATTGATCATCTTAATACCATGCTGGTTCCACCCTTCTGGATTATAATCTTCTCTGTCTGTAATAAATGAGATTATGGGTATATTTTTCTATTGACATGTTCAACTTCTTCCACCATCCCCGCTCTTAAGGAGTACTGAGCCTCCCTTTTTTTATCATAAAATTGTGTAATAACAACAAAATTTTGTTCACAGATGGAGGATAGGGGGTCTCATTACGAGCCAGCCTACCATGTTCATAAGGTTGTAAGAAAGTGACATTCCCATTATGGCCACCACACCAGGGTTATGATCCATTAGATAGTCAAATTATCCTTGGAACAGGAGGTCTCATCACGAGCCGGCCTGATCACTTTTGCTACATCCCAGTGAATGGCAGTGTGGTTATCTGGTTACCACGCCAGCACACTGGTCTCTTCTGTAAGAACAGCACTGAAACTCTCTAGTTATAAATTGAGGATCCTGGCTCATATGGGTTAAAAAGCAACCCTGCCGAGGCTATGGACGCCTGCTGGCAGCAGCGGCTCTGCTTATGGTATTGAAGTTATATCTTATCGTCAATTATTATTATAATACCCTTTTCTTATTTTTTTCTTTTTATCAGAGAAGTTATTTCCTTAACTTTTTCCCCGTTTTGAACCTTTATGCATGAGAAAGTGTTTTATGATCAATCGCATCATTTTCAGCTAGCATACTATCAGTAAAGCATCTTTTTGGCATATTGTTGTTCTTTTTCTCTTTTTCATCACCTATCATCAATTCAAAGCGTCCTATCTCTTATTCATAACTATCTTTACACACTCTGCTCTCATTATAATCATAACTCTCGTTGTCCTATCATTGATATGTGTACTCTGCTTCATTTACTGATATATTGTTCATTCCCTTGCCTTGCCATCAGCACAACACATCTCATATGCTTTATGGTCATGGAATTCCTTTTCCAATTGGAGGGGGGAATGTATGCATTATGGGATTGCATGCGATACGATTACTGCACTCTGCCATCACTTGCTGATTTGCCAAAATATTAGTATTGCATGTATACATAAGTTTTTCTGATTGAAATTTTTGCATGCATCTTATCTATTGCTTACACTATGGATTCAAGAACATTGTATGCCAAATAGTGCTTTGTTTGTAGGAAAACAACAAGTATGGGCAGAATTCTATCCACAGCTGACCACACTATTGCACTTAACAGAAGAGGCTCGCGCACGTGAACATTTCTTCAGACATGATGTGCTTACCTGGATTCCACCTTTTGTATCACTTTCAGCACCAACTCTGCCTACATCAGCTTCAACAAATGCCAGTCCATATATGTCATTCCACATTTTTGGAGGTAAACTTGGAGGTAACCTATAATTTTTCGATTGACAGTTAATTTATAATTTTAAAATCATTTTGAGCATTATTTATCATCCTTCATCTCCACACTATAAATACCTCCTATTTTTCAAATGGTAAGATATCATTTTCTATATAGGAGTGTCTGTCAAGAACTAGGTCTAGACTGGCATACCTAGTATTTTTGATGTCCATTGTTATTCTTATTCATTCTCAACACCTCCATTATTCTATGTTGTTTTACACCAAGCATAGAATTCAACAGCTGGTAGCAACCACCTCAATTTTTTTCTAGCATCGCATGAGGGCATGCTAATTTTTCAGAGAGGGGGGGGAATTGCTACGCATGATGGATGTTTTCAATTTTCTTTCTCATTTAAGGCATACAATTTCATTTTTACACAATGCAGAAATTGATTTCCATAATATTTTTAAAAGAACCATGAACTCAATTCTTGTGATTTTTGGAAAATGCAGACGTATCAGTAATACAAACCCAGACAATTTCAAGAAACATTGGTTCATAAAATTTCGGAAATCATGCATTCTCAGCTACAGTCATTTTGTTTATATCTCATGATCCATGCATCAAAACAGTCTGATTTTTGGATCATAAAGGCATTCATATATTATAAATCTACTTGCCAAATTTCAACAAAAACTGGTTTGTAGTTTTTGAGAAAATGGTTAATGAAGTTTGTTGTTACTTATATCATATTTTGTTGCAACTTCATATATACATATAGTTGAATGTCAATATAAAAATTGTTATGCCTTCATCAAGATTACTAAAAGTGAATATTCATTAATTAAGGAAGAATTCATTTGTTCTATCCATTTCATGAGCTGAGATGAACATATTTTTTATTGCTTGGTTAACACATGGGTTTTTGTCTTTGGGTTGCATGGGGACATGCAATATATTCAGGTTTTCGTTGCATGAGGACATGCAACATATTGAGTGTGGAGGTATGTTGGGCCGTTAATATGCCATTATTATTATCACTTATGAACGCTTATTCCACCCATTTCTACCATTCTTCATCATGACATTTATTATAATTTATTATTTAAATCCATTTTATAATGATTTATGCTCTTATGAATGAATATTATTTATTCTCCTTTATTTCTAATAAATTGATGATTATGCATGATTTTATCAATGATAGTTTTAATAAATCAGTTGTAACATTATTCACCATTTTTAGCTTCCAAGATAATTTTCAGATTGAAGATTTGATCATTAAAAGTGCCAACTCAGAAATTCGCTGGAATAAGAAGTGACGATTTTGCGGTTGAGATTCTGAGCAAATGAAGAAGAATATGGAAAATCCGGAACATGGGTTTTGTCCAGAACGGACCCAATTAACTTTATTAAAGAACGGTTTGCCCAAATTCGGCTTGTACTAAGAGAAACGCAGGGTTCTTTGAGAACGATTTTCTCAGATTTGTTGTTGCGGCCGTCCTCCAAATCTCAGCTGCAAAGCCAAATTCGCCTTGTTCTTGTTGATCAAATGGTTAGAAGCAAACCAATTTTGTAATAGAATCATGTTGTAATTATCTCTATTGTAACCACTCTCTGTTTTCTTTGTATTTAAATCAGAACAGAGATCAGAGAGGGAGAAGGACTTTGAGGATGATTCGGGATGGATTCGAATGATGGAATTGAGGATTTAGACTTAGAGATTCAAGAATGAAGATGGATTATTCATGATAGGATAGGGATTGTTGCATTGCCATTGTAATCTTCAAAGCTTTTGCTGTTGTAATGATTTCACAATTTGATGATGAATAAATAAAAGGGTTGTTGTTCATTCACCTGATCTGAAGTAGCCCAGCAGCATCCGCTGGCGGCTAAGGGCCCAGCCTCTGGTGGAGTATGCTGTTGTTGTATCATATCTTTCCAATTTTCGCCGTGTGATGGTTTGATTTAGTTCCTATTTCTTTGAATCGTAATGCTTTACAGTTTCATGTTCTTTACTTCGCTGTTTAGTTTGGTTGATTAATTGCAAGAGTTTGCTTTTAAAGAGCTTTCCTAGTTTACTTTCAATGGCAGCTTTCCATTTCCTGTTATTTGCATTATCTTTGCTTGGTGTGAAGAACGATCTGAAACTGTAGTGGGCATTGGCATTTGCTGTCTAGTCCCCAGATTAATGATCTGTTCCTTGGTTACTTTTGGTTACATCAGTTTCCAAAGGGATGAGTTATTGTTATTGGACCCTTGACTGATACATTGCTTATTTTTCCGAATGCATGATTTAAGTCTTAAAATGCTTTGTTGTAAGTAGATTTTATTTCCAGCTTTCATTTACTTTTGGATTTTAAGCACTATACTGCAAAACATTACTCTTGAGTAAATAGCCGCCTCAGACTGAGTACACTCTTGAAACAAAAATTCGTCCCTGGGTTGACAATTAATGTGAGGTAATTAGGAGTTACAAAGACACATTTTTATCGCTCCACACCGGGTCCATGTAGAAACGGTCTTCAAAGGTAGGAGCTCAACATGAAGTTCTTTCTTCTCATCATTCCTGCATGATCTAAAGGGGCGGCCTGGCTTTTATCGATGGAAATAAGTTAAGAGTTCGGTACCTCGGTACCAAAGGTCAGAACGCGGGAGGCCTAAGTAAGACAAGAAACTCGGGCAATAATGTAAAGGTATGAGAGGAAGGGGTCTAATCAACATACCACTTAAGCTTCACCAGAATCGTTCGTTGGAACAACCGAAGACAAACAAATTCACTCCAGAATGGAATTAGATGAACACCACATGTGGAAAGATCGAATATGATTTGAAGGATCTTCTCCAGCAAGACCCTCAAAATTTGGGATGCCTGAAGGGAGCTTTTTTGGCATAGCAGGACAACTATCATCGTGGTGTATAGTGTCGTTTATCAACTGGTCAAAGTCAAGGAGGCTGAGGCCTGCCATGAAGGGTAGCAAGGGTGCAGTTGGGGTAGTGTTCGTTGTGGTCCCACTAGTGGTATTCCCGACAGGAGGGCTGGGGTTACCACCAGCATGAGGTCCTGCACTAGACATAGTGAAGGTGTCAAGGGGAGAACCAAAGGTAGAATGAGAAGGAGAACCTGAAGGACCAGAAGAAGAGTCGGTGTGTGGACTCGGTGGAGGAATAAGTGGAATCCTGTGCGGAGGAGTAAGTCTTCCTACCGGAAACTAAGAATGAAGGCCAAGAATTCTCTGGGATAAACACCTTAGTAGTGCAATGGTGACGACAAAAACACGGCACAAAGGAAAAAGAGATCGAAAAGGGTAAGGAGGTGCAGGATCAACTGATTACAATGTCAAAACAAGGGCAGAGAGGTGCAAGATCAATTTATTTCAATGTTTTAGAGTCTTTTCTTGGCAATGTTAACCAAGCCCTTTTTCGCTTAGGGTGTGTGTGTATAAGTGTGCAAATTTTAATTTTTTAAACCCAGAAATTTGTAGAGAAAAATAAAAAAGGTTTTGTATAGCTCCAAATAACCTGCAAATAACAGTATATAAGCCTGCAAAAACGGAAAATAAATAGCTAAGAATGCAATGGTCTAAACTCAAGGAGGCGGGCCTCTCAAAAAATAGTCTATAAGTGAGTCAAAAAACTAATCAAAACACACTAAAACATCTGATAGATCTAAGGTGAGGAGGGACAGGGATCTAAAGGACAAAATCTGCTAGAAATTAGTGCAGAAACAACAATAGATCTGAGGAAAATTTTCTACAAAAAGAGGTGGCGAAAGGCTATCTCCAGAAGGGAAACAGAGGGAACCCTAAAGGAAAACCCAAAAAAAGCTAAATGAGGTGATGGGGATGGATAAAAATCCGATCTGAAGCGGATCTGAAGGTGAGGTATCGTATCTCGAAAATGGTTGAAGACTCGAAATTTTGTACAACCCTGCGCAACAACAAAAACTCTTCCACAAAGAGTGGAGGGCACTGAAGCCCAGAGGGCTAGGGTTCTCACTATTTGAGTGAAAAATAACAAGTACAAGTCCAAAATGGGTGGAGACTAGGTCGAAACCTGGAACAAGAGGTCGTGACAAACTCAGAGTTATCTGATAAATCCTCATGCAAAGTCCGCCAGTCGTAGTTTTTGACCTGTTTTCAGCATAGGTCGCACTTTTTGGGCTGTAAGGTGCACCATGGAGGTCCAGGTCACAGGTTTTGGGCTGAAAAGTGTGACTTGTACTTCCAAGACCTCATTTATTGCATTTCGTAAAAATTTTCCATCTCACCATGCTAATGTCTCCACAATTCCCGCGCAATAGGTCCGAAAACACACGGAAGTCAGAATTTTTATCGTTTTAGGGTTTTATAGGTTAAAAACAACATCAAAAAAAGAAAAACAAGGGGCTAAAGAGAAATCCTAGGGTTTGAAGTAGCTGGATATGCAAGGATCAGAAAAACGACAACAGTCATAATCGTAAACCCATGTGGAGTCGCCAATTGTTAGTATGAATCTTAATTCCAAGTGTACGAAAAAAGACCACTTTAGCTGCGCATAACAAATAGCCCTAACAGCAGAAATGACTGCTAATATCTTCATATCCGCAGTTAGGTGATCAAGCTAAATGCTGCAAAAATCTAAATCTATGCATTAGAAGACATTAAACAGTAGAAAAAACAAGATTTACTCCATGCATCCAATAGACAAGACAAGAATATATCAAATGAATTTTGTATTAATGGCACCTGGGAGGAAAGCACAAGAGGGTGTTCCTGGTTCTCCTCAATGGGATGGGTTCTTGTAAGTCCTCAGCACTTCAAATTTAGAATTCCTCTCTCTTGATGGTGTAGAAAACCCAGACAAAAATGGAAAAATATGGTTATGATGGTGGATCAATAGCCAGACCAAAATTTTAGATCTAATGGGATATTTAGGCAACAAAAGATGAAAAATGAATGGGAAAACCCTTCTATTTATAACAAAATATTGAGTTAGTCTAGATATTGGTGCATAGTTAAAATATTATTAACCAAATCAAGATCCAACTTTTATGGAATATTTTATTATATTTGTTGGAGGGAAAAGGAATTTGACTTGAGTAAGATCCCCTTATTTGTAAATAATAAATAAATAAATGATTTATTTATCATTTTAAAGATGTGATTAAGTAATAATAAATAAATAGATTATTTATTTATGATTTTAAGGATGTGGTTAAGTAATGATAAATAAATAAATGATTTATTTATCATTTTAAGGATATGGTTGAGTAATAATCAAATAAATAATGATTTATTTAATTATTTAAGGGATATTTAGTCATATTTAACAAAGAATATTATGTAAGTAATGTTTAAATAAGTATTCTTAGAAAATAATAAGATAAATAATGACTTATCTAATTAATTTCCTTGTTTTGGGTTAAATATAATGAGGAATATTAATTAAACAGTTTTTTAACTAATTATTCCTTGAGGAAGATCAAACAAATATGGATTTATTTAATGTTTCCCCATGGCGTTTCCTATTTATACCATAAACAACTTAATAAATGTGGTTTTACTAAGTTATTTCAATAGTGAATGCAATTATACTTGGGGTAAAATTGGTCTTACATGGTGTACTTGGGTCCATCTAATACCAATGGGTTAGATGACCAAAAAATGGTGTAACAATGATGTTCTAATCTATCCTAGCAACATCACTCTACAAACCATGCCCTTGACACAGTCTAAGTACATTCCACCATATTGTTATTCATGACCCATGCCATGGTTGATCATGTCTCTACTTACGAACTTGATCCTGTCACTAACACCTCCCTCTTCAACAATTAATTTTACCAATGTAGTACATCCTTATACAATTTTGAAGCAAAATGGATTTTTTTCCTTTGTTCTTAAATGTTTATTCACCAAGTGAAATACCATCAACCATGTTGGCTACATGTCAAGATTTCCATCCATTATTATATGTGCTTCCAATTCAACACATAGTTGTTAAGAAAATTTCAACATATTATAATCCATAGTATACTACTCATATCACATTGAACACTACTCATCACTCTACTATTTGTGTTTTTACATGGCCATTCTGGTTTCCTTAATAATAGTGTTGCCATATATGCATCTTAGATCTCTAATTACTGTCTAGAATCCAAGTAAAAACTACAAAACTCCATGTTGATAAGGTGATCATTCATTCCTACCTTATATTTGTCGTCCTTCTCCTTAGGAAACCATTTTTCACCCTATTATGATGCCTTATCTCTTAAGCATCATCTCAATTAGAATTTACAATTCCATCTATTAGAATACTATTATTTTATTCCATCTCATCATATATTATGAGGATGTTAGATGGACACTTGAATCCTCTTGCTTTGTCTACCATGTTGAAGGTTTCTTTGCAATGGATAATTAAACCACACCTTGGACTAATGCTTGTTCCTTATCCAATCTATTCTACACTAATCATAAGGGTTCCTACCTATTCTCACATTTTGTCCACCTCTCATTATTCACATTTTATGATCCCCTAATTGTACTGAAAACATCATTTTACAAACCATACCCTTGACTTACTCTAAATCTGTGCTACCACACTATTGTTCCCAACTCATGCCTACATTTGATCCTATCTCCACTACCACATGACTTGCTGCATTGTAACTAACACCGCCTCTTTGCTAATTTATTTCACCAATGTAGGGAATACATCTCTAATATAGGCCCCTAACCTATTTTTCCCATTTAATTATGAAATGGGTGTCCTCCCTCCTCTCTGCTAGCATGCGCTCAAATGGATCATGTTGTTGTATTTCCCTTATTTTACAGGGATTATTCCTCCCTCATGCTTGCTTACTTGTCCTCTTTCTTAGCCAACATTTATTGTTGTGTCCTTGTTACATTTAAATTTGCATTCCCCTTCATAAATATTTTTCCTGTTTTATTACTTTTATTTTTCAAACAACATCGGCCTGAGTACCTTCTCTTGCAACCCATTTAATTTCAGAACCAATCCATTGAATTCATGCACCCACCAACCTTTAATGGTTGTCCTACAATTCAATTTTCTTTCTCTATAATATAAATCACAACACCACAAGAAAACTCCTCCTTCACTATGGAATTTGTGTCCCTTTGACTTATTCCCCTTTTGGATTTCAATTTTTTGTAAAAATAATTACAATTTATTTGACTAGATGGGTTGTCACACACAACTCTCCTAAAATAAAAACATGTATATATTCTTTTCTCCCGAAAGTAACTAGTTTAGGCCTTCAAAATGCACTAAAAAAATTTAATGTGTACATAATAACATGTTATGGGGTAGATTTTATGAGTTTGACCGAAAGGCACCTACTATACCCTATACCCCAACATCCTTAACCAATTTTTGAGAGTATAAATTCATGCCAAGGGTGGAGGAGGAGATGATTCATCATTGAATCTAGAAATTTTATGTTGGAAAAATTCACTCCCTATTCCTAGCATGAAATCCCTATTCCTTTAAGCATTTACTCCAAGTAATAAACCCTTTTTTACTAATATTCTCATTATATTTCTAACCTTGAGATCATACATTTTCTCTCTATTTTAGTTGGTAAGTAAAATATTATTAGAAGATACCTTTAATGGCATAGGGAGGAGGGACCTAAATGATGGCTCCTTGTAGTTTCTACAACAAGTTCCAAGTCATTTGACACATTGTATAGTTACGCATTCTCCAATAAGAAACTTATATCATTTATCTCCATAATATTGTTTACGAAATATAGTTTATGAATATACATTTATTTTTTTATTTACCTAAAATTATTTATTCAATTCTTCTTAGTTATAGTGTAGTCCAACTCTTGTTGGTTTTGTAAACATGAGTTTCAGGATGAGGACTAGAAGAAAAACATCAAGAAAACGGATGTACACCAACCATAGTTTCTCCAAGTATGTTCACCAACTCTTAATAAATAGTTTCTCAAGTTTCCTTGATGTTTTTGACCATGAATTTTAATTTATTATCACCACTCCCTTATGGCTCCAACCCTAGATATATGGAAGAATTTCATGTAAATACAAATGAATTCCATTTGTGATTAAAAAAATGGTAAATATTGGCTAATTAAATTGCCCCAAACATATATGTATTATCAAATCAACCCAAAAATAAACAAATCTATACATTTATGAAGTGCGCCCAAGAATATTCAATCTATCCCAAATCAAGACAAAATGTAGTAAAATGACTACTAATTTTGACTAATTAACATGCTCCAAATGTAATAGTAATGCCAAATCTAGAAAAACAACATAGAATTTGATTAAAAAAAGTGTATGATCTAGATCTATATTTAGAGATCTATGGACATTTTGGACTAAAAAAATCATATCAAAAAATGTAGACTATTAAATCTAAAATATAAAATATATCTACTTCTAAATAAGTGATAGAAAAATAAAATTCAATCAATATTATTGAATCGTCATGGAAGGAAATATTTATCTCCTATCCAATATTTCAACAAACAAATAATTTCATCCAAGGATGTATATGTTTGAATTTGATGTCATGAAAACCTGGGAAAATTATGTAGAAACATATTACCAATATGTATTTTAAGTAAACCATATAGACCAAATTATAAAACAAATAAATGTAGATTAATCAAATAATAGAGAGGAGAAAAAAAAAAACCAAAATCCTCGATGTCAGGAAACATCTATAGAAGTAACGGGTTCTATTCTTCTTGTAAATCTCCCCAATTACAATTCCCAAAGCACATACATGTATGGAGTACAAATGGCATCCATAAAACTTTTAATCATATAGATGATCTATCCTAGGGATGCATAGGGCACATGCTACTAATCAATAACATAAAACACCCTCCACCCTCTCTTGATTCAAGAACAATATGCTCGATTTATAGTAACCAAAAAAAAAAAATGGACCATTGATCATAAGGCACAACCACATATGGATATCAACTAATTCATAAAATATACTAGTAATATCATCAAGAGACAAGGGAGAAATAGCGAACAAAAATGACTTAAATTGTAGGCCTCCATTACCTAAGAGATAGGTCACCATTGAATAACTCCCAAGACAATCCCCATATGAAAATATATTATATTACAAAAGTTTAACGAGGCCAAGATACAAGTATGAATTCTCCACAAATAATGTTATAATAATCATTACAACACTAAGTAAAAAATTGCACCAAGACACTAGATAACATTAAAACACATTCGACCAAGCCCTTCTCTCTTATAACAATACTTTGTCTTTTCAACAACATCCACCCAACATTGACACCCTTGAAATTTTAATAAGCATCATGCCTCCTCATTGTGATCCTACTTGTAGTAAGTCCAATATATAAATGACTACTTTATCCAAGGAGGTAGACCTTACCTTAAATTATTTTGTACACAAATAGTGTTGGGATCCCTCCTCTCATTTACAATTAGATATGATATTTTCTTAACAAAACTATGGATGTCAAATCCAAGTGGAACTAGCATGTATCCTTAAATACATAAACTCATTGCATGACTTAAGACCTATCCAAATGTGATCTCCAAAACCGAAGTGCAAATCAATGACCTCCATCTAGAAGTTGTGGCCCACACATGGTAGGATACTAATCCACCTCTCCAAAGGTTTATGTTGAGTTGCTACAAAACAACCTATTAGTTCCAAGTCCAACTTGATAGCTAAATCAAACAAATTTTTTGACACCTTTTGTTAATATTTTTATCTCCCCGTCTATTCCTAAAAAAAAATCTAATCCCAAAGTAATTCCATCCATTGTATTGACATTTTTATTAAGATATATATCTTAATTAAAACCTGGGAATATGAAGAGATATATCGTTTAATATAAAATTCCATTTTACCATGAGGTTGACTTATTTGAGATTAATACACTAAATTGTGTCCTCATTAATGCCCCAACTATACACTAGAAGCAAGCCCTCAACCAAAACTCTTTCTCCATCCCCTCACAATTTCTTTATTTTTCTAAGCCAAATACCTTCTTCAATCACTAGTACCATTTTCACAAAACTTTCATGATCGTAGGAAACTTTAATAGTAAGCAAGAACTAAAACCTTATACACCTATATTAGCTAATTTTATTCTTTGCACAACATTTTGACTCAAACTCTCTTATGGATTCTAAGGTCATCTTGCTTCCTAACCCCAAGCTATTTTTAATGGAAAAGTATACTTATGCATGTCTTCATGATTTTTTTCCTCACTCCAAATTAAATATCATTTGGCCACTATGATTCTTAAAAATGTTAATAAAGAAATCCTTATTCATCACCTCAATGATATATTGTAATTTACCACAGCTACCTAGCCCTCCCATTATCACTGTTGTTGGATGGACCTCATTTATTGGTAAATAAATGATACACCAATATATTTGTTATTGGCTTATTTTATGACACCATTAACTGTGATGTTTCCCCACTAGATACTATAATATACTCTTAGGAATTCCTTACATCAACATCATCTTATTTATGTTTCTAGTTTCAACATCTATACACTTTGTAAAAAATCCAAAACGTATGTCGTCACCTCTTCTATAATATATTCCCCCAACTCCCATTGAGAAATAAATTTCTCATACCATCCGTGAATGTATTTCCCTTTATGTGGTGTAATTTATTCAACTGGATAATGATTCTCAATAACCCCCACCCTATATGTCTCCTTTTCATGTCCTCATTATAACCACTCAACTACTTTATTTACTTATCTAATCACTGTATGCATCCTCTCATGATTTCCTAACTCATATTGGCAATATCACTCTACAAATCACGTCTTTCACTCACTCTAAGTATATTCCACTACATTTTTATTCTCAACCCATGCCCATAGTTAAGCATTTCTCTACTTGTAAACTCACTTCATTATCAATATATTCCACTACATTTTTATTCTTGGCACATGACCATATTTAAATTTGTATCTACTTGTACACTCTCTTTAGTATCACTAGAACTTACCCATTCACAAGTTTCTTTCACCAAAGTAGGGAATCCTTCCTAAGTTCTGGCATTGAATGGGTTTTTTCCTCTATATTCCATTGTCCATGCACCTAGTGGAACACCCTTAACCACACTAAGAGAATTTTGACATATCATAATCCATAGTACCACTCATAACTTATGATTATATTATTTACCACAATGTATAGGATGACACAAAACACAACTCATAAAATGAATGGTTGTGGTTTCAATTGGCCATTCCCTAGTCCTTAGTGATGATGTTATCATAATTGCAATATTAGTTCACTCGCCATAATCTAGTATCTTAGTATGCACTCCATATCCTATGACATCGAGGTGGTCACTTGTTCCTACTTTATATTGATTGATTTTTTTTACTCTATAGTTTTTTTTCTCTCATTGATTAACCATTTTTTCCCATATTGTAGTGGATTAGTTCTTAGGAATGATCTTCATTGAAATCTGTAATAAATCATATTATTTTATTGGCCCTCTCATCAATTTTTATGAGGGTGCCACAAGGATGTTTGACTCCTCTTAATTTTCCTAACATGTACATGGTTTGTTTGCAATTAGTCTTTGGACCACACATTTTACATTTGTAGGTCCTTGATCTAAATTTTCTACATTATTCATAGCCATTCCTATTATATTCTCACATTTTTGTTACCACTCTCTAAGCTACTCCTCCTCAATCTACCTATAGTAGAACCATTATTTTCTTACAACCCCACCACAACTATATTGTTCCAAAAGTAGCTTAAAATTTTTCTTGGTGAATTATTCCCATGTATGTGTCAAGTGATAATTTTCTCAGTAGATAGTAATTTTCAAGTGGCCATATATTTTTCAGGGCATACTCAATGTATTGGTAGGAACTTATTTTTTTTGTGTTTTTTCAAATATATTGTTATTCCACAACTTATCTTTTTAGAGGGAATCTTCCATGTCCAACTAAACCTAATATCACTCCATACCTAAACTATGAGAAAAGTGAAGGAATTTTCCACATAAAATATAGGATCACATGTGCTACAAAATCCACATCTGAAAATGAAACCATATCCACAAATATGCATCCCTTCATAATACCTGCATCATTATTTTGTAAATTTTATTAATGAAAATTATAATTAAAACAATTGTTCTCATTGTTAATTATATTATAGATCAAGTGTAAAAAGGGATTGGGATATATGCCATATTTTCTCTTGAAATATCACTTTATAACATACAGGCTCTCATTGTAAACCAATTTAGAATTTATTTACCATCTAGTTAGTTGACAATGGTGGAAAATCCTTATTTGCTACTAGATTAGCTTTGCCATAAAAAATTATCTACTCCATTTCAATCTTTTTAGGATGATACTTAAGAGAATCATGTTGGGACTAATTTGACATGTAGCAATATTTCCCCTGCGAATAAGGATATAAGTATCTAATTTAAGCAACTTGGCACAACCTAAATTTTCTCAACAATTTAGCATAGTTTAACAATTCAATGTTTTTTCTCTTAGGTTATATATTTTATAGTTATTTTTTTTCTAAAATTCATCAAGGATTTCTTAGAATTGTGTATTTGAGGTATGCAATTTTCATTATCTAATAAACAACATGAAGTCACAATCTCACTAAAAAATGTATTGTCGAATTCACATGAAAAAATATGTTAAACACGGGCATGGTGAACATGGTAAATACACAAGACGTGAGAAATATAAAACATTGGGATGCTCTATTACTCACAATGATACATATTTATCATATAGGATTCCATATTTCAGGGTCTCTTGGACTCCTTTTGACCCTTCACCTTCCAAACCAACCCTTAGAGGATTAGGTATCCAACATTCCCCCCTTAATCCGAAGGGGTATGTGTGAGTCCAAGAAGAGAGATGTAATACATGTATGTAAAGTATGCATGGCAACACTACGCAGAATGAGCTCTCTGAAATATTTTCAAAAAGAGGTGGCTAAAGGATGACCACCAACACTGGAACACTTAGTGCAGTTCCCAAAACTCTTCCAAATCTAGCAAGAAGCTGAGGTCTTCTACCAGAGGAACTGCTCCTCATATTTTGAAGAGGGATACCTTCAAACTAGAAGAATGGAGTTCTACAACCTGTGATGGTTTAGGGATGACCACCAACTCTAGAACGTTTGATGCATTTCCTGGAACTCTACCAAAACTGGCAAGAAGCTGAAGTCTTCTGCTAGAGGAAGTGTCCCAAGTTCTTTAAAGAGGAATAATATCAACCTCACATAGATGGTTTAAGGCTAACCACCAACCAAAGGCATGCTCATGGGAATTTTTGTCTCTGGCTACAACTCTGAATCTGGAATGACATGTTGTGGCTTAGGCTGGCGCAGTTGTTGTGTCTCTAGCTACAACTCTGAATCTGGAATGACAAGTTGTGGCTTAGACTCACCGTAACTATTGTGTCTCTGGCTACAAATCTGAATCTAGAATGACAGATTGTAGCTCAGGCTCGCTTGAAGTGGATTTGAAGCTTGTAGATGGCCATCATTTCCCCCCCTGTTAGATACAAGGTGAGATGATGGCGAAAAATAAACTGCAAGACTTCTTAATATTCTAGAAGATATTATGTCATATGACTGAAACATCTTCTTGGATATTGATGCCCATTTCCAGGAAGCGATCCATCCAAGATGAATCTTTATTCTTGAAGGAGGCTTGTTTCTAAAGGATCTATGTGAATAATGACTATGTTGATAATAGTTCTTGCACGTGTGAAGATCAAAATAATGATATTTCATATGGCCAACTTGGTCACAGTGTTGCCATTTCACAATCTGTTATTGTTGTTGTGGAAGAGGAGCAGAATCTAGAACAGTTGAAGGTGAGCTATCATGAAGAAATTTGGCACTCTAAAATTGAATGGGCTTGGAATAGTCCGGAATATTAAAGGACACTTCTTGTCATATCCAAGACTAGTTATATGCTTGGTATGGACAAGCTCTTCCCAAGGTCTGATGAATGGCTTGGGAAGTGTTGATTGAATTTCGACACTTGCATGCAAATCTTCTCTTGAACTAGGCATTGAATGTGAATCAAACTGAACTTTATATTCTTGTTGTTGATGGGAGTCCATCTCATTGTTCTGAAAATAAATAGGCTCAAAGTGATATCTGTTTTGTTGTATCTCTTCTTGCTGGAATTGAGATTCGAGTTGTAGAAACTCATTCTTTACTTGAGCATCTTGTAGACATGTTTGAATGTGAGCAAGAGTGGTCTTGTTGAGTTTGACTATGTCCTCTGATTCAACAATGGAGAGTATGAAAGTATCTAGAAACTTTAATAAATCAGTACTTTTATCCATTATCTCAGCAAAGGCCTAGAAATGCACCACTATTGATTCTAGAAACTTCTTTTAGCATGATTTGAGGTGAAAATTGGCCCTAAATAATCAAGATGTTTGCAGAAAACAACCAACACTGACTTCAAAGACTCAACGCAATTTGTTTTGACATCAAACTTCACAAACGTTTGCAAGGAAAATAAATGTTGAGATGATAAAGGAACATGCAACAGTAGTGAAAATAGAGCTTGTTTTTAGAAACTCATCCAAAATGTACAACAGGCAACTCGTTCTTCAATCTAGAACAAGAAATCAATGACTTAAACTTTGAGATTAGACTCCCTGTTTTGCACCAATATTTTTCAATCAATTTACCATTCGACTCCTTTACGAAATAATGCCCAAAATGTTTATTGTTCAACTCTCCTTCATAGACAATGAGAGGAAAATAGAGGACATATGTATTTTCGACCATATATAAGAAATTTCTGCTCATGCATTCTGATGACGCATTTATGACAATGCCAGTATCTATTTGTATCACTTAGAAGAGTGAAATTTCACCATGCATGGAAGTGTAAACACACCATCATTGGATTTAAATAATACGCACAATATACTATTCAATATTCACCACCAAGAATTGCACAACTCTCAAGAATTGCACAACTCTTAATGTATAGCTAGGACAACATAAATGTCAACAAACGAAAAATCGACTAACTAAGTAAGCGTGGAGTTGGTGGAAATACTTTACGAGAGGGGGTAGATAAATTATTTTTTTTTCAATTAGTGTTATTATTAGTCTTTCATAGCATTACTTAATATTGAATTATTATTAGTGTTTGTACAATGATAGGAGTAAACAAAATGAACACAAATGCACACTGTCTTTAAGGTGGAAACCCCCATGCGAGACAAAAACCACCGAATGCTTTCTAATAATTCTTTAATCTTCAAATCCAATTGAAAAGAAAGCTCAAACTCCTAGAATCTAGAAAATCATTTTTTCCGAAGCTCCCACTAGATGAATGCTCCAACGCCCAAGATTCTTGATGTAGTCAAGTTGAATGGATGCCCCAACACCCAATGAGATACAACTCGCTAGCACCACCCTACCACCTCAAATTTTTCACAAGCTTGAACACTGATAGGTAATTCATGCACTAGCATAACACGACCCTACCACCCTATAGAAGAATAAAATAAGAATGGACTCTTGTACCAGGGAAAATGGTCCACTTTACAATGATATAAAATGATGTAGAAGAAGAAGACACACTAGAGCATAACCCCAACTATAACACAACCACCTAATGATGATCCTAGACCTCCCGATACTTCCTCTTCAACTCTTGGAAGATAGACACTTGTACAACTTTTACAATGATTCTTTTACAATGACTCAGTACAATGATACCTTTACAATGACTGTATGCAGTGCTGCCCACTTGAAGACTTCATGAGGTGAACTTATTGTTTCTTTTCTTCACCTTGATTGTTGATCTTTTCATGCTACCCTTTTTCAATCTTCAGAATGTCAAATCATGCATTGATTCTTATCTTGATGAATATATAATACTTGCAAAAAAAATTCAAGGAAATACCCATGACATGATAATAGCAAAATTTACCTCATCCTACAAAGGATATGTCAGTGCTAAACAAAAACAACAAATTAGAATACAAAGAACCTAATGCAATTAAAATATGAACATGCATATACAGAAGATACTTACCTGGAGATTAACTCTTTTGCATCATTTTGTTGCACCTTGATTTTCTTTGGTGCCCTAGAAATTATGGTCCTTTGCAGCCCTTGACAACACATGATCTAGATTTTTCTTGCATTCTAGGAGCTTGATAATGAATCTGATGTATCTCTGTGATTTCAGATCCCCGATATGTGATATTTGGTCTTGTAGTATCCCTTTGAGTCTTTTTTCCAATGCCACAATTATTACCTGATTTGGATTCTTCAAGGCAAATTTATGCCCAAACTCTCACAATGACCTAAATATGGACTAGTTCAGCAGAGCAAACTTGTACGATGTGCCATGTGTCATTGTTTCCTCCTTCGGCTCTGAAATTGATACATTGAAAACTACCATCCGTGCACTATCCACCACTTTTTACATAATTCCAATATGCTTCTTAGAGAGAGAGTTATGAAAATTTTCCCATGGTCACCTCTTTGAGATGAAATTTGGAAGCCTACAAAAGCCATAAATTTGGCAGCTCATATCTCCAAAAATATAGTGAACCAAGATCTAAAATTTGGATATGAGCTTCATCCATATTTCTCCCAAGTTTGTGTTTTTTTTCAGCATCTAAATCTTCACACAAAAAATGTTATAGTGAAAATGTCATGATGGCCTGTTTTTAGTAGCAAAATCCTTACATGAGGAGGATATGAGGGTCACAATTTATATAAATGCTTAGGTTGAGAGGGTTTTCAACAAGTGAACATTCGAGGGCTTTTAGGAGCTTAAAAATTATTAATTATTGACTATTCAATGACCACAACCAATGATTAGTGTCATGCCACAACGCCATGGGGTTTTAACCCACTAACTTGGGTTACTAACTACAAACATGAAAATATCTCAAACCATGAAGAATTACGTGGCGTGCTATATATCAACGAAAACATCTCAAAAATTAGAAACCATCCCAAATATCCTTGACTCGGAATAGAGTAATTTTTCAAGTTAAAATTCCAATGAAAGATCGGGGTAACCCCTGGTGGTGCTTGAGTTGACATCAATGACAACCACTAATCAACAAGACTGATTTCTGAAGTAAATTTTCACATTTTTTCCCACAAGTGTCAAAGTTGCAATTTTTATAACACGCGGAAGACTAGGGGAGGTCCTTCGGCAAGTTCATGTACATCTAATCTTTGTTATATGCAATTTTCATATTCATGTATCCCTCTTTGCGATTTGTAAGGTTGCCTTAGCACTGCTTATATGGCATGAAAAATAACTATATTGAAAATTTCTATGCAGTGGCATTACTATAAGAATTCATGGTAACCACTGAATTTTTGTGGCACTAGTCTACAATTGTTAACATCATAACAGAATTGGTGCTATGTGCCTACTTCAACAAATACCACAAAAAGGGAATTGTTTATCTTGCAGATCTCATGCCATGACAAAACAAGTAACAAGTTCTATCTTTTTTCACATCTACAGACCATGAATTACAATGGATTGAATGATGGAGGAGTGTGATATGGAGCGGAGTGTGCCGGGAGGTGGAGACCACGCCAGGTATGGGGTGCATGACATCGTGTGGAGGTGGCGCTGGATTTGGGTAGAGAGAGAGAGGAATTTGAACCAAGGGAAGACTGCAAGGTAATAGCAACAACCAACAAGATTTCGGTTTGGCTACAGTGGATGCTTTATCCAAGTTAAACAAGGTGGTATCGCTCTTAAGAAGAAAATTCCATGCGCGGGTTAGAAGGGGTCCTTGTCAAACTCATTCTACTTCAGGATCTGGATCTGAAAAAATGTTTATGGATGGCCAAAACTTCTTGGATTTTGATACCTCATGCCTCTACTTCTATTTACTCAAATTCTTCATCAGATTGTTCTCTTTCACAATGTGTTAAGCAATTTTTACCTTGTCAGATCTCATCCTCTGATGTCCTAAGCACGGACACTAACCGGAATCAACAGCTACACCTGAAAATGCATTATCCACCACTGTAGCTTCAACATCTTATTCCAAAAGCGAACATCATGTTTAGAAATGGATACAATAAATTAGACAACTCGATGAGTTGTGCACGAATAATTTCTTCAAAAAAGTAATTTATGTCATTTATATTGCTAATGACAAGAAATTGTTTCAGTACCAGTCGATTTCTGCAATCCAGGAACTGTTGTAACTGCAGTGTTGGAGGGGAAGCACAAAAAATGAATTGTATTGATAGTGGTCGAGTGGCTAGCACTGTCGAGGGAGGGAGATACCACAGGTGGAGTTAGATATACTGTGTGGAGAGGTCGAGAGCGTCGAGATACCACTAGGATGGTGTGTATGAATGTTTAACAGTCGTCTTATGAAAGGGATTTTATTTTAATTCCAAGGGAGACGAGTCGGTTGGTTCATGGATAACCTATGCTCATGGATAAGATGTGGGAGTCAGGAGCGATGCCATATGAAATTGAGCAGTGGGGAATTGTTGTATACTCTGTGAATGCCAAAGGTTTCCTTGAGATAACTTGAACGGTTACCAGTTAATGAATTTTAGTTGAATTACATGCCCATCTGACGATAGCGCAAAGAAACGGTCGGCAACAAACTTGGCACACGTCTTATTGAGAGATCAATATGAGAACAAGTAGAAAAGGTTAATCAGTAATGGACAAATTCTAGGGCATCGGATAACGAGACCTGAAAATGAGAGGTGTGATGGGCTGGAAAATGGCAGACCAATATAGATATAAAATTAGGTGGGGCAGGAATAAACTTGCAACTCTGATACCATGTTAAACACAGTCATGGTGAAGACGTTAAATACACAAGAAATGAGAAAGATAAAACATTAGTATTCTTTATTACTCACAATGATACATATTTATCATACAATGAAGTGACCATTGGATTCCATATTCCAGGGTCTTTTGAAATCCTTTTGAATCTTCGCCTTCGACACCAGCCCTTAAAGGATTAGGTGTCCATAAAAATAAAACACATCAAATAGTTAGATTTCACCGTTAATATTTAATATCGCATTATATGTGTATACTTTTCTTAATTATTACAAGGTTTTGTGATATCACTTTTACAAGGTATATTTTCACTTCTACTTAAGAAACTTTCAATCATTACAAGGGGTTTTCTCCCTTCCTCTTCAACTATCTTCATATCTTCATATTTAGTTATTAATTTAGATGTAAGTGTCATTTTCAACGTCAACATCAACGTTTCTCAAATTTCATTGGTGGTTCCCCTCCCACTCTAATCACTCTCCTTCTGAAATCTATTTGACACACCATTATTTAGAATTTCTACTCCTAGCAACACTTTGTTACCTTATTCATCCCAAGTTCCTTTACAAAAAATTCCTCCACCCTATTCATTTATCTCTTATAATGTTACTTTGTCTCACTTACATCTAATATTCATTCCCTTCATGTTATAATAATGACCATAACTCCTCACTATAATCCTACTTATGATGAGTTCAAGATAGAGAAAATAAATTTACTGAAGGAGACCATCCTTTCCTTCAATGAGATTGTAGGAAAACCTACAATATATGGCTTCCTCCTCTCACTTACAATTGAATACTAAATATTTCTTACCTAAGTATGGAGGTCAAATGTAATGACAACCACTATATTCCTATATACACAGGCTCACTACGTATTTTAAGATCTATCTAAATATTCCTAATAACATCATAATAGCACCAAATTACAATTAAATGGCCTCTAACTAGAAATCATGAGCCACACCTAGAGGGTTACCCATCCAAAGATCCACATCTAGTTGAATGTATAACAATCAAGTAGTTCGACCTCCAAGTCGATCTCTACATGGGAAAAAATTGTTGCACTCTTTCTTGGCATCTTTACCCAACCAAATATTTAAAAAACTTGATGTTTAGATGGTTATATATTTTCGAAGCCCTAAGTCTATTCAATAGTGTATTGAGATATTCATGAAAATCTAGATCCAATTTCAAATCTAGGAGTTAAAAAAGGTATATATTTTGATATTCAGTTCTAGTTTATTAGTAATTTCTGACAAGAGGATAACCCTTTTTAGAGTAATACCCTAAATAGTGGCTTCATTTACTCCCTAGTTCTTGAACTTAAGCTAGAAGGATTCCCTTAACCATAAATCTTTCTCCCTCCCCTTCATTAATCCTTCTTATAGTAGGTCAAATACCTCCTATAATAACTGGTGTCATTTTCATGAAACCCACGTGCACTCTCTCACATATTGTAGTGAACTTTGACAATAAACCACCATTAAAAGTTATATATCAATTCCAAATATTTCTCTCCTTTGACATAACATTTTTCCTCAAACTCTCTTATGTATTGTGAGATCATGTTGCTTTCCAACCCCACCATAGTAGTTTAACACACCCTAAAAATAATGACCAAGGATTCTTCTCAATTTATCCTTGACATTCTTACTCACAACTTCTAAATTAAAAATCAATCGACCACTACAATTGCTGACAACAACAATAAATATAATCTCATCCATCACTTCATTTCTAGATTGCAACTTATGGCTGTTAGATATCCCTATATTTATCACTTGGGATGGGTCAACAAGGGAGAAAATCCCTTATTTTTTTTTTTTCTAAATATGGCTACTTCTATTATATAATACAAAGAATAGAGATACATTCGTCATCCATCCGAAGTTGCTAGGTTAGCCAATTCTGACGGGAAATAGCAAGTTCAAAAAATCAAAAGTGGGGCTGCCCCGAGAGGGGAAACCAATCCGTGTAGCAATGAAAATGTTGCCCTTGTGGGGAAACTAGCTTTAAACAAAATTATACAGTGAGTAAAATGACAAGACAAGAGAACTAGAACATAACAAAGAAAACTGTGACAAGTGGGAACCATGAAATTATGCTTGTTGCTTCTTATCATCCTACAAAGGCTATTGAGGTGGCTCTTCCTCGATGAGGCACTTGTACCTGGAGATGTGGTCCTCGTGCTTGGATAGTTGGGGGTCCAACGCCGAAGAGGAGGTCGAGTGGGAACTTGTCTTGGAATATTTGTCGTCATCATCAGATCTGCAACTACGATCACTGTTCGAGACATCCTCGGCTGACTTAACCGGTAGCGCCACCATTTTTCACGGAAGATTGAGGGAGGAAGGAGACATCATGGACTTTCACATCCGCTTCCTGGAGCGTGGGCCAGATGGGCCAGGTGAGGCTTTAGGAAGGTGCAGGGATAAATTGGCAGAGTGGCGATGAGGATCTAGGACCTCTGGCGTGTCCAAATTCAATGAAAATCCCACAGTCCTCTCAGCCATGGCGTGAATGGAAGGACGCGATGGAGAGACATGACCTCCACCTCTACAACATCGCATATGGTGGGATCATGGCATGGCGGAAACCGAATTGTAAGAATGTGAAGGAAGCAATGGGGGTGGACAGGCTGAGTGACACAGAGAAACTTGGCGCAAATGGGTTGAGGGATGGTGCAGGGCTGCGGGAGGAGTAGAGTCACCGCAGGAGATGACAGAGCCAAAACTGATAATGAAATAAATGATGAGGGAGAATTTTTGAGGGACGGTGCCATTGTCCATATATGGCAGAGGCAGCCAACTACCAGTATGCACAGGAGTAAAGACGCGAAGGGTGGAGTAAATTCGTAGCTGGTGGAGAGAGGACGTGATGGATAGAGCAGGGTTGGCAGAGTAAATAACAACCACACCATAGTAAATAACAACCATGTTGGGGCCATGTGCCTCCTCGTGACAAGGATGGCTGCTAGGTGACGACACAGCCAGGTGGCTGACGAATAGAACGCTAGAGAGCACCCGCATCTGGGGGTGAAAATACCTTATTGGTAGAAAAATATTGTAGCATTTCATTTGATATTTTATTATTTTGAGGCATCATACACTATCTTGTTTCCCTACTAGATTCTTTTATTTACTCTCCAGTATCCACTAATGGTATCAACACCGTGCCGTGTATGACACTTGTCGCAAAATTTATACACTTGGTAAAAATGAAAAAACATATGGTTTCACCTATTTTGTAATCCATTCTTGAAAACTCCCCTTAAGATCTAGTTTCTTCGATCACATCAATAAATATCCTTCCCTTCATGTAGTGAAAAATGTCCAACTTGTTAATGAAATTTAACACTGTCGATGCGCTCAGTAACCATTTCATATTAGTGTGTTATAGCTAAAATATTATCTTTACTAATCAAAGTACCATATCCACCCTCTCATGATGTTCTAACTCGTACTAGCAACATCAATCTACAAACCATGCCCTTGACATAGTCTAAGTACATTCCACCATATTGTTATTCATGACCCAAGCCATGGTTGATCATGTCTCTACTTACACACTTGATCCTGTCACTAACACCTCCCTCTTCAACAATTAATTTTACCAATGTAGTATATCCTTATACAATTTTGAAGGAAAATGGTTTTGTTCCTT
Organism: Pinus albicaulis; assembly: GCA_034641835.2. Lineage (NCBI taxonomy): Eukaryota > Viridiplantae > Streptophyta > Pinopsida > Pinales > Pinaceae > Pinus > Pinus albicaulis. The sequence continues at coordinate 26,065 of JAXQQM020060730.1, read as the reverse complement.
TGTTCGTAAATGTTTATTCACCAACTAAAATACCCTCAACCATGTTGGATACATGTCCATATGTCCATCCATTATTATATGTGATTCCAATTCAACACATAGTTGTTAAGAAAATTTCAACATATTACAATCCATAGTAGACTACTCGTATCACATTGAACACTACTCATCACTCCACTAATTGTGTTTTTACATGGCCATTCCCTTGTCCTTAATAATAGTGTTGTCATATATGTATCTCAAATCTCTCATTAGTGTCTAGAATCCAAGTAAAAACTCCAAAACTCCATGATCATAAGGTGATCATTCATTCCTACCTTATATTTGTTACCCTTCTCCTTAGGAAACCATTTTTCACCCTATTATGATGCCTTATTGCTTAAGCATAATCTCAATTAGAATATGCAATTCCATCTATTAGAATACTATTATTTTATCATCCATCTCATCATCTATTATGAGGATGTTAGAGGGAAACTTGACTCCTCTTTATTTGTCTACCATGTTGAAGGTTTCTTTGCAATGGATAATTAAACCACACCTTGACCTAATTCTTGTTCCTTATCTAATATATTATACAATAATCATAAGGGTTCCTACCTATACTAACATTTTTTCCACCTCTCCTTATTAACATTCTTATGATCCTCTAATTTGTATTGAAAATATCATTTTACAAAACATGCCCTTGACTTACTCTAAATATGTGCTACCACACTATTGTTCACAACTCATGCCTACATTTGACCCTATCTCCACTACCACACTTTCTCCATTGTAACTAACACCACCTCTTTTCTAATTTCTTTCACCAATGTAGGTAATACTTCTTTAATATAGGACCCTAACATATTTTTTCCTCTACTTATGAATAAATATTCACCTAATATAACACCCTCAACCATGTGGTCTACAGCACTAGATGCCCATGCAATCCTCCATGTGCTTCCAACTCGACACAATTGCTAACAATATTTCAACATATATGATAATGCATAGTAAACCACTCATAACACAAGTTCATATTATTTACCATGATAAGTAGAATAGCATATAACGCTATTCATAGCTTTTTTTATTGTGTTTTCACTTGGATATTCCCTACTTTATTGAGTGTGTTATCATACTTAAAATCTGAGTTCCCTCATTGATATCTAGACTCCAAGTACTCACTAAAAACCTCCATGATAACACGATGGCCATTCTCACTTTCTTTATTGGTTGACCTTTTCACTCTATAATGTTTTGACCCCCCTCAAGCCACTCTATAGTGTTTTGACCCTCCTCAAGCCACTCTATAGTGTTTTGACCTTCCCCAAGCAACAAATGTTTTTTCCTTATGCTTATGACTTAGCTCTTAGTCATCATCTCAATTGGCATATATAATATGATGCATATGAATCCTATTATTTTATTTGTCTTATCAACATCTATTATGAGGATTCTACAAAGGGGATTGAATCATCTTGCTTTGTCTACCATGCACATAGTTTCTTTGCTAAGAATCCTTGGAACACACATTATTCTAGTGTGGGTTCTCGATATAATATATTTTATATTGATTGGAAATATTTCTATAGTATTCTCAAGTTTTTGCAGTCACTTTCCCTATTGTCTCAATCTACAAGAAGAAGAAGCATTGTCTCATTATAGCTTGACTAAAGTGTTAATGTTCTAGCAAAACATAGGATTATTTTTGGTGCATTATCCCCATATATATGTCTATTAATCATCTACAGAGCCAACATTCATTTTCACATAGGCAAAATTTTCATGTCACCCTAGTTAGGCTCACAAGGAATCTCTTTTTAGTGTTTCAACAAAGAAATTGATGTTACACACATTATTTTTAGATTATATTCCTTCAAAGTCCAGCTCCCCCTAATATTGCACCCTACTTAAATTCATAGGAAAGTAAGGATGTTATCCACATAAAATGGAAGCATGGTTAAATTTTATGGGTAGTTTCCTGTATTTTATTTATTTAAATTTCAAATTTTGTACATCATAATTGATGTTTAATTAATTTTTAAAATAGTCAATTTGATAGGTGAGATAGAAATTTAACAGTATCCCTATACATATGTATATAACTGTAATATCTCAAATATAATCAATTCCAAATAGGATTGCATAAAAAAAAGCAACCAACTCTCTTACAATGCTAACACTCTAAGATGACACCCGAGGATAAGCACAAACTCAACCACATTGTTTATATATAACTTCTTTAGTGTTGGTACACTATTGATAGATCTCATTGTTTATAAAATGGGTATATTTATTAGTTTGATTACAATACAAATATATTTCATGGTTGGATATGGAAATTTCAAATGCATGGTTACTACACTCAAATAATTTCCACACATTTATAGTTGAACCTGAACACAAATGGGTTTGGGCCTTCTAGACATTGAGTGAGTGTCAAAGAGCTTCATACTTATTACTTGTTGAATGATTTTCAATCCTGATATATTATATTTATTGAAATGTTAGAATCCCCCAACTTACTATTTTAATGTGGGATAAATATCCTTCATTCCAACTCATGATGTTGAAAGTTGAGATCAATTACGCTTCTTCATAATATATTCTAGTTAGAACTTTTTGTTAAAAATTTTCAAGACAGGGGATATTATTTTCCGCAGCACACAAAGTTGTGGAGAGGTCTTGAAAAAGACAACATAGTTGCAGAAACTAAATCACATAAGTCTTATTTTTAATACAGAGTGGCAGAGATTAAAATCAGTTGACTTGTGCAACTATAATGGAGCAAACAAAATCAAACAAATTAGTCACGGTAGAACAAAGTAACACACAGTGGTTGCCGTAAAAATCACATGTGAAATTTTGAGAACCATATCGCAACTAACAATACTTTATATTATGATTCAAAAACACAAGATATAATTCATATGGAAGTTGCTACTCCTTCACCAGTAAAACAAGTGTTCTTACTGAGATTTACATTCATGTTGTGAAGGAACACACAATAACCTGTAATTGTTGTTTTCACTCACCTACTAAAATTTTCTCCATGGTTTTCTCCCCTTGTCTTTCTAGACATTAATACATGACAAACAAAAAAAATTGCTCCAAGATTTTCTCTGACAAACAAAATTTAATACAAATGATGTGCGAACATCATTTTCTGACCTTGCAGAGATTGTGTGAAGTAAATAACACTTTTGGATTAAATGTTTTCCCATATGCTCTTACTACCCATTTCAAATATTTTGATTATTTAATCTGTTACGGAATTGGTAACTGTTCTCATGTTCGAGAGTTCATTTACGCAATGTACATGCCTACAAACTCCATTCGCAACCTGCAAAAAATTTACTGAGGTATGGTTCTTTTCAGAAAATTAAACGTGGTGGTTGAGATTAATTTTCCAACATTCCCCTTTAGTCGCAACTACCACCATTGACCATTCCCAAAAATCTCTGAGATAAACAAAATTTCCACGTGCCAATGGATTTGTGAGGATGTTTTCAAATTGTTCTTCTAACCTACAGTCCTACAACACAATCTCATCATTGTTAACTAATTCTCTTATGAAATGATATTTAACATCAATGTGCTTTGTCCTCCTGTGAAAAACAAAATCATTTGATAATGCAATTGGTGAAGTGTTGTCACAAAAAATAGTTATTGTTCCATCTTGTTCATGACATAAATCCCGCAACATCCTTCCCATCCAAACTGCTTGACACATTGTTGTTGTTGTGGAAACATATTCAACTTCTGCTATTGACAATGACACTATCGACTGCTTCTTGGAAGCCCATGAAATGGCTCTCAAACCCAAATGAAAAACATATCCTAACGTTCTCGTTATGGCATCAACATTTCCTTCCCAGTCACTGTTAGTGTAACAAACTAGCCTAAAATCATCTGTTGCAGTGTACGAAATGTCATAATCCTTTGTCCCATTCACATACTTTAAAATCCTTTTGGCTGCTTATCAATGTGTCTCCTAGGGTATCTCCATGAACCTTGACACCAAACTTACTTCATACATTATATCAGGCCTAGTTGCGGTCAAATACATTAGGCTTCCCACCATACTTTTGTATAATGTCAGACTGACATTGTTGTTGCAATCTTCCTTGCACAATTTAAACCCCATGGCTTTTGGAGTTGGTGTTGGCTTTTTGTTCCTGCATATTAAACCTCTCTAAAATGTCCACAACATACTTTACTTGAGATAAAAAAATTATTTTCTGTTTTCTTCACTTCTATGCCGAAAACATATCTTAGCAACCCCAAGTCAGTCATTTCAAACTCACTTTTCATGACTGTTTTTAAATCAGCGATTAGGAAATAATAACTGCTTGTAGAAATAAAATCATCTACATACAAAACAACAATAAGAAGTTTACCATCACTTTCTTTAACGTAGAGAGTAGGTTCACCATCACATTTTCCGAACCCATTGTCCATCAAGTAAGCATCTATCATGATATACCATGCATGTGGTGCTTTCTTCAACCCATAAAGAGCTTTCCACAACCTACACACCTTGTATTCTTGGACTTCTACCTCATAACTAGGAGGTTGTGCAACATACACCTCCTCTTTCAGCACTCCATTCAAGAACGTTGATTTTACGTCCATTTTATACACTTTCCATTTATGTTGTGCGAAAATCGACAACACTGTATGAACTGTCTCCATCCTCACGACTGGCGCAAATGTTTCCGCATAGTCCTTCCATGCTGCTTCTTATATCCTTTGACAACTAGCCTTGCTTTATTCCTTTCAATCTTGCCTTTAATGTTTCTCTTAGTCTTGTAGACCCCCTTCACTCCAATGACTTATTTTCCTTCTGGAGGGTCCACTAACTCCCATGTATCATTCTTTTCTATTTCTCCTATTTCTTCATCCATTGTCGCAACCAATTTCTCTTCTTTGACTAAATATTCAAAGTGTATTGGTTCATCTACATGAAAAAATAATGTAAATAAATAATTCAGACTAGCACTACTATCAACTTCATTTTACTCATATATTTCACTAAATTTTTGAATTTGTGTCCTCTTATTCTTCCGGAAGATGATCTTGGTGTTGTGCTTGAAGTAGACAGAGTTGCGGATCTTTGTGGTGTTCTTTGAGAAGCACTTTCTTGGTTGCAAAATGATGTCATATTATTAGTTGATGGTGTCACATGTTGACTAGTTTTTTGAGCTTGTGTTGGCGAAGGAGGTGTCGCCATTGAGGAACTACTTGTTGGGATCAATTCCTCTTTGTCTTCGTGTGGTATACATGTATTCACTTTGACTGTCTTCTCTAAACTTCCATCCCATGCTTCCTCTTCTAAGAACTAAACATCTCTGTTGATTATTACCTTCTTGGTTGATGGATTGTAGAGCTTGTATGCATTGGATTCATCACCGTATCCAACAAATATACAAATTTTCTCCCCTTTGTTGTCCAACTTCTTCCTCAACTCATCCAGGACATGTGCATACGCCACACATCCAAACACTCTCATGTGAGTGACATTATTCTTTCTTCTACTCCATGCCTCTTTAGGAACTATGTTCCTGACACTCTTTGTTGGACACCTATTAATAATATTTGTTGCACAAGTGACAACTTCATCCCAATAATAATTTTGAAAATTCTTTCTCGTCAAAATACTCCTTTCCATTTCCATGATGGTCATATTCTTCCTTTCTGCGACACCATTTTTCTAAGGTGTATACATTTTTGTAAATTTCTTGTGAACTCCATGCTCCCTGCAAAAACATAGGAAGTAATTTGTGATTTATTTTCTACCTTTTTCAGTCCTCAACACTTTGATGTAGTGTCCTCTTTGCTTCTCACAAGAACTTTGTAGTGGCGGAAGCGCTCAAACACTTCACTTTTCTGTTTTAGGAAGTAAACCCATGTCTTCCTTGTATAATCATCTATGAAAGTCAAAATGTAATAGATACCCCCAATTGATGGTGTCTCCATTGGTCAACATAAATCTGAATGGACAGTCTCCAAAGGTGCCTTTGCCCTTATTGACTTTCCTGTTGGAAATGATTCTCCATGTTGTTTTCCCAAGATGCATCCTCCACATAGGTTGTCTGGTTTTTCTATGAGTGGAAATCCCTTCACCATGCATTTCCTATGCAACAAATTCAAACCTCCAAAGCTGAGATGACCAAATCTCAAATGCCATAACCAATTTTCATATTTGACCTCTGCTTGCAAGTTTATTTGTGTGACAAGTGCTACATTTATTTCATCCTCTTGTGAATTCCTTGATGGTTGTGCTTGAGCACCTTCTTCTTTCAAATATGATTTTAGCTTCAGGGGAAACATTCTACTGTTTGTCATGTGAAATTTTGTAATCAACTGTCTACCTAGAGACTTATCCAAAATTGTGCACACATAATTCTTGAAAAATACATTGTAGCCCTTTTGCATGAGCTTTCCAATGCTTATGAGGTTATTTTTCAAACCAGGGACAAAGTAAAGATCTCAAATATATTTATTCTCTCCCTTCTTTGTTAGAATGTCGACTCTACCTTTTCCCATGACAAAAACTTTGCAATTAGTCCCTAATGTCACTTCAGATTTCACACTTTCATCTAGATTGGAAAACATTCTTGTGTTCTCAGTCATGTGGTTGCTACACCTGGAATCTAGAAAACATATAACCCCTTGTCTTTCTTGTGCTATATTACAAACTAAAAAAATACTATCATGGTTCTAATTTTATTTTATGAAATTTGCACTTGTTTTATTACTTATGTCATATTTCTTATTTCTACATTCATTTTCATAATGGCCATACTTCTTACAATAATGACATTGAACTTGAGATTTATCATACCTCTCACCATGTGCTTGATTATGGCTTGAGCCTTGACTTGAATTTTGATTGCCACCACTTCCACTTGAACTTGAAGGGCTGCCTCTTCCACCTCTATGTGGGCTTCTTCCTCTTCCTCTATAATTTGATCTTCCTTGACCTCTACCTTGACCAAATGAAACTTGTGTCTTGAAAAATGTTTCAATGAGGAGGTTGTTACTCTGTTTAGTCTATGTTCATGAGAAATCAGTGATGCATGAAGCTCATCCACTGAAAACAGTGAGAGATCCTTTGTCTCTTCTATGGCCACAACTATGACATCAAATCTTGTTGGCAGACTTCTCAAGGTTTTCTCAACTATTCTCATTTCTTCAAGTGTCTCACCATGAAACCTGATTTGGGTAACCAACCCAATTACATTTGTAATGAATGAGTCTACATTCTCAGACTCTTTCATACAAATTGTCTCAAAATCTCTTCTCAACATTTGTAGTTTTGTTGTCTTCACCTTTGCCATGCCTTGGTAGGCTGTCTAGAGGGTATCCCATGCTTGCTTAGACTTTGTTACTGTTGCAACCCTTGGGAAGATACTTTCATGAACTGGTTGAACAATGCAGAAGAGGGTTTTTGAGTCCTTCTCCCTGTTATCCCTCAAAAAATCCTTTTTCTTCTTGTGTCAAAGCATTGTAGGTTACTGCATCTGCTGGTTCTTCGAAACCATTCTCCACCAATTCCCAAATGTCTTGTGAAAAAAATAGAGCCTTCATTGTAATAGCCCAATAATCATAATTTTTGCCCTTAAATTGAGGTATTTATGGACTAGTCAAGCTTGTGCTTGTTGCTGCCATTTTTACTGTGTAAAAAAAAGCTTTCTAGATGTGTAAAAATTTTCTCCTTGCTCGTGTGAATACGCTCACAAAAAAATATTCAAAACACCTTTTAGCTCCTCAATAAAAACACTTGTGGTAATAAAACTTAAAACCCGCTAAACTAAAGCATATGAGTCTTATTTTTAATATAGAGTGGTGGAGATTAAAATCACTTGACTTCCCAACGATTTATATTCACCAAGGTTGCTAAGTAACACGCATTAAAAACCCTGTAACTATTGTTTTCATGTGCCAACCAAAATTTTCTCCACTATTTTCTCCCCTTGTCTTACATCCACCACAATTCATTCAACCTATTCTATCTTGTTAATTCAAAACATATATATCTAAGACATTAATACATGAAAAACAAAATTTAATAGACAAGATGGACCAACATCATTTTCCGAACTTTCAAGGTTCTATGAAGTAATAACACTTGCTGATTAAATGTTTGCCCATACGCTTTTACTAACCGTGCATTAAATTTCTATTTGACTTTTAAAACCATGCATTAAATTTCTATTTGAATTTAATTATTCAATCTATGGTTGAATGGGTAAATGTTCTTACATGATGTCCTTCCTACAAACTCAAACTTGCAAAACATTTACGGTATGATTGTTATCAGAAAATTAAAAGTGGTGGTTGAGATTAATTTTCACTTTTTGAGAAGCCTTCCTGCAAACTCAAACTTGTGAAACATTTACTGTGGTTGTTATCAGAAAATTAAAAGTGGTGGTTGAGATTAATTTTCTAACACTTTTTGAGAATACTTCAACATGAACTACATATATTTGAAATTATGTAAGAAATGATTATATAGCTATACTAAATTGTTTACTAATTTGATACTCTGAATGAATATGGTTAAGTAGATTTACTTTTTTTGAAGTAATATAAATATGTATATCTAATTTTATTTTTTATTTTTATTTTTAACTAGGGGAATTGTGTAGGTTTAATACTTGGATGGGTGGATTCTTGTTGCTACCACTATACTTTACCTGGACCAAGTCAACTCTCTACACAAAGCCTATAGATAAATAGTGGAAGATTTAAACATGAAACCTCAAACTTACCACACAAAACCTACTAGTAAATAATAGGGGTTTGATCACAAATCTCAAGCTCATAACACTTTACATCACAAATCTCAAGCTCATAACACTTTACATTTTCACAAACTTACTATATAAAATCATTTGATAGAAAATTTATCTAAAATTTTCACATCATAAAAACATATATAAACATATATATAACCAATTGTATTTAATGCTACTCTTTGAAAAGTTGTCCCTTTCATTTTTAGCATCTAATTTGTCTAAAATCCAGTAGGAATTCATTGAAATCACAATTATGATAGGTAAACTTTGCACAATCAAAGTGTCGTAAGAGTTTTTCACAGTGTTAAATTCATATGTGTAATAAAAAAGCCAGTTTAAATAACACAAATCAATATTTCACCTCAATTTTTTAACCAGAAAATCTACCAAAAACTCCAAAAAAATCTCATTATTAAAAACAACTCCATACCATATAATAAATATATGATGACACAACAACTGCCAATGAAATTTATGACTTGACATGCGACACAGGTGCACGCATCTCCATAACAATTATAGATTCCATATCTGATGACACAACAACTGCCAATGAGATTTATGCACGCATCTCATAACAAATATTTATAATGTATTGTTCACTTTACTGTACCGTCATAATTATTTTCTGAGTTAATTTGTTGAGAGATAGCATTACTAAATAAAGTTATGTAGACACTCCAGTTGTTAACACGACACTCGAGAGAAACATGCTGGGACCCGTAAATTGTAATCATATTAACCCTGCAACAGTGTAGTCTCTGAAGCTGCTTTTTCTTTTTCTCAATTCTCTGAACTTTCAAAGTAAGATTTTCTGAATAAGTGACGGTGAAAGCTTTAATTTCCAAACCGACACTAGTTGACTAACAGTCAAAAAGTTCATAGTGGCAGCCCTTGTCAAACTTTAAAGACAGGATAAATAAGTAGTATGAATATATTAGTCCACTGGCTCCAGTCCAGTGCAGTTGATTCCAGGAATGACAGACGAATTAGCCAACACCCTTCCTCGTTTTTTCTTGGTGCCCCCACTCCGCGTGATTAGTAAATGCTATATGCATATCCATGGAAAAAAATCAGTTGTGTTTCACTTCTGCGAATTCACAAACCCCCTTCCTCGCTTATTCTTGGTGCTCTCGATTTCGGGAAGCAATAATTCGTATATACTATATACATATATGCTTGGAAGAAATATTCAGTCATATGTTTCGTTTATTCTGATATTGAGAGTGGCAGAATCAATTACTTATTCTGTGACTAAAGAGAATAATTCTATTTCTAGCTAGGTTTGTTGTAGTGACATGGAATTGATAAGAGAAGTACCACTGTTAATTATATTTATTTCTATGGGTATGGTAGTGATGGTTAGTGAAAGTTTGGCATGCAATCTGCAGAAATTGAACTTCAAATTGGAGGGAGAAGTGGAAAATAATAATGATATCAAAATTGAGAATGGTTTGTTTGGATCCCTTCCAAGAGGCACTGGGGCCTCGTCCAAACCCTCTCAGTGTAGAAATTATAGGTCTTCCAAAAAAAGCGGGGGAGGTCCGTGTTCAGATAACCAGGTTAATGCGGAAGGGATTAATGCGTATCCAGGGTTAAGCTGTATTGGTAGGAACTGCGCAACCATAGACACAGCAAAAAAAAATTCAAGTGCAATGGTTGCTTGACACATTTGGGATGAGAAACAAAATCTTGGTTATATCTGGAAATAAGTTATGGTTATATCTCTGGACTTAGGGTTAAGAGACATCTGTATTTCTTTAGCATATATATCTGGACTCGGAGGGTTAAGAGAAATCTATATTTCTGGTTGCTGTTTAAGAAATTAGTGATTAGTTTATGCTTTTATATCTAGAGTTAAGGGAGACCAATGTTTTTATTAATATTTCTCACCAATGTTTTTATGGTTATATATCTGGACTCAGGGTTTGGACTCAGAGTTAAGTGAGATCTATATTTTTTTATATATCTGGACTATGGTTTGGACTCAGGGTTAAGAGAGATCTATATTTCTTTATTTTTATTATTCTGGTGTGAATTCTGGTTGCTGTTTAAGAAATTAGGAATTAGTTTATGCTTTTATATCTAGAGTTAACAAATGTAACATCTCTTTAATTCCGTGTTTTAGTTTCTCTCAATGCAAAGAGCTTTTAATACTTCTGATGGTCCCTTCAATTTAAATGTTAAAGTGATTCCATCACATAAGAGTACAGCATCGCATATTACTGTGTTAAGCCAAGACACAAATTAGATATAAAATGTTGTTCAACTGCTGTTTTTTTTTTCCTTCTCTCTGTAACACTAAGATTATTTACATTTTACAAACGTTAAGATTATTCTTTGGGTACACTGTTGTATTCTATGTTTATATGCCATTTTACATGTAAATGTTATCATTACATTTAAACCGTTAAGCTGCCATGTTAAAATATTTAGCGTCATAAACGTTTTATCATTATGCATAGGATAAGTCAACATAGATTTGAATATACCTAGTTTTCATACTAAAAATCTTTTCATTTTTTAAAGGTTGATTACAACCTTTATAACATTTTGGAAACTTTATAACTTTAGCTGTCAGTGTTTCTGTTTTCAATAGTCATGAAAGATTCAGTCGTTCTTTTCCGTGACAACTCACACTTTTCAAGCGCGCCAGTTTCAGTGGAGAGTAGCCTAAAAGATAGGCCTAAAACTTATCATAATGCTGTTGCAAAACTAGGTGGGTACCGTTATTATTATTATTATTATCGGAAAATTATATTATTCGAAATTAAGTAGCTGCTAATTTTTAAGAGACAAATTTTCATTCCTTATAGTGTTAAAAACATTCTAAATTTAATTAGTAAAAAATAGCCTACGTAACCATTAATTTAAAAAAAAAAAAAAACACAAAAACAAACCTAGGGGTTTCATCTAAATTGCTTCAAAAGTTACGAATTTCTTTAATATAATTTTGACTTCGTTCGATTGCAATTTTTTGTACTACTTTAAATCATAATTATCAAAATTTGACAATATGGTAATTTTAACCATTACATGTAAATAAAATTCATCGACGGCAAAGTTTCCCGGAACGATAGTTTTCGACATAAACACGATTGATCGAGCAACATAATTTCGACATAATGTGACTTTTTATGCATGACAATCGGAGCACACAACTCTATTCATAAAATGAATGTAAACTTTGCAATCTATCTCACTATTCAGATTTATTAAATCCAATACTAATGTAAAGTTAGTTTTGTCCATTTACATTTATAATACTTTAGCCTAATTTTGGAAACTATAAAGGTGATGTCGAAAGATATTAGATGTATTAATAATCGTAATGCTTTTAAGCTGGTTATTATTATTTTTTTTAATTTTAAAATAATGGAAAATATAAAGGCATTGTATCTATTTTTATTTAAATCTGGTTGTATAAAATGTTGTTTAGGTGACTTTTATATTTTCTTTCAACATACGTTATATGGATAGCAAACTTGAGGTGTGGAGATGAAAAAATGTTAATAAATATTGCTGTTGATATATTTATTTTATTTATAGTTTAGGTATTATGGTGATAAGGAAAATATATTTAAGTTGTTGGGTAATAATAAAAATAAGAAGAATATTAACAACAAAGTGAGACACCAAATTGGTGGAGGAGATTTTTTTGTTTGTTGAATAAGGAACTTTGGTGTATGAGACCTCCTTATTTCTAGGACAAAGGCGCCCTTCTTTGTGTATCAATCTGATTGTTAAATTTTACAGAGGTGCACATACTCTACCAATCTTTGCATTTGAGCTTGTCACCTCTTATGAGAAAACAAATATTCTTAACCATTAGGCCTATTGAGGTTATTATCGGTGGCTATTGGAAGGATTTCCATAGGTTAAGACAAGTATTATGTTCATGTGTTATAAGATATATTTGAATATATAGATACAAAAGAACTTATAAGGATTTGTAATCTAAAATAAATCAATTTATAATTTGTCACATGTTTGGTAGAAATTAAAGTGATGACAATTTAGAGCCCATTTTAGGCACTTACCCCCTTTTGGTGACTTGTATTTGTAAGACTTCTAGATCTTGATTTGGGCATCAAACAACCATTTTTGGGTCAAAATTTTGTGAATAAGTTTCCCAACCCTCCAACATTTTTCTACTCATCGAAAGATTTTGAATAACTCAAGGAGAACCTCAAACAAATTCAATATGAAAAAAATATGCTTTCCACAAGTTGACCTATGCATTAACCATGACTGCAATAACATTATAAAATGTCATATTTAAGACTCGATATTGATTATGAGGACACAGAAAGAAATTTTTTATAAATCTTATGGAAGAAGAACCCATAGTTGATAATAAAACCAACAAGGTCACAATAACAACTCAAAGAGTTCATCAAAGCCACGAAAGGAAAGAAAACCGAATTTTCCTTTTTCTTGGATGAGGTTCCACTAAAATCATGGATGAAAATAATATGTGGATATCATGATTGACAACTTAACTTGCAGAATCCTCATACAAAGATATATGGTGACAATTAGTTGGCTACCGAAGAGTAAGTTGAATCACATGAGGAGTTCAAATTTCAAGTGACTTTGTGGATAAACCACTCCATTTAGCAATGTGGATGCATATAAATGGATGCAAATATGTTCAAGTGGAGGGAAGAAAGTGATATAGAGGAGTGTCAAACTTCTTGGCACATCATTGGATCAAATCTTGATTGATGGCTTATGTAGTTCATTGAAGTTTTTGACTTATTAGAATTTTATAGGGTGCAAACTATCTAACAATCTATCTGCATCTCATAGTAGAGTAATGTTGTATATGTTAGGCTATATACTGTTGAAACTAAAAGAATTTGTAGCTATTTGTCTATATCCCTCCCTATGTATCATTATTTACCATCATGTGTATATTATTTTCCAAAGCATATTATGGAACAAGAGTACCTGAATTGTGTGCTCCACATCAAAAATTGGACCTCAAATAATAGATCCCTTGAAATCGGAAAATCTTGTACATCAACATCAATAATTCCATTTAACAACTCCACCTAGGTCTTGGAAGTACAACCTCATGTAACTAATTTTTTTCCTAAACATATTCCTTTCCAAGGAAGAGAAATTATTCTAAAGGACAACAAGATGGAAATCAAACTGAGGAAGGGAGATAAATATCAAAATAAGAGGATGGGGGGGAGTTTTGCGGGAATGGGGTCACATAGAGGTTGGATCATTTGGGTTGAGAAAGGAGAAGAATATTAATTTGGTACAAAGGAAACCTATGAGTAGACAATTACTCTAACATTGAAAGAATAAGAAGTAATAAGGAAATCATGTCTCCTTGTGGGAAATATTCCAATAGCCAAAAATATGTGCATGAAATCTTAGTAGGAGATGTGCAACATAGAGAACCAATGCCCATTCATAGAATCTACAATAGAGTTTCTAAAATTGCACAAATTTTAGTAAATAAAATATGCTAATCCTATTATATTTTCTTGGAATAAAAAATAAAAGAATTGAAAAAGCCATTTTGAGTTTAAGGTTTCCTATAATAGGTTCTCTTAGAGAATCTATACGTCTACCATGTGTTATTGTATTTTTCATGCACCAAGCATTTTTATTTCAATGTTACACTTAGTTAATAACTTTATAGAAGAAAATAAAAACAAAAAGATCAATATTGTTTGTGCTTTGAAATTGGTTTAAGGTATTTGTTGATGAATTGATTTGTCCATAGGTTGGTAAATTGCAATTTATATTGGTATACACCCAACTTTGAGAATACTTCATGGAAAAATTCTATAGTAAATGCCTTATTGTTATTTACTTCACACAACCTCTGTAAAGTTCAAAAAGACATGTTCGCCCATCATGTGTATTAAATTTTGTTTGTCATGAATTAAATGTATTAGATATATATGTTTTGATTTTACATGTAAGTATAAGTTATATGAATTGTGGTAGATGTAAGTCTGGAAATACAAGAAGGAGAAAATCATGGAGCAAATTTTGGTGGGCGCGTGAAAACAACAGTTACAGGTTTTTTTTTTTTTGTGTTACTCTGCTGACCCTAGAGAATATAAATCTTAGTAAGTTCTCTACTTAGTGATTAAGTATTAAAGAAAAGAAGACTCATATGATTTAGTTTTCGGTAATCGGGCGGGTTTAAAGTTTTATTACGCAATTTTTTTTTACTAAGGAGTTAAAAGGTGTTCTGAAATTTTTGTGGAGCGTATTCACCAACAATGAGAAAGATTTTTACAACGTAGTACTTTACACGGTAAAAATCGCGAGAAAACAACCTGAGATTGAATAGTCCACAAAATACCTCTGATTTAATAGTAAAATTACAATTATTGGGCTATAAAAATCAAGGCTCTATTTTCTTCACAAGACATTTGGGAATTGGAGGATGGGTTCCAAGAACCAGCAAATGAAGTAGCATACAATGCTTTGACACAAACATAAAATTATTTTTTGAGGGAAAATAGGAAGAAGGACTTAAAATCCCTCTTCCATATTTTTCAAGAAGTTCATGAAAGTATTTTCCCAAGGATTACGACAGCAACAAAGTCTAAGAAATCATGTGATACCCTCCAGACAACCTACAAAGGCATGGAAAAGGCGAAGAAAATAAAAATACAAATGATAAGAAGAGATTTTGAGACAATTTGTATGAAAGAGTCTGAGAATGTAGACTCATTTTTTACACATGTAATTGGGTTGGTTACTCAAATCAATTCTCATGGTGAGACACTTGAGGAAAGGAGAATAGTTGAGAAAATTATGAAAATTTTTCCAGCGAGATTTGTTGCCATAGTTGTGGCCATAGAAAAGAAAAAGGATCTCTCACAGTTTTCAATGGATGATGTTCATGTATCACGGATTTCTCATGAGCATAGGTTGAACAAAGAAATAAAATCCTCATTGGAGCATTCCTTCAAGACACAAGTTTTATTTGGTTAAGGTAGAGGTCAAGGAAGAAGAAATTACATAGGAAGAGGCAGAAGGCCACACAGAGGTGGAAGAAGCAGCCCTTCAAATTCAAGTGGAAGGGGAATAAATCAAAATCCATGTCAAGGTTCAAGATAGAATCAAGCACAAGGTCATGTGTATGATAAATATTAAGTTCAATGTCATTACTATAAGAGGTATGTTCATTATGAAAATGAATGTAGAAATAAGCAATATGACATAAGTAACAAACTAAGTGAAAATTTCATAAAGGAAAATCAGAACCATGATAGCATGTTTTTTTCTTGTAATGTAGCACAAGAAAAAGAAGGAGATGTGTGGTTTCTAGATTAAGGGTGCAAAAACCACATGACATAGAACATAGAAATGTTTTCCAATCTAGATGAAAGTGTGAAATCTGAAGTGACATTAGGGACTGATGACAAAGTCTCAGTCATGGGAAAAGGAAGAGTCGAAATTCTAACAAAGAAGGGAGAGAATAAGTACATTTCATATGTTTACTTTGTCCTTGGTTTGAAACATAACCTCATAAGCATTGGGCATCTCATGCAAAAGGGATACAATGTATTTTTCAAGAATAATGAGTGTACAATTTTGGATAAGTATCCAAGAAGACAATGGATTGCAAAATTTCATATGAAAAATAATAGAATGTTTCATCTCAAGTTAAAACTAAATTTGAAGGAAGAAGGTGCTCAAGAACAAATGTAAATGAATTCAAAAGAGAATGAAAGGAAAACTATAGCTACCACATAAGTAAACTTTTAAGCAGAAGTTAAATATTAAAATTGGTTATGGCATTTGATATTTGGTCATCTCAATTTCAGAGGTTTGAATTTTCTGCATAGGAAATGCATGGTGAAGGGATTACCACTCATAGAAAAATCAGACAACCTATGTGAAGGATGCATCTTAGGAAAACAACATAGAGAATTATTTCCAATAGGAAATTCAATAAGGGAAAACGCACCTTTGGAGATTGTTCATTCATATTTATGTGGGCCAATGAAGACACCATCAATTGGTGGCAGTTATTATATTTTGAATTTCATAGATGATTATACAAGGAAGGCATGGGCCTACTTCCTAAAACATAAAAGTGAAGTGTATGATTGATTCCACCAATACAATGCTCTTGTTGAGAAGAAAAGTGGACACTAAATCAAAGTTTTGAGCACTGACAGAGGTGGTGAATACATCACAAATGACTTCCTACGTTTTTGCAGGGATCATGGAATTCACAAGAAATTTACAACAAGGTATACACCTCAACAAAATGGTGTCGCAGAAAGGAAGAATATGACCATTATGGAAATGGAAAGGAGTATGATGAAGGAAATTTTTTTTCCAAATGATTATTGGTCTTAAGTTGTCATTTGTGAAACATATATCATTAATAGGTGTCCAACCAAGAGCGTCAAGAATATAGTTCCTGAAGAGGCATGGAGTGGAAGAAATCATGGAGTCACTCACATGAGAGTGTTTGGATGTGTGGCGTATGCACATGTCCTGGATGAGTTGAGGAAGAAGTTGGAAAACAAGGGGGAGAAATGTATGTTGTTGGATACGATGATGAATACAATGCATACGAAGCTCTGATCCATCGACCAAGAAGGTAATAATAAGAAGAGATGTTTAGTTGAGAGAAGAGGATGCATGGGATGGAAGTTTAGAGACGACAGTCAAAGTGAAGACATGTATACCACATGAAGACAAAGAGGAATTGACCGCAACAAGTAGTTCCTCAACGATGACACCTCCTTCACCAACACAAGCTCAACAAAGCAGTGAAAATGTGACACCATCAAAATATAATAGGACATCGTTCACAACTGAGCAAGTGATTATTGAAGCACACCACAAAGATCCGCAACTCCATCTACTTCAAGCGCAAGACCAAGCCCATATTCGGTAAGCATAACTGGACACAAATTCATAAATTTAAGTGAAATATATGAGAAAAATGAAGTTTATAGTAGCGCTGATCTGAATTCTTTATTTACATTATCTTTTCATGTATATGACCCAATAAAATTTGAAGATATAGTCAAAGAAGAGAAATGGGTTGCGGCAAAGGATGAAGAAATAGGAGAAATATAAAAGAATGACACATGGGAGTTAGTGGACCTTCCATAAGGAAAATAAGTCATTGGAGTGAAGTGGGTCTATAAGACCAAGAGAAAAATTGAAGGCAAGATTGAAAGGCATAAGTAAAGGCTAGTTTTCAAAGGATACAAGCAACAACATGGAAGAGACTATGCAGAAACATTTGTGCTAGCCACGAGGATGGAGACAGTTCGTACAGTGTTTTCAATTGTCAAGCAACATAAATGGAAAGTGTATAAAATGGAATTAAAATAAGCATTATTTAATGGAGTGTTGAAAGAGGAGATGTATTTTGCGCAACCTCCTGGTTATGAGGTAGAAGGCCAAGAAGACAAGGTGTGTAGGTTGTGGAAAGCTCTTTATGGGTTGAAGCAAGCACCACGTGCATGGTATAGCATGATAGATTTTTACTTGATGGACAATGGGTTTGGAAATTGTGATGGTGAACCTACTCTCTAAATCAAAGAAAGTGACAGTAAACTTATTATTGTTATTTTGTATGTATATGATTTGATTTTTACAAGAAGTAATGATTTCCTCATCACTGATTTAAAAACAGTCACCAAAATTGAGGTTGAAATGACTGGCTTGGGGTTGCTAAGATATTTTTTGGGCATAGAAGTGAAGCAAACATAAAATTAAATTGTTATCTCTCAAGAAAAGTATGTTGTGGATATTTTAGAGAGGTTTAATATGCATAACAACAAGCCAACACCAACTCCAACAGTCATGGGATTGAAATTGAACAAGGAAGATTGCAGTAGCAATGTCAATCCGGCATTATACAAAAGTATGGTGGGAAGCCTAATGTATTTGACTGCAACTAGGCTTGATATAATGTCCACAATAAGTTTGGTGTCAAGGTTCATGGAGACACCCAAGGAGACACATAGGCAAGAAGAAAAATTGATTTTAAAGTATGTCAATGGGAAAAAGGAGTATGATGTTTTGTACGCCGCAACAGATGACTTTAGGCTACTTTGTTACACTAAGAGTGACTTGGAAGGAGATGTTGATGGCATAAAGAGCATGTCAGGATATGCTTTTCATTTGGTTTTGGGAGCCATTTCATGGGCTTCCAAGAAGAAATCGATAGTGTTATTATCAATAGCAGAAGTTGAATACATCGCCACAACAACAACAGTGTGTCAAGCAGTTTGGATGAGAAGGATTTTGCGAGATTTATGTCATGAACAAGATGGAAGAACAACTATTTTTTGTGACAACAAGTCACCAATTTCATTATCAAAGAATTTTGTTTTTCACAAGAGGAAAAAGCACATTGGTGCTAAATATCATTTCATAAAAGAATTAGTTAACAATGATGAGATTGTGTTGCAGGACTGCGGGTTAGAATAACAATTTGAAAACATCCTCACAAATCCATTGGCACATGGAAAATTTGTTTATCTTAAAGATTTTTTGGGAATGGTCAATGGTGACAGTTGCGATTAAGAGGGAGTGTTGGAAAATTAATCTCAACCACCACGTTTAATTTTCTGACAACAACCATACCTCAGTAAATGTTTTGCAGGTTGCGGATTGAGTTTGCAGGCATGGACAACGTGTAAATGAAGTTCTGAACATGAGAATAGTTACCCATTCCGCAACGTATTAAATAATTAAAAGTCAAATAGAAATTGAATGCATGGGTAGTAAAAGCATATGGGAAAACATTTAATCCGCAAATTTTATTTACTTCACACAACCTCTGCAAGTTCAGAAAATGATGTTCACGCATCATGTGTATTAAAATTTTCTTTTCATGTATTAATGTGTGGAAATACAAGGGGAGAAAATCGTGGAGAAAATTTTAGTGGGCGCGTGAAAAAAACAATCAAATTTTTTTACTTTGTGTTACTCCGCAACATGAATGTAAATCTCAGTAAGAACACTTGTTTTACTGGTGAAGGAGTCACAACCTCCATATGAATTATATCTTGTTTTTATAATCATAATATAAATTATTGTTAGTTTCTATATGGTTCTCGAAATTTCACTTTTGATTTCATGTGTGATTTTTACCGCAACCACAGTGTTTTACTTTATTCTACCGTGATTAATTTGTTTGATTTCGTTTGCTCCAATATAGTTGCACAATTCAACTGATTTTAATCTTGGCCACTTTGTACTAAAAATAAGACTCATATGATTTAGTTTTTGCAACTATGTTTTCTTGTTTAAGACCTTTCTGCAACTTTGTGCGTTGCAGAAAAAAATTTCCCCTGTCTTGAATTTTTTTAACAAAAAGTTCTAACTAGAATATATTATGAAGAAGCGTAATTGATCTTAACTTTCAACATCATGAGTTGGATTGAAGGAGATTTATCCCACTTTTAAATAGTAAGTTTGGGTTGTTGGTCTAAGGTTGTCATTGATGTCAATACGAGGATCAATATTCTTGTAAAGTCCTAATAACCCTAATGGCAAACCCTAGCAGTGACATCATGCAAACCTCATATAAGGATGTCCTTTCTCATGATCAATAGTCCCTCTTGGTTATTTAGGATGCCATTAATGATGATGTGCTTACTCTTGATGAAGAATAATGGATCTAGCATGAGGTCAAGATGACATGGTTGAAAATTTGATGATGACATGGAGGACCATTTGATGACATGGAAAATTATTAGGGACATGGCATGAAGGACTAGAAGAGCCCTTGATGATAAATTATGGCATTTTTGAAAGATCTCAATTAGTGATCTAGATGATGGTTGAAAGACTCCTTGAAGTTCTCGAGATGGAAAATGTTCTTGAGGTGCCAATCATGTCCTTAGAAGCTCTTGATGATTTATGTGGACTACACTTGATGGATAACCATCCTTGATGACATGATGAGATGGATGACACTATGAGAATATGACCCTATGATGAAGAAGGAAAACTATGAAGAAATCAATCCATGAATATGCCCACCACTTGAAGACATTTTGATTCTACACTAATAAATGACTAGACACATTAAAATATTATTTTTCACCATCTTAGAGGAATAATTTATTTGTGAGACCTTCACCATCCTTTAGAGCATAATTTTAGCTTTCCAATGAGCTATTACTTGGCCCGAAAATCCAAGTGGTTTGGGAGATATGAGTTTTTGAAGTTAAAGAAAATAAATCTGTCCTTGAGCCGACATGTGTTAGCCTACTCATACATGTCGGCTTCACTCTAAAAGGACATGTCTTTTTGTCATAAATAAAATCCTATATATATGATGTCCAACACCTCATTTGAAGCAAGAATTTTGGTGAAGATTTCATAGAAGAGGTAAAAAACGTAGCAAGGCTAAGAAGGAAGTTGAAGAATATGTCTGGGAAAAAGTTTGTGTTGGGTTGTCATTCAAAATATACATAGCTCGAATGACGGAATTGTTGCACAAAACTGCCATTTGGAAGCTCCGATTATATATTATACAAAAAATAACCTATGGAGACTTGTTTTGTAGCTCAGTATTGCAGTATTAAAGTGTCTCTTACCATCAGACTTAGCATACATATTCTCAGTACTTCGAAAGCCACAAATATGTGAACAGTCACCATAACACCTTAGACTTGTGTCACAAGTAGAATTTGGAAACATATGACAGAATTTGTAAGTATTGTTTGGACACATATTCTCACACTTTTTCATACTTCTGGTGTCTTCTTCTTGTAAAATGAATTAGTGGATCTGTGAAAGAATTCGAACCTGTTCTAGCTTGGATTTGTAGTGGGATTTTTCGAACCAGTAGAAGCATTTAAAATCAGATCTGTGGTGACAATTTTGTGTGCTCTGTGGAGGAAATTTTATTTGAATAATTGAAGCTCAGATCTGTGGAAAATAGCTTGGTCCAATATAGAACATCAACATATCTGTGGAGCATCTCTTCTTGATGTGGACAGTCTCTTGAAATAGTTTTTTTAAAAGCAACCCTTTGAGACAATTTGAGCAAACCTAGGAGGCATTTTTAAGCACTCCCTTGATGTCTTTAGAGAATCCCTTGAAAATATTCTGAAGCAACACTTTGTATACATTTTGAAACAGCATTTGAGGAATTATTGAAGGTTTTTAGATTAGAATAAGAGTCGGTTTCATAGAAGCTTTAAAGATAGTTTTGGAAGACCTCTTGAAGTGCATTTTTTGGAACATATTTGAAGTAGTGCTTGAGCACCTATTAAATACACCTTGAATTATACTTGAATATATTTGAAAGAATTATAGAAATTGGTATTCGAGATATTATTGGAGACCATGATGCATTGAAGCCATCATGAGGTGACTTTGGAGGTATCTAGTTGGGTATCATGAAGAGCAGTGGCGACACCTTCATGATAAGAAAACGTTGTCATTGATGAAGTGATTTGGAGATGATGGCAGGGGTACCCTACCAAACCCACATCTTCCCTTGATTTGTGCATATAAAAATGCACTTCTATTTAAAACCCAAATGGTCCTCAATTTCAAAATCTGGGCAAACATTAATTTAATGTGCAAAAGCTTTTATATCTCAAATCATAGATTTGAGATATTAAAATAAAATTCCTATGGTCATAAAACCGCAATCTCCACTATGCATAAAAGTGGACGCACCCAATTATAATCTCTTATCTAGCAATTTAAATGTGCAACCTTATATTTCAATTAATCCCCAAATTGACGAACCTTAAGGTCTGCGGAAACTTTATTCCATTTAATGGTTATAGAGCCAATATAAAATTATCCTTCATGTGGAAATTTACTTTCATTCCCTTATGGCTAAACCATATTAAAGGTCTGCATATCAAATGTTTTTTACGTTCAAACTTAAATGAACTTTTTCCTCACTCTTTCGGGAATTCAAACCAATACTTGGACTTTATAACCTGGGGTCAACACCCATTATATATTTACCAGCTCACCTTTATCTAAATTCCTTGGTGCCAACATATAGTAAAACCCATATTTAATATATCAAATTCTATTGAAAACCCAAACATAACTAGTTATTCGGGCCCACAATATGCACAATTTACCTTTGCATTATCGACCATGCAACTTGCTATGCGAACGCCCTTGGATCTTCTTCCCTAAAGATCGGACGGAAATCGCACTTTTTTGAGAACATAACTTTAACTAGAAAAAAAAGTGTGAAATTAGCAGTTTTAAAATACTGCCTATGCCACGTGTTGGACAAAGAACACTATCACATTATTTTCAGGAAAACAAATTACCATATTTTTGCAATGCGAAGACCACTTGTGGGTTCAAAAAACCGCTCTTGTTGTTTGTCGCTCATGGTTCCGACTTCCTTTCATGATTCCGTCTTCCTTCAATTCGGGATCTGTTCTCCATTTTGCTGTTGTGTTAATTACTATTCCGATTCGGATAGTCTTCCACCTCTTCATTCAGATTTACATTCCCCGGATCTTATTTCACTGACTCGGAATTTTGATATGGCCAAGTTCCATTTAAAAGAACTTCATGCCAACCATAAAATACATTCTCGTCTTATCTGAAAATGCAAAACCTTTCAAGGTTTCATTGGGAAAAACCTTCACCAACCCATGGTTCTATTCCACACGACCATTTCGCTTCCAGGCTAGCACTTAGTTTCAAAACAATAATTCATTAGAATGTAAACAATCACCATTTCTTCACGGCTATGTCAATTGTGATTAAACTCAGGTTCCGACTCTCTTTTTTTGAGAAATCGATCCTTCCGTGATCGATACAGTCAATGGATATGTATTTTCACATATTGTGTGGGATTTCTTCTCGCCTTAATCCCGAAATTCATACAAATTTTATAACTTATCATGAATTCCCCCAATTATATACAAGATTACAATTTTAATCTTTTACACAGAGACTCATATTGCCCATACAATTGCTTCTTAAAATTCGAAGGTGCTCACACAGAATTTAAATCGAATAATACTCATGAATTGCTGAACCAAATTCTTTCACAATTTATAAATGAATTTACTAACAAAAATTCTAGATTGGCCAAATCTTCAAAATCAATGGCCCTTTCAACTGCCCGTAGGCTTACAGGAACAAACTCTTGTTTTTCCCTAAACTGAAACACTCACACACTCTGCAGACCTCCAGCTCAATGCCTCTGAGGCTTATTTACACAAATTAATAATAATTCGATTCAGCTCCCTTAACGCTCAACAAAACTCTTGAAATTCCTCAAAGTTCTAAATTTAGCATAAATCCCTAGATTTACTGAAACTGACTCTAATTTCCTTCCTAAATCTGAACTGTCTCTTGATATTCCCAACTGATCAGCTTCTGTCATGTTCTCCAACCATTTGGGAACATTTACAATTTCTCTCCATATTTAATTAAAAACACTCAAATATTAATAATTACATAATAAAGAAAAAACATGAGACCCCCCTATGTCTATTAAAATACAAAGTATTTTCTTGGGCTTAATGCCCCTGCATCAGGAGAGGACATTGCTGAAGAGATTGATAGGGCTCATTGAAGAATATATTGGGAGCCATGAAGAATCGTCAAACATATCTTGACGTATTGAAGCTGAGGGTTGGATCCCTAGATGTTGGAACCTCATAAGAGATAAGGTTGGTGCCTTGGAAGATAGGGTTGGAGCCCTAGAGGATAGGAGTCCTCAAGAGACCAGATTGGAGCCTATACTAGACACTACTACATTTGGCAGAAATTTCGACACTTGGTTCTGACGCTTTTGACCAAATGTCGGAAATTTCCCCAAATTTTTTCCATCCCGCCCGAAACCGTCGCTATACCGATGTTTATAGAAAAGTGTCGCAATACCGACAATTAGAAAAGTGTCGCAACTGCGACGTTTGGAGGAAGACGTCGCCATTGTGACACTATGGCCCAAAAGCGTCGCTATTGCGACGACTGCCTCCAAACGTCGCAAGTGTGTTGTATCGCACTTGCGACGTTTGGAGGCACCATCACAATAGCGACGCTTTTTCCGCCGTCGGTATAACTACACTTATATGCGCGCTACATAAAAATACAAAACTTATATGCGCAAAAATTTGAAACTTATATGCGCGCTACATAAAAATAATTTTATTGTTTCGTATCCGTCGCAATAGCTACATTAACGTCTGATATCACGCGCATATTTGCCCTCCGCTCTTGCAGAACAACATTCACCCTCAGCATTCGCCCTCAGCTCTTGTAGAACAGCATTTTCCCTCAGCATTCGCCCTCAGCGTTCGCCCTCAACTCTTTCAGAACAGCATTTTCCCTCAGCGTTCGCCCTCAGCTCTTGCAGAACAGCATTCGCCCTCAGCTCTTGCAAAATGGTAAGTTCTTACTGCAGGCCCTTCCTCCTATAGTAGGGTTGACTCTATTTGGGTTTTTTTTGTCAATTCCATTGGATTGTGTTAGGCTGTAGGGTTCTCTCTAGATGTCAAGAATCAAGATTCAATACCCTCTATTATCTTCATCACCCAATACAAGATTTAAATTTTTACCAAAGAAACGCTTATTAATTTGGCAGCCATTATTTCTCCCTGCTTTAAAAACCATACATTTAAATGAAAACAAGCATTGCATTTCAACTACAAAAATCTATTAGTGTTCAAATGTACATGTGTGCTACATTAACGTCTGATATCACGCGCGCATTCGCCCTTCGCTCTTGCAGAACAGCATTTTCCCTCAGCTCTTGCAGAACAACATTCGCCCTCAGCATTCGCCCTGAGCTCTTGCAGAATAGCATTCGCCCTCAACATTCGCCCTGAGCTCTTGCAGAACAGCATTCGCCCTCAACTCTTGCAGAACAGCATTCGCCCTCAACTCTTGCAGAACAGCATTTTCCCTTAGCATTCGCCCTCAGCGTTCGCCCTCAGCTCTTGCAAAATGTTAAGTTCTTACTGCAGGCCCTTCCTCCTATAGTAGGGTTGACTCTATTTGGGTTTTTTTGGTTAATTCCATTGGATTGTGTTAGGCTGTAGGGTTCTCTCTAGATGTCAAGAATCAAGATTCAATACCTTCTATTATCTTCATCACCCAATATAAGATTTAAATTTTTCCCAAAAAAACACTTATTACTTTGGCATCCATTATTTCTCCCTGCTTTAAAAACCCTACATCTAAATGAAAACAAGCATTGCATTTCTACTACAAAAATCTATTAGTGTTCAAATGTACATGTGTGCATCACTTGTGTAGGGTATTCCTTTTCCACTTTCACATTATCCAAGAATGTGTGC